>JAPPVO010000029.1:165623312-166156471 GCA_030407325.1 Camellia japonica
CTCCGGATTTGGAGCGCCCTTTGTGGATATCATGATTGGCCACATGAAGTCTCCGGATTCGGAGCCCTCTTTGGTGCATGTCACCTTAGGGCCGATTAAGTCTCTGGATTCGGAGCGCCCTTTGTGCATGACACCTTAGGGCTGATTAAGTCTCCGGATTCGGAGCCCCCTTTGGTGATGACACCTTAGGGCCGATTAAGCCTCCGGATTCGGAGCGCCCTCGTGGATATCACGATTGGCCACATTAAGTCTCCGGATTCGGAGCCCCCTTTGGTGCATGTCACCTTAGGGCCGATTAAGTCTCGGATTTGGAGCGCCTTTGGTGTATGACACTTAGGGCCGATTAAGTCTCCGGATTCGGAGCGCCCTTTGGTGCATGTCACCTTAGGGCCGATTAAGTCTCCGGATTCGGAGCGCCCTTCGTGGCTATCACGATTGGCCACATTAAGTCTCCGGATTCGAAGCCCCCTTTGGTGCATGTCACCTTAGGGCCGATTAAGTCTCCGGATTCGGAGTCCCCTTTGGTGCATGTCACCTTAGGGCCGATTTAGCCTCCGGATTCGGAGTACCCTTTGGCACGAACAAAACAAAACTCGCCAACATCCGAAATAAGATGCTTAACTGAGCATATAAAAAAATCAGAATAAGACGCAAATAAGGTGCTTGACTGAGCATATAAAAAATTCAGAGCAAGACGCAAATAAGGTGCTTAACTAAGCATATAAAAAATTCAGAATAAGACGCAAATGTTTGAAATAAAGCTTTTTATTCGATCAAACAGTTGTTACATAAACGCAACCCGCATTTGAGCATTACAATTTTTATTTAATCAGACAGTTGTTACATAAACGCAACTTGCATTTGAGCATTACAATACCCATTTCCAATCTCAAAAGCTAAAAAAGGGAGAAGACGTATTGGTAAAGCGGCAGCACCGAATCAACTCCCGTCACCCGGAAGTCCTCCGTGGTTTGCAATGCCTTGAGCCAACTGTGCCCAAGTCCTCCCCTGATACCATTGACAATGTCAAGGCAAAGATCCAGGACAAGGAAGGATAAACCCAACGGTCGTTGCCCTTCCCTTCGGGGTGATCTATTTCGACGACTTGAAGATTCATGCCAACTTTTGGACGCCCTACTTCCCATACAGATGGGTCCTCTGCCGCGCTCCATGGCAACACCAAGTTCGGCTGAACTCCAGTCTCTCTAACTAACATCCCCACTTATCCCACCTCACATAAGTGATTGTTTATCTGCGCGAAGCGCCCACTCCTTTTATTTTCAATACTAGCAGCGATCTCGAGGCCCCAATCCCGAGGCGATTTCACTAACGCTAAACTCCATGAGAAAAACGTCGGTTGACATTCGCCACGGCGTAGCTATCCAAACGAATTTTTGAAGCACGTGCACTGGCCAAAAATCTAGGCCCGAGCCGAGTTGAATTTGCCGCAGCCACTCTACCCACTGGCTTTCGGCTTCCTCAGGTTACAATAGCCTCATTCAGGAATAAACGGCTATCACGTATGGGTCGACCCTGCGATCAACGTTTATACATTCATTCAAACATATACAATAAAACAAAACGCATACATACCAAATACGAACTGCAACAAAATATTTATCATAGAACGTTTTTTATTAAAAAAAACAAGCAATATATTACATAGTTTTGAACGCGATCTGCGTTTCAACCTTACAATAAGTATACTTATACGGCGTCACCCTCATCCTCACTCTTCTCGACTTCAAAAGCAGAAAATGGAAAATGTTTACCGTGGTAGAGTGGCGATGCCGAATCAATGCCCGACGCTCGAAGAGCTTCTGCGGCTTGAGATGCCTTGATCCAACTGTGCCTAAATCCACGATTTTCACATCGGTAAACTTCTTCGGCAAGTTTTTCCTTGGTCTTTTCGATTCCAACTTTTCGGCCTTCATGGAAACCTTTCTCATAGGCCCTCCCCTTCGCGTTCTCCATTGCGAACATACTCGCCGTCTCACGATCGGCAAGCGTGGAACTGATGAGCCAACTGGTAACCCTTTCTTCCATGATTGGGTTTCCGTGCCCCGGGGGGTTGTGCCTGGGCCGCCTTGGTCTTTCTTAACTCGCGCTCAGCCGCCTCCGCGCGAGCCTCCAAACTTCGAATACGTTCCTCTTTCTTCTCCATTTCTCAGCGGGCAGCGCGCAACCGCATGCTGATTTCATAGGCAGTATAAAGCCCCTTCACCACCTCGTGAATGCCTTCGTGAAATACTTCGTAGTCCTGACGACCTACCATCGATTGCTGAACCTCAGGAGGAAAAATTTGTCGAGCAAACTCGACCGCTACATTTGGGTCTCGAACAATCGAGTCCGCTTCTGTCATGGATCTATTCCCCACAAATACTGCAAAGCTTAATGGGCACAGATTTGAGTCAGATCCCCTCTCGACTCGAGGTTGAGAAGATCTGCCCTGCGATTGCTTGTCCCGTCTGGGCGACCTGCTTCGACGTCGAGGAGACTGACGCCTCTCTCGATCCCTGGAACTCCTACCCCTGTGCGCGAAGGGTCACCACCTCGATGCATGTCTCCACCCAGCTCAGCTAGCGTCCTCGCTTCCCCTCTGCTGTTAAAGAAGAGTCTGTTCGACATTCACACGATACTTTCAAAAGCTAGAGTCAGTTGTTTACTGTATTCATAAAAGTTGTACCCTTAATCATTTATCCTTTACAGAGGCGGCACCCTTGAGGCAATTTCATTAATTATGAAAACCGAAATCGCCCAGTGCCGACTGGATAGACCCACCGGCGCCCGAATGATCATGCACCGCCTGGGGCAAGGGCGGATTAATCAATCTATTCGGCTTAAGTGCCCCAGCCGGCTCATGAATCGACTTCAGAATGATCATGCACCGCCTGGGGCAAGGGCAGATTAATCAATCTATTCGGCTTAAGTGCCCCAGCCGGCTCATGAATCGACTTCAGAATGATCATGCACCGCCTGGGGCAAGGGCGTGATAGATTTATCAATATATTCGGCTTAAGTGCCCCAGCCGGCTCATGAATCGACAACAAAACTCCTAAGTTCGCCTCCTCCGGCGCCCGAATGATCATGCACCGCCTGGGGCAAGGGCAGATTAATCAATCTATTCGGATTAAGTGCCCCAGCCGGCCCATGAATCGTTTCAGCATAATACCAACGAACTATTCGGCATACGAATGATAAGATTGCCATGATATTCAATCATAGAAAGCTCAACAGAGTAATCATTCTATCTAAAGTAGTGAAAGGCAAAAATTCTACACCAACATAACATCACAAACTGCGCATTAGTAGTGAAACAAGAAGATAATTTTCATTAATAAATTGAGCGCAGACAGTAGCCAATTTATACATGAAAACTACTCGGAACCAACAAAAGTCCTAAAAACAAAAACATACATTAAAAGGGAAAGCATTTCATAAAATTCGAATGACTCCCAGATCAATCCTCGGGGTCAGACTCAAGTGGCTCAACGTCCACCTGCTCATAAGGAATTGGCAAGGCCAATGTAACCCCAGCGGCATCAAGGGCCTTGAGCCACCCGTGTTTGAACCCCCGATTCTCAAACTTGGGGACTTCATCTACGTATTCTTTGAAGGCGGCGCCTTTTCCTGCTTCGAATGCGGCAGAAGCCTCAGATTCTGCCTTTTCCTTGGCCGCCTTCAACTCTGCTAACTCAGTCTCCATCTTGTTAAGCGCCTCCTCGGCTAGCCTAAGCGATTCTTTGCTCGCGTTCGCCCTATCTTCGGCATCAGAACGGAGCTGATCGGCAGCCCGAGCCCTTTCCACTTCGGCTTCGGCTCGCGCAGTCTCCATAGCGGCTCTCATCATCTCAAACTCGGCCCTGCTCTTTTGATCGACCACTTCTGACTGCAAACGGTCAATCCTCTCAAGGGCATCGTGTAGGCGGCGGCCCAAGTCGGCGATCCTGCCGACCGTCTGCAAAACGAGTTGGGATCGTTAGATGCCATAGGCAACCAAAATCAAAACAAGTCAAAGTTCACCTACCAAAAGGGCCGACTGCGCAGATAGGGCTATGGCCACCAAATCCGGCACGGCATGAAAGGATGCCTTATCAGCTGGTAGGGAGACTGACGCCGCCAGGCTCAAGGCTACCGCCGGGTCGGTAATGATGGATGCGTCAGAGGGAATCGGCGTGTCTCTGATCTTTGGCTGAACAATAAAAGGAACAACCACGTCCGATTCTTCTAAGCGAGGCCTTTTGTCGGCAAGACTATCTTCTGAACCGGCCTCTCCCTCGGCGCTACGCTTCTTGCCCCGCTCTTCCGGAATCAACCGTTCATCAATGACCGGTTGTTCAACCTCTTTCGCCGTTTCGGCCGCAACAATCTTAGCCGGCTCTTCAATAACGGGTTCGAAAGACTCAACCAAGGCAGGTCCAGAACGGGCGGCCTCGGCCTTTTTCCGGGCGGCCATACGCTCGGCATTTTTCTTTCGAGCCATCTGCGTGAGGCTTTCCCCAGCCATACCTTCAAAAAAATCGCCGGGTAGGTCTCCCAAACCTCCAAAAATATCTCCAGAAGAAAACTCCGCCCGACCCGAAGTGGACGGCGAGGTAGGCTGACTACGTCTGGCTGCCTCAAACGCCGAGTTTAGGGCCTCGTCAACCTCTTCGGCCTCCTCAGCGAACTCTCTGTCTGGTTCGGCGACTACCTCTACCACCGGCTCGACGTCTTGCCCCGAGTCAGAAGCTTCGAGACCAACTTGCCTGAGACTCTTGAAGCTAGGGAAGATAAGAGCCACAAGCTGTTGATCGCCGGATGGAATTGAAATATTGTCAGTGGCTGAAAAAGTAGTGTAAGTAGGCTCGTATCGAAGAAGTATGTGGGCCGCTCTCCCTTGCTTCTGTAAGTTTGGACGGCCGAAGTGTCCGAGTGCAGTCGCAACTTGCTCAAGGACCACGTCGTCAGTAGAAACCAGAATCCTCTTCAAATTATTGCCTGCAAAGACAAAGGGTTAGACACAGAAGGAAGGCCGAGTAAAAGAAAAGTTCAATAAACACAAGGAGACACACGGCAACCTGGTTCACCCCTCCGTCTGGGAAAAGGGTCTAGGCGACCCTCGCCTTCGCCAAATTCCCAGTTCCCTCAGATATTGGCCATTACGTCATCCACACGCTTGCCAGAACTAGCGAGCATGGTTACCAAATGATGGTCAGTATCCTTGGCCCTAAGAAAGTACCGGCCCAAGCCGACCGAAAGATTTGGCTAAAGCATAGTAGTGCCGAATGGCCGGAATCCCAAGATCGATCCTGAGGCGCCGGTTCAACTCTACGATCCCCATTACGATTCGAAAAAAGTTCACGTTGGGCTGAGAAGGAATCAGACCCCAATAGCGGAGGACGGCCCTAAGGAATGGATGTAGGGGAAAACGGACCCCGCCCTCTGCAATGGATAGGAGAGGAAAGACGATTGAATTTTGATCCTCTCTCTCCATATCCAGAGTGTTGTCCGTCACTAGAGATAGATGAACATCGTCGGGGATGGAAAAGTGTCGCCGGAATCCGGAGACACGACCCTCAGAAAGGAGGTCTTTCAAGTGTTTGGCCATTTTCACGGGGAATAAAGGGTTCACCAAAATGAAAATAATAAACAAAAAGTAGGATTGCAAAGAAAAGAGAAGAAGACTTACGAGGAGCAAGGGAGACGAGGGTAGACGGAGAAGAGTTGCAGAAAATGCGAGTCAGAGAAAGGATATCCGCTGGCAGTCCAAGAGTCTCGAATACTCGACGAACTGTGCATTCGAAAGGACTGAAATTTCAAATCACAATAAATGCGAGACGCACGATTGAGGCGGGAAAGCGTAATGATGAACGAAAAGGTGTGCGCATCCTGACATCTATATTGGGGTACGCGAAGCCGCCTGACCTATTTTAACTTTTCCAATTCAAGACCAAACACGCCGATTAACTTCCGTCAATGGGGAGTTCGGGGGGCAATTGTGGGGGCCGAATACATGGAAAAATCAGAAGGTGCGTACCATTGGAAGACTGATATTAATCGGCTGTATCCTACGAGAGTGGGGAGCCGAATATAATATATGTGCCGAATAAGTGTAAGTCCTTAGGGCCGAATAAAAGAAAGGACAATGATTAAAAAGTAGGCCCTGGCCCGAGGATCCAAAAGAAAAGGTATAAATACAGGAACAACGGGTATAGAAAGGTATGTAAGAATCACTTCACTTAACCTAGTAAACAAGCTATCCTGAGTGTCTGAACTAACTTGTCCGTCGGAGTGCAAATTCCGACACCCCCGACCGGAGTGTTTGTATCTTTTCAGGTGACTAGCTGAGGATCACTAGCGTCTCCCAGGATCTGAAGAGTATTTCCAAACCACTTCTCCACATTTTTGATAAATTTTTTTATTAGGATTCTTGTAATTTAGTATAAATAATTTAGAATTATTAGGTTTCTTAATTTTATTATTTTGGAATTTGATTTTGACTAGGATTTTAAATAGTTTAGAATTCTAGTTTCCTATTCTCTTAGGTTTTCTAATTTGTGTTGATTTAAGTTTCCTAGTTTATTTTAGAATTACTTTTCCTACAAGTATTAGGTTTAGTTTATTATAAATAGTTATGTAAGCCTCATGGCAAAGACAACTTTTATACAACTTTTATTCATTCATTCAATAATATTTCTCTTCCTTGTGGATTCAAGGTTCTATTTTTTCTCGTGGATTCGAGAGCCCCTTTCGTCTACTAGAACGATATCTAGTCCCCGTGTATTCCGCTGCGTCACATTCGGAGAAGTCCAAGTCTGGAATAGAGGAGGGAACCGAGAGAGAGACACTGGCAGTGCATTGGATGAGTTTGAGTTTATGTTGTTTGAAGAAACTTGATCGGCCATGAAAGCCTCCCTCGAGTCCATGGGAAGCTTTTGTGGGGTGATTATGGACGATTGACCATCGAAGTTCATGGGTGTCAAGCCATGGAGCCTTTCCAGGTTCTGCCTTTGGAGCTTTTGGAGAGTTTGTTGTAGGGATTTTATGTGGGTCACTGCTTCTTCTACAATTATGGACTTGTCTGCCTGTACAAATATTCAATGTGAACTATTATATGGTTGATGAGAAGGCAAAATTCAAACAAAATGGATGTGGGCAATTGTAGTTTCATCATTTTTTGAAATCAAATGCCCATCAGTTAAGCATTTAATTTAAAAAAAAATACTACTATTACACAATTTTGAATGAACTTTTTATATAAAAATTTTGTTTGTATATTATTTTTGCTTGAACTAGGCCTTAATGACCCTCTTCTTATATCACAATAAAAATGTTAGAATAAAAAATGTATAAATTTGGTTTTTGAGTATGGTCAAAGCACCAAATTTAAATGTATCTCATTCAAATTTTGAAAATTTTCTTAGCACATGATATGCGTTATGTCCAAGACTCATGTGCTTATCCCGAAATTTCTTTTTCACTTTGGGAGAGTCATATATAATCGCATTAAACCATTTTTGTAAGACTAACATACACATGCACTTCCTTTTTAATAAAGTGAACAAAATCCACCAGTTATCGGTGTTCTAATAAATACCAGTTAATTGAAACTTTGTGTTGTGAGAGGAATATCAAGTTATCAATTTCTCTACATATGCATAGAAATTAATAACATAATAAGATACATTTTTTTTACATTAGTTGCGTTAAAAGTTTGTGTTTGATCTTGTAATCATTTTTTCATAAAGTTGTAGGTCATCCACATTAAGAAACAAATGGAAATTGATGAGGTTTATGAAGTTACTCGAAAGGATTAATGGGAACATTCAGTTGAACTTTAACCCCCCTCCGCCCCTCTCCCAAAAAAAAACCATAACTTAATGAATCCATAACTTCACTAATAGCTTTTTAATGATTGATAGTAATGAATAATTGATTTTTCATTGAATAAGTGTCCCATCGCCCCATGACAACCTTAAATATAGACTTGATGAAAAGGACATCCTCAAATATTATCACATTGATGAAAGGGACTACTCTCTTATATCTTTCTCATTAATTTCCATTTAAAGGAAACAAATTGAAAAACTTGAAAGCTTTGTGTGTAAAAAATGATTTGCCTTAATAAATTAACTTTGAGAAAGAGATGGGAGAGAGACTCGAACAAAAAGGTGGGAAAACACAAAATTAATCATAAAATTGGACGATTTTTATAAGTAGTGTCTAACTCTTTTATCGGTTTTTATATTTCCAAACTTTTTCAAGATAGAATAACCTAGCATGAACAACTACTTAATTATCATTCCATATGTACACATCAATCTCAATCTTAAAGAAGATGTGAATGAATTACCTTGGGAGGGAGATGAGGGAGCAAAGCATGAAGATTAGAGAACATGTTCCTCATCTTCTTCCTTCTTTCTCTCTCTGTCCATATATGTATGTCCAGGGTGGGTAAGTAAATGAAAAGAGTTACTTAGCGTGATCTAGGGGCTTAATGATTGATAACGCCTAAACCTTCTACATGTCTTAAAATAAAATAAATTTAAGAAAAAAGGGGGGGGGGTTGATTATGATGATAAGTATACAAGCGTTATTTGGCTTTTTGTATTCAATTAAAATCATTAGTTTTGTTGTCGTGACGTGACACATTAGTTTTGTGTTGTCTTTAATTTTGAGTAGATTTTTTTGCGTTGTCTTTAATTTTAATTTTGCGTAGATTTTTTTGTATATGAGGTATTGTTACCAAATATGCTTGATTATAAGATAATAAAATAGTATTTTTTAATAAATTTACTTTATTAAGTTTAATGAATAATTTATGAATCAAATATATATATTAAATGCAAGAAGGTAGGCTAGATCTCTATCAAACAGATAATCGTGAATTTTCTTTATCCATATTTAATTGCTTAACCATGAATTACCCTTCATCTGTTCCTTTTTTGTATTTCCTTAATCAAGATTTCTTGGGTTCATTTTTATATTATTTTTGTAGTGGGAGAATGTATATTTGCTTTGCAAAAAACACTGCACAAGTGGAGTAGCAGATGCAAAGAGTTACTTAGCGTGATCTAGGGGCTTAATGATTGATAACGCCTAGACCTTCTACATGTTTTAAAATAAAATAAATTTAAGAAAAAGGGGGGGGGGGGGGAGGTGATTATGATGATACGTATACAAGTGTTATTTGGCTTTTTGTATTCAATTAAAATCATTAGTTTTGTTGTCGTGACGTGACACATTAGTTTTGCGTTGTCTTTAATTTTTAGTTGATTTTTTTGCGTTGTCTTTAATTTTAATTTTGCGTAGATTTTTTTGTATATGAGGTATTGTCACCAAATATGCTTGATTATAAGATAATAAAATAGTATTTTTTAATAAATTTACTTTATTAAGTTTAATGAATAATTTATGAATCAAACAATATATTAAATGCAAGAAGGTTGGCTAGATCTCTATCAAACATATAATCGTGATTTCTTTGTCCATATTTAATTGCTTAACCATGAATTACCCTTCATCTGTTCCTTTTTTGTATTTCCTTAATCAAGATTTCTTGGGTTGATTTTTATATTATTTTTGTAGTGGGAGTATGTATATTTGCTTTGCCAAAAACACTACACAAGTGGAGTAGCAGATGCAAAGAGTTACTTAGCGTGATCTAGGGGCTTAATGATTGATAACGCCTAGACCTTCTACATGTTTTAATATAGCGATCCGGGTTTCCATTTTCTTTATTTATCGTATCCGAACTCGGTTCCGTGGATGTGTTGTTGTCATACTCTTACCTCTATTCTCTACTCTGTGTTTTTGAGTTTTGGTTTGTTTTGGGCAAGTTGGGAACAGGTTGGTTGAGCTTAGAAACCAAAACTAGTTGCCCAGATTTTGGCATGTCCGCTCGAGCGGAGCTTTTGGCGCTCAAGCGGGGCCTTTGTTGTTGCTTCTCCACTCGAGCGGGAGTTTTGACGCTCGAGCGGGATAATCACTCTCCCAGTATTTCTTCTGCAGTGTTGGACGCTCGAGCGGGGGTTTTGACGCTCGAGCGAGAGTTTGTGTGTGACGCTCGAGCGGGGAGTTGGACGCTCGAGCGGGGACCTGGTTCAGTGTAAAGTTCTGAGAGTGTGCATCCGACGCTCGAGCGGGGATCTGTGAGTGACGCTCGAGCGGGGGATTAGACGCTCGAGCGGGGCGACTGGGTTAAAGCTCCGTGTTTTGACTTTTTGAAATCACTTTTTCACTTCTCTTCTCTCTCTTACTTTTCCAAAAAACACCATTGTTGAGCTTCTCACTCTAGAGCTCTACCTTCTCTCTAGGTATTGATCTAGTAGGAGTGATTTTCTCACCTTTGGCCTTTACAAAAAAGTTGTTGATCGTCGAGGGCTATCTTTTGATCCGAGAAATTTGTGATTTGGAGCACTTTCGTTTTCTTCATCTTCTTCGTTGGGTGTCACCTTTTGAGGTAGGGATATCCTACTCCTCCTTATGGATTTTGTCTTTAAATTTTAGCATTTTGATATGTTGGGTGTTGTTGGGTAGTTTTGAGGAAGTTTGGGCCTTTTGTGTAATTTTACAAAAGTTGGGGTTTTGTTTATAATAAACTTAAATGCAAGTTTGGCATGGAAAAAAATGAATTAATGTTGGAACATTGATGGAAATGGAACCTTAGGGTTGTTTTGTGAATTATGGTAAGTTGCCCTAATTGGTTTAATTAATTAATGTATATAATTAATTAAAGAAAATGAAGGAATTGAAGTGAGAATGTTGAAATTTGGAATGTATGGACTAAAGGGTGTAGTTGAATCATTTATTGCTCACCTAGTTGAAATGTTGATATATTATCCATTTGTGCATTTATTTCCTGTTTAGAAATAATTGCTTTGAACTACCGGTGGAGGGTAGTATTGACTGTTGTAGACAATGTATGATGATTAGGCAAACTAAAACTAATCAATCGGATGTGTCATAAAGTATGACGGTTGATAGAATACATTAACTTTATGTATTGATTGATTGAGTATATGATTCTGTGTTTATATGCATTGCTTGTGTATGGGAGGAGATGGGGGATGTACTCCACGGTTTAGGGGAAGATGGGGGATGTACCTCTAAACCGGTTAATGGTTAAGGGAAGATGGGGGATGGACCCAGGGATACAGCTCATATGCTCTCCCATTGGAGTGATGATACAGCTCATATGCTTATCTATTGAAGTGTTGATATGGCTCATATGCTTATCTATTGAAGTGTTGATATAGCTCATATGCTTATCTGTGGTAGTCGTGATATAGCTCATATGCTTATCTATTGAGATGTCTGTTTAATTTGATATAGCACTACAATGTATATCATTTATGAAGTATGGAAGTGGTTTATGTGTTATTGATACAACACCAAAATGTGTATCCACCTTGGATTTCGAAAGTGTTCTAGTGATGAACTATAATCTCATCAAAGGTTTTGGCCAGAGTACTGAGCCTTGTTTTCAAACTCAATGTTGAATAAGAAATGGAAAGTGAATTGTAACATAGACTTAATTGTCATGGAATTGTAATAAGATGTAAATGAATGTATAAGTGTTGACCATCTATAAACTGCTAATCTTTTAGTCATTGTTCATAGTTGGTTTAGTGTATTTCTACTGGGCTGTGGCTCACCCTATATGGGACACCATTTTCAGGTACATGAAGTATGCCACCTCCAAGGACATCGCTTGGGAGGCTAGAGACAAGCAGACGTTTGTGGTTTTGGTTATCTTTTGTTGTATTACCTGTAATTTCAAGCCAAGGGCTTAATGTGTATTTGAGTTAGTACTCTCCTCTTTGTAACCAAGTGTTAGCTTGGAAAGCTGTAAGCCCATAGGGCATTTGATTCTGTTGTTAACATGTAATGTTTCTCGTAAAGAATTACTCTGTGGAATAGAATGATGTTTGTCTCTTATATCAATGCATGTCTAAATTGATGGGTTTAATGTTATAATTTTGAGGGCGTTACATTTAAAATAAAATAAATTTAAGAAAAAGGGGGGGGGGTGATTATGATGATACGTATACAAGCGTTATTTGGCTTTTTGTATTCGATTAAAATCATTAGTTTTGTTGTCGTGACGTGACACATTAATTTTGCGTTGTCTTTAATTTTGAGTAGATTTTTTTGCGTTGTCTTTAATTTTAATTTTGCGTAGATTTTTTTTTGTATATGAGGTATTGTTACCAAATATGCTTGATGATAAGATAATAAAATAGTTTTTTTTGATAAATTTACTTTATTAAGTTTAATGAATAATTTATGAATCAAATATATATATTAAATGCAAGAAGGTAGGCTAGATCCCTATCAAACATATAATCGTGAATTTTCTTTGTCCATATTTAATTGCTTAACCATGAATTACCCTTCATCTGTTCCTTTTTTGTATTTCCTTAATCAAGATTTCTTCGGTTGATTTTTATATTATTTTTGTAGTGGGAGAATGTATATTTGCTTTGCAAAAAACACTGTACAAGTGGAGTAGCAGATGCAAAGAGTTACTTAGCATGATCTAGGGGCTTAATGATTGATAACGCCTAGACCTTCTACATGTTTTAAAATAAAATAAATTTAAGAAAATTAAAGAGAGGGGGGGGGGGGTGATTATGATGATACGTATACAAGCATTATTTGGCTTTTTGTATTCAATTAAAATCATTAGTTTTGTTGTGCTGATGTGACACATAGTTTTGCGTTGTCTTTAATTTTGAGTAGATTTTTTTGCGTTGTCTTTAAATTTAATTTTGCGTAGATTTTTTTTTTTTATTTGAGGTATTGTTACCAAATATGCTTGATTATATGATAATAAAATAGTTTTTTTTAATAAATTACTTTATTAAGTCTAATGAATAATTTATGAATCAAATATATATATTAAATGCAAGAAGGTAGACTAGATCTCTATCAAACATATAATCGTGAATTTTCTTTGTCCATATTTAATTGCTTAACCATGAATTACCCTTCATCTGTTCCTTTTTTGTATTTCCTTAATCAAGATTTCTTGGGTTGATTTTTATATTATTTTTGTAGTGGGAGAATGTATATTTGCTTTGCAAAAAACACTACACAAGTGGAGTAGCAGATGCAAAGAGTTACTTAGCGTGATCTAGGGGCTTAATGATTGATAACGCCTAGACCTTCTACATGTTTTAAAATAAAATAAATTTAAGAAAAAAGGGGGGGGGGGTGATTATGATGATATGTATATAAGCGTTATTTGGCTTTTTGTATTCAATTAAAATCATTAGTTTTGTTGTCGTGACGTGACACATTAGTTTTGCGTTGTCTTTAATTTTGAGTACATTTTTTTGTATATTAGGTATTGTTACCAAATATGCTTGATTATAAGATAATAAAATAGTTTTTTTTTTAATAAATTTACTTTATTAAGTTTAATGAATAATTTATGAATCAAATAATATATATTAAATGCAAGAAGGTAGGCTAGATCTCTATCAAACATATAATCGTAAATTTTCTTTGTCCATATTTAATTGCTTAACCATGAATTACCCTTCATTTATTCCTTTTTTGTATTTCCTTAATCAAGATTTCTTGGGTTGATTTTTATATTATTTTTGTAGTGGGAGAATGTATATTTTCTTTGAAAAAGACACTGCACAAGTGGAGTAGCATATGCAAAGAGTTACTTAGCGTGATCTAGGGGCTTAATGATTGATAACGCGTAGACCTTCTACATGTTTTAAAATAAAATAAATTTAAGAAAAAAGGGGGGGGGGGGTGATTATGATGATACATATACGAGCGTTATTTGGCTTTTTGTATTCAATTAAAATAATTAGTTTTGTTGTCGTGACGTGACACATTAGTTTTGCGTTGTCTTTAATTTTGAGTAGATTTTTTTGTATGTTAGATATTGTTACCAAATATGCTTGATTATAAGATAATAAAGTAGTTTTTTTTAATAAATTTACTTTATTAAGTTTAATGAATAATTTATGAATCAAATATATATATTAAATGCAAGAAGGTAGGCTAGATCTCTATCAAACATATAATCGTGAATTTTCTTTGTCCATATTTAATTGCTTAACCATGAATTACCCTTCATTTATTCCTTTTTTGTATTTCCTTAATCAAGATTTCTTGGGTTGATTTTTATATTATTTTTGTAGTGGGAGAATGTATATTTTCTTTGAAAAAGACATTGCACAAGTGGAGTAGCATATGCAAAGAGTTACTTAGCGTGATCTAGGGGCTTAATGATTGATAACGCCTAGACCTTCTACATGTTTTAAAATAAAATAAATTTAAGAAAAAGGGGGGGGGGGTGATTATGATGATACATATACGAGCGTTATTTGGCTTTTTGTATTCAATTATAATCATTAGTTTTGTTGTCGTGACGTGACACATTAGTTTTGCGTTGTCTTTAATTTTGAGTAGATTTTTTTGCGTTGTCTTTAATTTTAATTTTGCATAGATTTTTTTGTATATGAGGTATTGTTACCAAATATGCTTGATTATAAGATAATAAATTAGTTTTTTTTAATAAATTTACTTTATTAAGTTTAATGAATAATTTATGAATCAAATATATATATTAAATGCAAGAAGGTAGGCTCGATCTCTATCAAATATATAATCGTGAATTTTCTTTGTCCATATTTAATTGCTTAATCATGAATTACCCTTCATCTGTTCCTTTTTTGTATTTCCTTAATCAAGATTTCTTGGGTTGATTTTTATATTATTTTTGTCGTGAGAGAATGTATATTTGCTTTGCAAAAAACACTACACAAGTGGAGTAGCAGATGCAAAGAGTTACTTAGCGTGATCTAGGGGCTTAATGATTGATAACGCGTAGACCTTCTGCATGTTTTAAAATAAAATAAATTTAAGAAAAAAGAGGGGGGGGGGGGGTGTGATTATGATGATACGTATATAAGCGTTATTTGGCTTTTTGTATTCAATTAAAATCAGTAGTTTTGTTGTCGTGACGTGACACATTAGTTTTGCGTTGTCTTTAATTTTGAGTAGATTTTTTTGCGTTGTCTTTAATTTTAATTTTGTGTAGATTTTTTTGTATATGAGGTATTGTTACTAAATATGCTTGATTATAAGATAATAAAATAGTTTTTTTTAATAAATTTACTTTATTAAGTTTAATGAATAATTTATGAATCAAATATGTATATTAAATGCAAGAGGGTAGGCTAGATCTCCATCAAACATATAATCGTGAATTTTCTTTGTCCATATTTAATTGCTTAACCATGAATTATCCTTCATCTGTTCTTTTTTTGTATTTCCTTAATCAAGATTTCTTGGGTTGATTTTTATATTATTTTTGTAGTGGGAGAATGTATATTTGTTTTGAAAAAAACATTGCACAAGTGGAGTAGCATATGCAAAGAGTTACTTAGCGTGACCTAGGGGCTGAATGATTGATAACGCGTAGACCTTCTACATGTTTTAAAATAAAATAAATTTAAGAAAAAAGGGGGGGGGGGGTGATTATGATGATACGTATACAAGCGTTATTTGGCTTTTTGTATTCAATTAAAATAATTAGTTTTGTTGTCGTGACGTGACACATTAGTTTTGCGTTGTCTTTAATTTTGAGTAGATTTTTTTGTATATGAGGTATTGTTACCAAATATGCTTGATTATAAGATAATAAAATAGTTTTTTTTAATAAATTTACTTTATTAAGTTTAATGAATAATTTATGAATCAAATATATATATTAAATGCAAGAAGGTAGGCTAGATCTCTATCAAACATATAATCGTGAATTTTCTTTGTCCATATTTAATTGCTTAACCATGAATTACCCTTCATCTGTTCCTTTTTTGTATTTCCTTAATCAAGATTTCTTGGGTTCATTTTTATATTATTTTTGTAGTGGGAGAATGTATATTTGCTTTGCAAAAAACGCTGCACAAGTGGAGTAGCAGATGCAGAGGGATCAGATCTATTTGTTGTTTTCAACTCCAATGAGAAGAAGCAGGTAATTGATTGTTTGCTTATTTAGTGCATTTTTTGACTTTTGACAAAAAAATGTGCAGAAAAGCAGAGATGATATGATCCAAATAAATGTAATTATCAAATATGTGCACTTGTTGAGATCATCCCCAAACAACTCTTAATGGAAAAAGAGTTTATCAAAGTGTTATGAATGCACTCCAAATTAAGTTTTATTTGATGTTTCATATCTGATGAGCAAAGAAAAAAAGAATATCATTGATAGATTAGATTCAAATAATACCACTAATGTAAGATTTATGTTTCTATTTTCTGTATATTTTGCATGATGATTTGAAAGTACATCATCATCTTGCTCTTTAGTAGATTTGTGTGATAATCACTTATATAGTGTTTGGTTCATTAGAATGAAACAAAATAGTCACTCCTTAGTCTCTCTATAGAATGACTATTCTCTTATAATGGTGAATAGTAATTCTATTTATAATGTATTTTACAGAAATCAAATACAATAAACAATCAGATAACATAGTACAATGTATACATACAGAAAATAAGCACTCCAACTGGAATGCGACCCCACGTGCTTAGCGTGTGGGGGTCCAACTAATAGAAATTAAAATGAGAAAACTACACATCAGTAAAAAATTTATAGATTAATAAAAAAATTATAAATTTAATTATTAATACTTATAAACTGTACTATTGATTTGAATTTTTTTTTTAAAAAAAAAAAAAAAGAAAGAAAGATCCACTGCCTTTTAATTTCTCCATTAAAGCCAGTAGTAAGTAACCTTGTAGGGAAAGACATGAACACGTGTACTCAAACTCTAAAATATTATAGGACAAATTATATTGGTGGTATTTATATTTTGTTTCTTATATTATTTTAGTTTTTACACTTTTAATTTATATAATTTTGACTTTTGATTTTAAATTTTATGTCAATTTGGTCCAAGTAATAATGTTATTAGTGTTTTTGACTGAAAATAATCATTGAATTGGTTAAGGTTAACTAACTAAGATTAGTAAATTGAAAATTTTACTCTAAAAAATATGACATATGCCACTTATATGCATATTTTTTTTAATTAAAAATGCTAAGAATTGTAATCAATTTGACTAAATTGAAATAAAATCATAAATTCATAATCAAAATCGAGTCAATTGACAATGACCAAAATTATACAATTACTAAAGTACAAGGACTACTGTTACAATTTGTCCAATATTATAAAAATTAACGACATAGAATACGTCCAAAAAAATAATTTGAAATGTGCAAAGAAAATGAAATTTGTAGCTTAGGTTTATTTTAAGTGTCGCTTATTAAATTCAAATTTACACTATGTACAAGGGTACCTTTTGCTATGGCTCTAAACAAAATGAATAGTAGCAAGTACGACCAGGATTTGATTATTAAATTCAAATTTACACTATGTACAAGGGTACCTTTTGCTATGGCTCTAAACAAAATGAATAGTAGCAGGTACGACCAGGATTTGATTATTAGGGGGGCAAAAAAAACATAGGAAGATATGTGAAGTTAGATTAAAAGTAATGGATTTTTATGCAATTAACAATTGTAATTTTTCATGTTATTAATTGAAAATGAATAAATTCTTATTTTTGTTAAATATTTGATGTAACAGTTATATTATGTGATAGCATCACTAATCAATTTGAGTTTTTACATTGCAATAGCAAGAAATAACGATTGGGCTAATGAAAGACAAAAATTATCAACTTAATTTCATTTGCACAGTGAATGATATAATTAAAAATATATTTTAGAACATAATATGTTATGGAGTTATTATGGTGTGCACTATTTAAAAGGTGAATATCGTATACACGTTATCACAATAAATATTGCATAACTATAACAAATTGCAACTTCTTTCACCAAAATAGTTCATAACATTTTGCATCACAAATATGATTCATAAGATTTACACTACATCATTCATAACATAACTATAGTAACTTATACTTTCCAGTTTCAATTTAGAGATGGCCACTATAAATTGACTACTCGTAACTTTTACTACACATAATACTACAAATATTTTAAACTTTCATAAATAAATAAAAAAAAATCGATATATTTCTTATAATGGGTTTACAAATAAATTGAAAATTCTACTATACACACCCCTTACTATATGCACCATTAAATTATTTGATTTTCTTCTTTAGTTATAACCAATTTTCTTCTTTAATTATGACATTATTTTAGTTATGACTCATGAAATCTTTGATTATGCCTCATGTGTTATTTAGTTATGACATTTTTTTTTAAAGTTATTTAAGTTATGACTCAAAAAGTATGAAATTATGTCATTTTCTTAGTTATAAAGTGCATATGGTGCACACCTTTTAGGGGTGTGTACAATAATCTTTTATGTTTATTATTGTATTATAAAGAGTTGTTAAAGAGAATGGTTAAATGGAAAAGACTGTACCGCACCTTATAAATATAGAAGAAAATGATATAATTTTATATTTTTTGAGTCATAATTAAATAAAAAATAAAAAGTCACAACCAAATGCAAAAAAGTCATAACCAAAATCTCAAAATAATGTCATAACTAGGAATGTAAGAAAAAAAAATTTAATTAAATTGATTGAACCGGACTGAATCGGCTATATTTGGTCTATTTTTTAACAAGAATCGGTCTGTGCAGTTTTTTAATTTGATTTTTTTAATTTTTTTGTTCGATATCCGTTCAAGCACGTTGTGCACCAAACTAAACCGAAACTGACCGCTTCAACATGTTTGCATTTATAATATATATATAATCTAATAATATAATGATATTAATAAGTATAATAAATTATTAATCTTAATTAATTAACTTTATCATCTCTATAACCTAAATTTGTAAATTTTTATTGTATATAATCTTAATTCTAACTCATTATTCTTAAAACCTTAATATTTTAATGGCTTTTTTTTATTTGTATTTTTGTTAATTTAGAAATTGAAAAGTACTTATTAAATGGATGGATTGAATATATTTGAAGTGGTGGACAAATAACTAATTCAGTATTTTTACATACATTAGTGATTATACTAAAAAGTGGCTTAAGTTTGAAATGTCATAAAATGATTAAACCGCACCAACTTAAACCGTTTCAATTGGTTCAATTTGGTGTGGTTTGATGAGACAAGCGGTCTGTATTATTGTTTAAAATAATAAAACTAATATTATTGGTTCAGTGAAAAATTTTATCTAAATACCAACCGTACCTCATTCATTACATCCCTAGTCATAACTAAAGAAAAAAAAAATAATTATAATTAAATAAAAAAATAATATAATTGAAGATACATATAATATGAAAGGTGCATAATATAATTCTCAGAGTTAAAATTATAACAATTAAATAGGAGCAAGGCCCATAGAAGTTGTTGGCGTGTTAAAATATATATAACATCAGAGCATCTTGTGCGAAGTAGGAGGCAGGGCCCTGTAAGTCTATACATAGTTTCGTCCTTAAGTAGCAGATTGGATAGGTTTGATTTGAAAATTTTAATAAATTTCTTAATATATTTAACTTGGTTAAATTTTGAACCAATCAAATTGATTCGAGTTAGAATAATTTATTTTTGTAAAATCTTTTAAATTTATATGAAACTAAGCTTAAAAAATTAATGAATTAATCTCGAAAGAACTTTTAACAAGTCAAATAATGTCAAGCTCAAATAATTTGATACATTTTATAGTCCTACGCTTCATATTAGTTTTTTTAATATATTAATGTTCAAAATAATATTTATTTATTAATTTGTATAATATACTCATTACACATTTATATGAATTTTATCATTGCATATTTAAGACTGTAAAATGAACTAAACTACTTGACTTTAACTTGTATTTCATTTGTTAAAAACTTGTTCGATATCGACTTATTATGTAAATAAGTAAAATTTGAACAATTACCACTTGACTAAATAATTTTATATGTGCTATAAAAAAATAAATTATTTAAATTTGATTCGTATTCAGCTCGTTAATGTAAACAAATTAAAGTTAGAAATATTTTATAACTCGTTAAATTTTCAAGTTATATTTGAAGAACTCAGAGTTGGTTACAAGCATCAAAATCTCGAGTTATGTTTAAAGGATTGTTTTGGAAATATGGTTAAAAGATGATTTTTTGACTTTTTCTTGAAAAAATGTATAAAAAATGTGAAAGATGTGATCCAAAATGGGTTAAAAGTTGGAAGATGACTTTTAATTATCTTTCCAAAATAGCCCAAAGTAAGCTTTATAATAAAAGAAAGAGGTTTCTATTTAACATCAAATAGGCCTTACTCCAAGTTTATTATAATAATTCACATCGTTTAATGTATAAGACTTGTTAAGTATATTATTCTTATAAAAAATGATGTTGATCATATATCAATAATACTAGAAAGAAGTCTCACCCAAAAATGATTTATCTTCCTAATTTTGTCTCCCAAATCTACTCTAATAATGTGAAATTAAAGAAATTAAAGACGATAGAAAAATAGGAAACCACTTCACATAAGGTGGGTCACAAAATCAAAAACATATAGCGGGATTGGAATAAAAAATCATAATACATACCATTTTTGGGTTGATAATGATGGGTGATTAGTTCCATATAGTTTTGCTGTTTTAGTGGGGGTGATGGTGAGGTTAGCATAGCCACGTAATCATGACTTGGAATTGGAGATGTCCATATACGCCATTTCGGATCTACCTTCCGAGAAGATATTGGATGATTTTTTAGTATCATGTTATAATTAATAAAGGAAATAGGACTTACGAATTTAATTTTAATAATTTAAAAATATAAAATGATATAATAAACTGTAATTAGTATGAGACATGACATCGTGACATAAGCACCAATAATTTTTCCTACTTTCCCTTTCCTAGCAAAGTGATTGGGCCCACCAACCCTACCCTTTTAACGAAGAATCAAGATCTTCTCCGTTATCTCTCTCATTAATTCCTTACTTGTTAGGTCATTTGGCTCACTTTTGAGTCTAATTTTGATAATTCGAACCGTTCATATTTTAAGATTTGTTGAAAATATCATGGTTCTAAAAAATTAAATTGATCGGATATAAAAAGCATGTGTTCAGAAAACTGTTTATTAAATTTTTTTAAAATATGGTTTGTAGTTCGATGATCCGAACACGTAGTTTCTGATATTCAATCAACTTGATTTTTTATAGGTATGATATAATCAATAAATATTAAAATGTCAACGGTTCGAATCATTGAAATTGGGCCAAAAAATGAGCCCAATAACCCAACAAGTTAGGAGTTAAGAAGACAGATGAAATGGATCGAAGAGCATATAATCCTAACACATGATTATACATGCAGGACAATGTCAGAAATGATGCAAATCACAAGACATTTTTGATGATCGACAAATCATTCAACAATGCTAGGCACTCAAAACAAAAAAAAAAATGATTCATCCACACAATTCCCCCTCCCCCCCTCAAAAAAAAAAATGACGTAGCAAGCAAAATTTGAAAAGTTGACTCATATTCAAATATTTTTTCAAAACTCTCTTTATATGCATTTTGTCTTGCCATCTCATTAGCTGATTGTGGGACAAGAAATTATGTGGATGTAACACTGCTTCCAAAAAAATTAGTAAATATTCTACAAAATAGTCACATGATGGGTGTGGCACCAACACCACATAAGACCCACACCCATGTGAGTATTTTGTAGAATTTTTGGTAGTTCTTTTGGTAGCATTTTTATAAAGCTAGTTCATGCAGGACGATGAGTGCTACTGTTACCTGATTATTTATTAATTTTTTTTCATAGTAGATAACATAAACAATAATTACTAAGAAGTTTAGAAGCATAGAAAGCCTTACTGAATTTTTGGCATCTCAAATGAGTTCCAGTCAAAAACAGAATCAACAGAACATGAAATGTCACCATATCAACTAAAGCATTCATACTCTTGTGGCAGTTGACAAAGACGAAATGGTTGTGTTACAGCACAACACATAAAAATTAATGAATTAATGAGGCATGGGTCAAAATTGAACCTCAGCTCGTAAGTTCTCGCCCCTACGCATAGCATTCAAGACTTGACGAATCTGTTACATGGAAGGACAGAAGTTGTTACTTCAATGTTCCAACTTTTCTTAATCAGAAACTAAGCAATTTTGATAGCAACAGAATGTACGTTTACTAGCAAGATAGAAACTAAAATTGACAGTGTCACAAATTATACAATTTAGAATGTGCAAGAACAATTCAGACAATTACGACCATAAATAAACAGATCCATACAACTTTCATAATCTGGAATTATATTAAAATACACACACACACATATATATGCCGCTAATGGCTGAATCCACCACCTCCTCTCACAATGTGGGCGACCTACTCATGTGAGAAGATTGCCGTGGTTATAGCCTTTAGGGTGTGGACGTAGTAGGAATCTTCTACAATAAATTGATATATTGGATTCCACAGGAAGCTTCTGTCTTTATTGTTAGGTTTTATTTCTTGACAATCCCATTTGACAAAACTCCTTTGAGTTGTAATTTTATTCGCATTTTTATTTCAGTGAGGTTATGAGTTGTTAGATGCGAATCCAACCCGAATCGTGCTTTGTAGAGAAGGTTGTGGTGTCAATACTTTCAAGATTGCCACTTCGCTGATTATTACGGGGGTCGAGCTGCCCGGTCAGCTCGCGGCCCGAAGCAAAATGCAAAAATGCATTCAAAGTTGCCTGTCCGTTCATGTTATACTTTTCAAGATTTTCCAGTTTTGGCCTTCCCGCTCGAGCGGGGAAATGGGCGCTCGAGCGGGGTTTGCAAGCTCACAGTATCTCTGTTTTGCCTGAAAAAATACTAGAAGGTGTGATTCTCCGCTCGATCAGGGAAACGGACGCTCGAGCGGGGAGCCTACATGAAATCACAAAATATGAAGTCTTCGCTCGAGCGGGAAGACTTACGCTCGAGCGGACCGCGTGATCCCAGATTTTCAAATTCATTATGGAGTTGGTTTTCTTCTGAAACAAGGTTTATTTTGGGTTTCTATAAGAAGTGAGATCACTTTAGAGTTCTGCAAGAAGTTGGTTTTTCTACAAACAAGAAGTTGGTTTTCTTTCCCAACTAGGATTGCTTTGGATTTTCTATAAGTAGTTGGTTTTATCCAAAAACTAGACTACTCATTGATTGAATTCCTCCAGATCTTCTTTTTGGTTCTTAAAGGTTTATATCTGGGGATATTTTGTTATTTTCTTTGATGTTTTATTGAGTATTCAACTCATGGTTTAAAGAGAGTACATCAAAGATTTGTTTGTTATACACAAAAGAGAGAGTTGTTCTTCAGTTGTGGATTCTGAAGAATTTGAGCCTGAAGCTTTGGTGGAATCCGGAGTGGTTCATCAGAAAGACAATTCCATGGTGAAGATGGGGTTGGAAAAGGCACATAGAGGTTGGTTCAATTAGGCGTTGTGGATTCGCTAGATAATTGAGAGTATACCTGTGTAATTCCTTTAAATCTTCTTAGTGGATTGTTCTTGTGGCTGTTGCCCGTGGTTTTTTGATCACAATTGGAGGTGTCCAATTGTGGTTTTTCCACGTAAAATCGTTGTGTCTCTTTGTCTTAATTGTTTGATTGAGATTGTTATATTCTGCTTAAAATTGATACATAATCACAAATCAACATCTAGGAGGTTTCTAGAGTTTTCAATTGGTATCAGAGCGGGTCGTTCTATTTTTTTTTTTTTTAAAAAAAATTTCTTTTAGAACGCTCTGTTTTTAAAAAAAAAAAAATTCTTTTAGAACGAGATCTTGTTTGATTTGTGATAATGGATTCAATTCGTGAGGGAAATTCTATGGTTCGACCACCCCTACTTGATGGATCCAATTATTCTTTTTGGAAAGCTCGGATGAGATCTTTTTTAAAATCTATTGATGAAAAAGTTTGGCAATCCGTCATGAATGGGTGGACTGAACCAACGATTACTGTTGATGGAGTAACTTTCCCCAAACCAACTGATAAGTGGGACACAACTGATTACCAAAATAGTAGCTGGAATAGTAAAGCTATAAATTCTCTCTTTTGCGCTGTCACACCTGAAGAGTTTAGCCGAATTTGTAATTGTGAAGTCGCAAAAGAGGCTTGGGATATCTTACAAACTATTCATGAGGGCACTCCTTCTGTTAAACGATCAAAAGCTTCAAAGGCTCACATCTAGTTTCGAAAACCTTTCAATGAAAGATAGTGAGACCTTTGATGAATTTTATGCGAAGTTGAGTGACATTGTTAATTCCAGCTTCAATTTAGGTGAAAAAAATACCAGAATCCAAAGTTGTGGGAAAAATTTTGAGATCCTTGCCCGATCGGTTCCAACCAAAAGTTACGGCCATTGAGGAGGCTCAAGATGTTGACAACCTCAAGCTAGATCAGTTGGTTGGAAATCTCCAAACTTATGAGGCACATAGAAATTTCAAAAAGAAACAAAAAGATGTTGCTTTTAGTAGTGCTCATAAAGTGGTAGAGGATTCTGATGAGGACTATGAGATAGATTCCAAGATTATGGCTGCTTTTGTTAAACAATTTAAAAAATCTTTTTTGAATAAAAATCCTAATCTTTTGGAATCTACTCATTCTCATAAATCTAAAGGCAAAGATAAAGTCAAAATTAATTCTATAGCCAAGAAGGAGAAAGAAAAGATACAAGGGAACTCTGAAAGCGTCCAATGCTATGAATGCCAAGGATTTGGCCACTTTGCTTTAGAATGCCCCACTCGTTTGAGGAAGAAAAAAGCCCACGCCATCACTTGGGATGATGAATCAGAATCTAATGGAGATGAAAGTGACAACGAAGATCAAGGCGAAGAGAGACATAAGCAATTCCTTGCTTTCATGGTGGCTTCCGAAACCGAAGGACGAACAGAGTCTTTGAAGAGGTCAGTTAAGAATACCACTGATGATGAATCATCGGAGAGTGATCGTGAAGAGCTTGAGCAAGCCTATGAAAAGTTGTATAAGGAGTCTCTTAATTTATTCAAATTGAATGACAAACTCACAAAGAAACTCAAAGCATGTGAAAGTGAGAATGTCAAACTTAAAGAGGAGATTTCCGAGGCTAGGATCAATGCCATCAAGATAGCTGATGATCAACAAGTTCTTTGTGCAAAACTGTTGACTTGTGAGACAGAGAGGAATGAGCTACAGGAAACTCATACCATGTATGAAGAAAAGATTGAATCTCTCGAGATATCACAAGTTGCCTTGGAAGAACTAATGATCAAGAAAGAGGAAGAGCTCAAGTGTGCCATGGTTACCATTGGTCTTTGGAACAAAGGATCAAAGACTTTGGAGGATATCATTAGGTCTCAACAAATCTGTTCAGACAAGAGTGGCATTGGCTTTGGAGATAAGAGAGAGCAAAAACAGAGTGCTTCCACATCTCATGATACAAGAACTCAAGGAAAGGGAGGACAAAAGATTCAACAAGAGGAAAGACTTCTCAAACTCCCTAGAGTTGGTAAGGTAAAAGAAAAGAAGGTACACTCTGTACACCCTGTTTTTATTTGTCATCATTGTGGTATGCATGGCCATATTCGCCCTTTTTGTTATAAATTGCATGGGAGAGTGTCTCAAAAGGGTAGAAATTCGAATACTTTTTGGGTTAGTAGACAACCTTACATGTCCAGGCGGAATACCAAGATTCATGAGGGTGTTCACAACACCACGACACTTACCAAGACCGCTAGACCTAATTTTGTTAAGACCAAAAAGATTTGGGTGAGAAAACTTGACTTGTGTTAATGTGTTTACTCTTTTTAGTTTTTTTGGGTCTCTGTGTTTTTTTTAATGAAAAAAATGTGTGAATGTTTGTTTTTTTTTGTCTTGTTTTGTTTAGAAAATAAAAAAAAAATTAAAAAAAAAAAAATTTCTTGTATGGTGTTGCAAGCTTGAAATTTTTGAGTAGTCCTTGGTGCATATTGGAATTGATGAGAATAACCATTACATGTTAATGTGTGTGTGCTTTCTGTGGTCATTACTCATTTTGGAGTGTGTGTTCTTTGATTAGTATGTCTCATTCTGTACACACTCTTGGATTAGCAAATATCGGAGTCTTCCGACTCAGTGATTTTTTTTCTTATGGACTTCTGGCATTGTATCTTTTGTTTTCTAGAGGAATTGACCTATACTAGTATATCATGGGTGATGTTGAGTCTCTTAACCATCTTCCATCTTTTTGCATCTCCACGACTTTCCCCTCTGCTCTTTGTAATCTAGGCATGAGGAAAAGGCTACCTCAGAGTCACCAACCAGGCCATCCTTATTATTTCCATGCTTCTCTGGTTCGGTTTCCATACTCTTGAGCGTGTCAGCCGCCGATGAGTGTGCAAAAGAAAGAAAAAAAAATGTGCAAAAGCAAGAAAAGAAAAAGATGTGAAAAAAAAAAAGGATTCATTGATTGAGGGGGAGCCTCCGTCTATACTCACCAAATACCCCTTGATTCCTAGTGGTTTGACTTTCCTTAGTTGTGCTTAGATTCTCTTGTCAGAGGTCCAGCTATCAGATCACTACTAGGATTTGAATCTTGTGTTTGTCGAACTCCAAGAGTCACACACACACTTTTATCATGGGATCTATGCTTTTCACATAATGCATCACTTTCTTTCATGAGGAATCTTCTACAGACTGTGTATATTGTGTTTACTAGTAATTGTGCTTCTTGGATAATCTTGTGTGTTTTAAGGTACAAATCTGAAATTCCTTACTTAGTCCACCATATTATGTTTTGTTTTTTTCTTCTTGTTCACTGTTTTCAGTGTTTGTGGTTGCTTTTAGTGAGGGGGAGTTTGGTTCATCTTGATTTGGCTTGGTAAGGGAGTTTGGTTTTTCATTGCAAGAGTTGTTTAGCATGAACACTTTGATTTGTTTGGTAAGAGAAATTGGCGATAGTTGTTTTGCATGTTTCTGTGCACTGTTTGCAAATTATTTCCTTCTTGCATACTCCTGATATTTACATCGTCATATCATTGTTTGTGTGGTTCATGATCTTGCTTTTGTTGTGTGAGAGTTGTTGTTCATGAGTCTTAGTTTTCATCTATTCATGTTTTCTATCTCATGTTTCAAGATAATCGTGTCATATGTCTATTGCTTTTTCATATACTCTTGTGGGACTAATAGTTGTTTTGGAGATTGTGGCACTAATCACTGTTTTGCAGATCATGATCTTGAGAAATAAGTTTGCGTTTGTTGGCTGTAATGGGTTGGGGTGATTAGGATTTCATTTGTTAGGTGTGTTTTGTCACGGCATTGCCAAAGGGGGAGATTGTTAGGTTTTATTTCTTGGCAATCCCATTTGACAAAACTCCTTTGAGTTGTAATTTTATTCGCATTTTTATTTCAGTGAGGTTATGAGTTGTTAGATGCGAATCCAACCCGAATCGTGCTTTGTAGAGAAGGTTGTGATGTCAATACTTTCAAGATTGCCACTTCGCTGATTATTACGGGGGTCGAGCTGCCCGGTCAGCTCGCGGCCCGAAGCAAAATGCAAAAATGCATTCAAAGTTGCTTGTCCGTTCATGTTATACTTTTCAAGATTTTCCAGTTTTGGCCTTCCCGCTCGAGCGGGGAAATGGGCGCTCGAGCAGGGTTTGCAAGCTCACAGTATCTCTGTTTTGCCTGAAAAAATACTAGAAGGTGTGATTCTCCGCTCGATCGGGGAAACGGACGCTCGAGCGGGGAGCCTACATGAAATCACAAAATATGAAGTCTTCGCTCGAGCGGGAAGACCCACGCTCGAGCGGACCGCGCGATCCCAGATTTTCAAATTCATTATGGAGTTGGTTTTCTTCTGAAACAAGGTTTATTTTGGGTTTCTATAAGAAGTGAGATCACTTTAGAGTTCTGCAAGAAGTTGGTTTTTCTACAAACAAGAAGTTGGTTTTCTTTCCCAACTAGGATTGCTTTGGATTTTCTATAAGTAATTGGTTTTCTCTCAAAACTAGACTACTCATTGATTGAATTCCTCCAGATCTTCTTTTTGGTTCTTAAAGGTTTATATCTGGGGATATTTTGTTATTTTCTTTGATGTTTTATTGAGTATTCAACTCATGGTTTAAAGAGAGTACATCAAAGATTTGTTTGTTATACACAAAAGAGAAAGTTGTTCTTCAGTTGTGGATTCTGAAGAATTCGAGCCTGAAGCTTTGGTGGAATCCGGAGTGGCTCATCAGAAAGACAATTCCGTGGTGAAGATGGGGTTGGACGAGGCACATAGAGGTTGGTTCAATTAGGCGTTGTGGATTCGCTAGATAATTGAGAGTATACCTGTGTAATTCCTTTAAATCTTCTTAGTGGATTGTTCTTGTGGCTGTTGCCCGTGGTTTTTTAATCACAATTGGAGGTGTCCGATTGTGGTTTTTCCACGTAAAATCGTTGTGTCTCTTTGTCTTAATTGTTTGATTGGGATTGTTATATTCTGCTTAAAATTGATACATAATCACAAATCAACATCTAGGAGGTTTCTAGAATTTTCATTTATGTATGTCATAGAAACATCAAATTTTTCTAACCCAAGTGCGATGCTTATAAATTAGGTATTTCCATATGTAGCCCTTTAACTCCCCCACGAGATATGTCTAAGCTTGTTTTAACCCTTAGACATTCCTTTTTACAAGCCCAAGCCCTATCCTTGCTTAAACATTTGACTCTAGGGCTTTAAAACTACAACACTAGCCAAGGTTTTGTTCTTGGGTATCGTTCACAGTGCTCAGAACAGTTGCCAAACAGTCCCAAAAATTCTCTCTTCACTCGCAAACCTTTATCGTTTTGTTACAAGATATAACCCTAACAATCTAAGTAATTTTACCTAGAACAGTCCCCTAACATCCCAAAAATAGAAACCTCTTCACGCTGCCCCACAGTAGTTTTGTGCTCACTAGTCACTACTAACAGGAGAGTGATCCCCAAACTTGTCCTACATCACCCCCACACTTGTCCTACATCACATGTCCAGCTAACCATACTTGACAAGGGAATTCGTAAAATCCTCACCTACATAAGAAGACGGTCAACAAGACCAAAACAACTTGTCTACCAATCTAGGGGGGACTAAAATAGTTCTTATTGACAATTCACCAATCTCTACAGATTTCACTAAATTTCACTCCATCAAATAGATTAATGAGATCAATGGAAACATGACTCTGCCATTCTCAAAGGAAAGCACAGCTCTACAAACTGATATATGCGGAATATTCATGACTAATCAACTTAATATTGCAATACTCCAAGGCAGCATGCATGAGCTTCATTTGAACCCATGTGCAAGTGTGTTAGAGAGAGAGAGAGAGTGTGAGAAATTAAGGATGAGATTAATATATAAATAAGAAAATGTAACATCAAGCTTTACAGAATCAATGGTGGTAGCCAGGTAGGTATAGAGTAACACGTTTATTATAATAAACAGTTGATGGCCACAACAAAAATACTCATCCAGAAATTTACAATTCAAGGTATTACAGTGTATTATTAACAGCATGTTATTGCTGAAGGGATAAAATTGTAAAATGATGATGGAGAAGTTAATCACAACGATGAAGTGATGTTGGAATTATGTCCATGATTTCTTACATGATTAAAAATGTTCAGGATGTTCAAGTTAAGTTGCAGTAATTATGACATAGCATTGACCCACAACAAAATGCTGCAATAAGAAAGTTGATGATTGTGTACTTGGAATTACAAAACCTTAGCAGTACCACTCAATTTCTAGGAACAAAGATACCATACTCAGGTAATATATCTTAACCAACTTTAAGCAAAGGATTAGTAAGCTTGGAAATCAGGGAAAAATTAAAACAAAAAACAAAGAACTTAGACCATAAACCTCAGATACCAGCCTGTGTCTCCCCTCAATATCATCAGCTAAAGCACGCCAACCATTCACATCATCACCAGGTAGCTCCAACAAAGCCGATCTTGGATATGGTGGATGATGGCCTTGGCTATTAGCTGCAGATGGCATTATTGTTTCCTCTGAAGAAGAAGGGCCTGAACGCGATGGGGGAAAGTGAGCTCTCAGAGCTTCAGACTTAGAATCAACAGATGGAAACAAAGTCCAAGGAGAAAATTCAGATAATCTTTGTTGATTTTGTGTTGAGGGGTTGTGATGAGGTGTCCACGCAGTGGGGAAAGGCCGTATAGCAGAGCTGGGGCTAATTCGAGAACTAGAAGGGACACTTGTAGAAGTACTGGTATTTCCAGTAGATAAATTCCAATTATTTGAGTCTTGCACCGAATTTCTTGTCTCAGTTGGAGGAACAACCATAGGATGCCCCATGCTATTTCTTGGGGTGCTTCTAAAACTTACTTCCTCTCGCAATGATGAAGAACTTGAAGAACCGCCAGCTCCTGAATTAAGATTCCCATTACAAGGGAAAGAAGGTGTATTCTTTGGCAAATCAAGAATATGCATTGAATGAGACTGGTTTGGGGGATTATTTACAAAGAATCGATAAAAGAGAGAGGTCTAGATGGCTGGGGAGGGGAGCACACATCAGAATGGTTTATCACATTCCCTGTTGATGGTAAATTGAACCTAACAGATTCATGATGCCCAACATTTCCTCTCACGCCAAAAATTCTTGAGGAGCTTTCTGCAATTCCTGTCACACTTGAAGGATGAAAGAATTCAGAAGCTACTCCGCGCATACTAATGCCACTTCTTAGGTTTAGCTGTTCAGAAGGACCAATACACGGAGAAATCACTGGTGGTGGTGATATACTTAAGCTGCTAGAAGCACTGTAATGAGCAAAAACACCATGTCGTGGAAAGATTTCAGCATTTTGAAAGCAGTTTGAACTCCCACCTGGACAAGACTGTCCAGAAGTACCTTCAAGAGCCTTTCTCTTACAGGATGAACCCCAATTGCCCAAAGACGAACTTGACTCACCCTCACTGTCCACCAAACATTAGCACTCAAGAATTCCCAGTGTTATCAGAAGAAGCATTAGCACTCAAGATCTGTTCTGTTTCTGGTCCGCTTACCTTGTACAAATTATGGCATGCATCTGGCTCCATGTCCTGCCCACCATCGCCACTACTGCCCACGTCCCCAGCATTTAAATTTATATTCAGAGAAACACGACTAGAACTGGAACTCTGCATAATTAAAGGTCTGTCGGTAACCTGATTACCACCAATACCATTGTTAACACTATCGCGAAGAAAGATGTTAGACGGTCTAGACCCAAGACGAACCAAAAATGAAGACGACCGACCATTTTCGATTTTCATACCATCACCAATGCCTTGGCCTTGTAAATTTTGACTAGAACTAGATTCCCCTAAATCCCAACCACTAAAACCCCGAGCACTATGACTTACAGCATTAGTGCAAGTATAGTTCCCTTCAGCAAAAGAAAGCATGTAATTTGGCAACCGGCTTTCCACTGGACTTAGCATTCTATTCCAAGCAGTTGACTGATTCATACCAGTGTTATTGGAAACAAATCCCTGGTTAAGATCAACAGTTTCAGTAAAGGAATTGCCTGCACTCCTTTGCCCTTGCATTGGGGCTAATGTATTCCCTCAAAGGTATGTGTATGTTGCAGAACAAATATTTTTAACACTTGATCACAAAGAACACTGCTCAGGCAAACCTGAATTCACAAATCTGCAATTAGGCCACTTACTTAAGATATTAGAACATATGATTTGAACCAAAAAATGAAAATAAGACTCGCTATCTGTATGGCTCTGTGCTTCTTCAACTCCACTTATAAGCATAGCCCAAGATGTAAAAGTAGAGTCCAAATATTGGTGGTTATTAGACAAGCTGGAGATATAAAGTAAAAGAAAAGATAAAAGTGTTGGAAAATTGGTTTTATAAATGCTTATTTTGGGCCAATTTTGAGCCCAAAATTGAGTGGGCCCCAAACGTCTTTTGGGGTGGGTCCGAAGAGATGACGTGTTCCTTGCCGCATGGCAAGTCACACGGTGAAGACGGTCCGTCAAAACCATTTATGAGTGAATGGGAACTTGACGTTGTTTTTGGGTTTGTGGAATGGACAATTAAAGAAGTAAATGTGGGTTTCTTTGAAATGGGTTGTCCCACATTGAAACTTTAAGAGAGTTTGTGCATGTATATAAACTTTAGATTGCAACACTTGGGTTGGGCCCCAAGGGGCACCCCAAGTTTGTAGAAGGGAGGAGTTATGGACAAATAGAAGCTTGGCTAAAAACCACCACACACGCGTTTGAATTTTTTCTTAATGAAATAGAATTTAATTTTCTGTCCAAACTGTATCCGGTTTTCAGTCCATTTTCCAGCAGTTCAACATGTTCAAACTGTCCAACAGATTGGGAAAAACTGCCCAGTAGTTCCGAGCAGTTTTAAAACTGCCAAACAGTTTGCATATCTGTTCAAAACTGTTTCAGATTTGTTGCACCTGGATAGATTCGTTTTCGGACAGATTCAAATTCAAAACTGCTTGGGCAGTTTCTGAACAGTTATATAACTATACAGTTACCATATTTGTTTAGTTTCAAATCTGAATCTGTTCAAGTTCAAATTCATTCCTTTTCGGGACTGGTTTTTGCCTATAAATACCAGCCCTATTCCAACAGATTTCATATCTGAAAATTCATTCTTTCCTTCTAGTTTTGCTCATTTGCATTATTTATTCTTCATTATAGTTTTAGAAAAAATTAAAGAGAGTATAGAACATAAGGTTCTAGTTCGCCAGACAAATTTGTTTGGAGTACTACTACAAATTTGTGAAGATCATTGTATCCTGGGAGATAGACGCCACTTAACCGTAAGCACCGTAGCGGGGCGAATCTGTCTTAAGGACAGAGTGTCACCCACTCGACTTGGTCTTTAAATATTTATTCGGTTCAGTAAAAATAAATTTCAGTACGTTCTTTATTTTATTTGTTTGATTTTGTTTCAATTTATTTTTTATACACAGAAGATTGTTCCAACAATCTTAAGACAGATTCGAATTATTCTATTTACAGAATTTTTCGTTTGTTCCCTTTTCTCTTTCTTCTTCTTACAGAAATTACTTTCAGTGATTTTACAAATTAATATTCTGATTGGAAAAACAAATAGTGGTTATATGCTATTTGACAGATAGCAATAATATACTGTCTATTTTCTTTGACAACTAGTAGTAATATACTGGTGTCATTAACAATTCAGAATATTTATTTTTGGAAGTTTGTCAGAAATTAATTTTGGTTTTCTTAAATAATTTCTGAGTGTTCATTAATTAAAAATAAATTCGAATTCATGGCTACTGAAACAAATGCTCAAACGAGTACTGGAATGGTGGCTGCAATTGCGCCAACCTCCTCTCCTGTTGTAACATTACCGGTAAACGAAGCGTGATGTCCCTAAACTAACCATCATAAGCAGTTAAATAAAATGGAGAAAAATGTGGGGTTGGAAGACATACACATTATTACAACATTGACGCCCTCACGCAAGAGGGTCCGAATGAACTAAGCTAACTAGCTAATTAAGCTAAGCTAAGCTAATTATTACAAACCAAATGAATAAATAGCTAAACTACTTAACTACTTATTACAACACTTGAAATAAATTAACTAACTATTCTAAGCTAATTAATTAATTATTACAACAAAATAAGCTAACTACTCTGCCTCGGGAAACGAGGGATGTGCATGCGCATTCTCGGTTTTCACCCAAAAAGACCTTTGTTTTGCTTCCGAATGCCTCTGTTTGCACAATTGAACACCAATACTGCTGCTCACTCTGCTCTGCCTTAACAACACTCTGCTGTGTTTTGCATCAGTGGCTGGCCAGCCACTGGTAAATGCTGCTGGCCACCAGCCGGCTATGGTTGAAGGCTGTTGGCCATGGATGATGGTCTGCCAGCCACTGATGCTCAAGTTCAGCCTGCTGCAACAGAGGACAAACAGAGCATATACAGGGTATTTCAAGGGTTTGTTTGCACAACCCACCCCTCATTTTCATGAGAAAATCAAAGGAGTGGTGCACCTAAGCCACAAACCACCAATTCAAGCAATTTCATTGCATGATGGCTTGTGTACTTGTAGACTGCCCCGAGAACTCCGCTCTCTGCGCCGCGAGGGCGTGAATCATTTTGTTCTTAGCTACTACAATTCGGACTCATGTCACTGTTCTGAATCTAATCTCACAAAGTCCAATGTGAGACCGATAAATCACCAAAGAGTCTAAATCCAGCAAATCGTTTTGGAAAACTGATTTTTATAAAGAAGTGCCAAATATAGACTACTTTGCCAGATACAGAGTCGCCACCTAAATATTTTATTTTGGGAGAATTTAGGAAACCCTGACTCGTGCCTAAGGCCACGTGTCCGTCATCACCAAAGTTGCCTCGGCTCGGGAACTTGGGTACGAGAGGGGAAGGTCATGCAATGAGCACCCCCGCTCACCCGATCAAAGATCGACCTGTACTAAGCATGATATTTTGTTTTTGAAAACACATCTGTTCTTATTCCGGTTTATTAACCTAGAATTACTATGTGATGTGCACAATATACAAGTATAGACTAGATCGCCTAAGTTGGAACAAAACATTTCATGTTCGTTTGTTTGAAAACGGTTTAGAGGTGCTACTTGCAAGTAGGCTAAGTCGTAGATTTCGATTAATTGTTCCAATTCAAGTAATCCAACCTTCACCCACAGGCATTCAGGCAGTTAAACACTTAAGCAGTTAGCCTCATGGCAAGCATGCTAACATGGCAACACTTATACACATGCAAGATGCTAAAGTATAAACACTCACAGTGTACTCCGAGCCAAAACAAAGAACTAGTTAGAAATCATGCATGATCCTAGTTCATGTTAAGATGGCTAATGCAACACATGCGAAAATGCAACTAAATAGGCTCGGCTATCTAAAGATGGCATGTAAAATGCAACTTAATAACATGCTATTGAACACGTATTCAAGTAAATGTATTGAAATACAATGCAGTTAGTATGATGCGCCGAGCCCGGTACATACAATACAGATGAATGGATGCACGCATGCGATGCATAAGGATGCTAAATGAAACATGCCCTAAAACTAACCATCGTAAGCGGTTAAATAAAAGGGAGAAAGAAATGGGGGTTGGAAGACATGCATCACACACACGCACGCTTATTACAACAGTTGGCCCTCTCGACGGAGGGTCCGAATAAGAAGCTAACTAGCTAATCTAAGCTAATTAAACTAATTATTACATCACAAAAACTGAATAATTAGCTATAACTAATTATTACAAAACAAGCTAATTAACTAACAAGTTAACTAACTAATTATTACAACATAAATAAGCAGCTAAACGCATTAACTACTTAAATACAGAACCAAAGCATAAACTAGCTAAGGAAAGTAGTAAAAGAGGTCCTTGGGATGAGGAGTGCATGCATGCCCGGTCGCCTCGTTCAGAAATCCGTCGCGATGCCCCAATTTGCCTCTGTTTGCAACTATTATGAGAACATTGCACAAAGCTCCACAAAGCTTCTAACTCACCTTGGGGACCCTCAGGAGGGCTGCCGACCACCTAGGGGTGTTGCTAGCCACTGGCCGACCACTTGCCATTGCTGCAGACTAGAAAAGTGGTCGGCTAGCTAGTTTTTCCGGTTGGTCGACCAGTTGTTGCTGCACTCTTCCAGCTTGCTGCAACAGAGAGTAAGAAAGGGCATGTCAATGTATTTGCAACGTATGTGTGTACAACCACTCTCCCTATCATTTCATAAGCTCAAGGGAGTGTGGTTCTCAACCATCGGGCCATCAATTGCGCATTTCAATGCATGATGGCTGAGAAGCCAAATTGCACAATTCGATATGAAATGAATGCACGCATAAACACATAAAGCCTAAAACTCTATCATGCTTGATCAAGAGTGTCGGTGACCGAGAATTGAGGCACGTTTCATCACTTCAAGTATGAAACGTCCCTCATTCCTCGTGTTTGGACTAACACCTAATCCAAACAAATACAATGCAACTCAAGCATGCAAACATGCAATGCAACTTAAGCATGCAAACATGCAATGCAAGGCATGCAAAACACAATGCAACTATATGGCATACACAACACAAAGAATAAAATGGCATAAACAATGCAAAGAACAACATGGCATACACAATGCAAATAACAACATGGCATACTCAATGCAATGTGACATGATCAACTTAACAAAGCTAATGACATGCAAACAATGCTAATGCATGCATACACAATGCAAGGCAACATAAGCCTGCAACAACATGATGCAATGTAACAACATTCACATAACATGCTCGATGGACTTAAACCAAAATGGACAGACCTCAGTCATGTCTAAATCAGTGGCCATGATGATGAAACTAAGGCATGAAGATCAAGACAAGCATGCTCAATGCAATGGCTCATCAACTAGGCCTAAGAGCACAACTCTCAAGAGTGCTCAAGGAGTGATAAACATGGAAGTGTAACAACACTATAAACTCTGAAATTAAGGTATGAAATGATGCCAAATCATTCAAACAACATAAGCATAGCATACTAGAGTCCTTAAGGCATAAGGCAAGCAAAGAGGACTACAAAGGGGCATGCAATACATGGCACAAATGCATGAACCAACCATGGACAGAGCTTAATTAGGTCTAAACAAAGACCAAAACATGTTAAGGTGAGGGCTCAAGGACCTAGGCAAGATGGCATACATGCTAGGCCACAAACAAGGCAACAATGCATAACACTTAAAGGCATTCAAAGCATGAAAGAAGTGGGAACATGGTGATGCTATATGCTCTAAAATGTCATGTGAAATGATGCCAAATCATGTACACAATGCAAATGAAGCATGCTATGGTGCCCAAAGCTTGAAACCAGCAAGGCACTTGCACTATAACTATGCCATACATAAGGTATATGACAAAGGCAACCCAAAAAAGTCCTAGAGCATGTCAAAATGAGTCTAAACCATGCATGGAAGGAAGCCAAAATAAGCTAGCATGGTAAGCATGAAGCATGAAATATGCAAGGCCAAAAGGGAGGATTACACTACACCTACCAAGACCAAGCATGAGATGGCTTCGCCAACAAAAATCAGAGTTATATCATGGCAAAATAACCCTAAAAACACACTGAAATGATAGCTCGCAAGTTTAGGCATGAAGGCATACGCAATGGTTCATTCTTAAGGCATAAAACACCAACTCTCCAAAGCATGGAAAGAGTGACAAACGCAAGTGTATGGTAACATTAAATGTACTGAAATCACATTTCAAATGATGCCAAATCATGAAAATAGTCCAAGTAATGCATGCTAATGGACTCAATACACAAGGCTAGTGAGCAAGATTGAACCATGGCTATACAAAGCAATGCATGCATGACCAAAACAACACAAATCAGAGCTAGAGCATGCTAAAAAATGGACAAAAGCTTCTTAGAGTTAAGCCAAAATCATGTTAGAATGATGGTCTAAAGCATGATACACATTAGGCTAGTTCATGGAATTGCACTACAAGTGCATAGTGCATGCATGGGGCTATCAAACCAAACCTTAATAGAGGTATATCATGGAAAAACAACACCAAGAACATGCTGAAACAGAATCAAATCATGCTAGAAAGGCATGCTACTTCATGAAGCATACAAGACTAGTTTGCAAAATTTACACTACAAGTGTATTAAGCATGCATGAGGTGACAAAACCAAACCAAAACAGTGGCATGTTATGCCAAAATAACCCCAAATACATGCTAATATGGAGCCAACACAAGCTTAACAAACATGCTCAAACATGAGGCAAGTGAAGCAAGCATACAAGACACAAGGAGAGGGGATGACCCTCTCCTATTTGGGACCTTAAAACACCATTTCCACCATTGAAATTCCTCTGAGTTTCAGTGGTGAGAAGGCCAAAACAAGGTGGTCCCAATAGCTTAAAAGGAAGGTTCAAAACAAGGCCTAACAAGGCACAAGAGGGGGTAGACCACCCCCAACACAAAAGGGACCTTAAACAAACATGTTAAGCCTTAAAAATCAGAACTTTTTTCAGTAGAAAGTCAAGCTAAAAACAGCATGCAAGTAGGGCTAAAAGCTTAAGCAAAAAGCAAGGTTCAAGAGGGTAGAAACTCACCCTTGTAGAACCCCTTTAAAGCTGCAACTCCAGCAACTTTCCTTGATCAAAACTAGTCCAAAGACTCCAAAACCAACCTCAAAGAGCCTCAGCAACAAGACTATGGTGTTTGAGTGTGTATTTGTGTGCAATAATATGATGAAAATGCACTTTTGAACACAAAAATGAAGAGAAGATGCAAGATAGATACAAAGATGTATGTATAACTCTTAAGCACCAAAATCTGAACCTAGAGGAGGGAGGGGGAGGTTCTCTTATATAGAGAACCAAAGGTTAAGCTTGTTGGACAAGCTTAGGCCTAAAGCCATCCCTTCATACATGTATGGAGGATCACTTCTGTGCCCTCCAGCTGTAACAGCTGGCCTAAAAATATCTCCAAAAAGGTGATGGAAAGCTGCCGACCACTTGAAGTGGTCGGCCAGCTACTTCTACTGGTCGGCCGACCAGTGGAAGTGGTCGGCCAGGGGAGAAAGTGGTCGGCCATGGGGGGGAGATGGTCTGCAGCATGAAAGCAAGGCAATGGTGTGGTGGCCGACCAGAAAAGGTGGTCCAAAGACCAAGAAAACTAGTTGGCCGACCAGAAAACTAGTTGGCAGGAAGGAAAGTGGTCTCCAAGGGGAAGAACTGGTCTCCCACCCTTGTACCACCTTCCAAATAAGGAAAACAAGGTTTGTACCAAAAACAAACCAAAAAGGATGCAAGACAAGAGTCCGGGAGGGAAGGCGCGCAGTCGGCAGTCCCGAAAACTAGTTTACGGGCACCAAAAGTGGTCTACGACCACAAAATTGGTCTCCAAGACCACAGTGTCCCTCTAGGCAGAGGCAACAAGGTGTGGTTCAAAAACCATGCCAAACAGAGAATGTTAAACGGTCCCGAGACAAGGCGCACGGCCGAAGGCTCCAAAAATCGGAAACAAGTCTCCAAGTAGGAAAAGTGGTCTACGACCACGAAAAGTGGTCTACGACCACAAAAGAATGGTCTACAAGACCTCTCCTTCCCTCCAGGGAAGAGAAAACAAGGTTCGGTCCACAAACCGAGCCAAAGCACAAAGAGTTTAGAAGCCCGGAGGCAAGGCTCTCAGCCAAAAACTCCGGAGACTCGAAACGAGCACAACATGAGCAATCACCAAGCGCTCAAACGATGACGTCTGAGTCTTAAGGTCAGTCAAAAATGGGGTGTCTACAGTACCCAAGAGTGCAACTTCAATAAATACAAGAAAAAAAAGACACAAACCTCCTCCCTTTCATGAAAGATCAAGGGAAGTGGTGACATTGGATCCTTAAATCATTTCATCACTAATGAGTATGAAATGGTTCAAGTTTCCATGTGTTCAATTAACGTCCGATTGAACACAACCAAATTATTATCTTGCTCACTTTTTAGTCCCAAGTTTTAATTACTCATTTTACTTCACCAACCATTCCTTAATCAAATTAAGTCCATTGGTGAATTAAAGTCCTCTAATAGAAAGAGGGCTCAAAACACAAGTTGCTTTGGGTATGAAAGAAGCATTATACCGTTGGTAATGAACCCCCTAAAGGATTAAACCATTAAGGATGAAACCTCAATTTCATGCTTTAAACAAACAAGTTGTTTGAACCACTTTCAAAGCAAAACAAAAAGCCAAGAAAGGAGGGAGGTTACAGAGATTGTTAGGTGCTGAAAATGAGTGAGAAAAGCATAAATAAATGTTATCAACTCAAACAAGATGGTGTCTAAGGCCTAGAATACCAAACTCATGAGGACAATTACATTACAAACATGCAAACCAAAGCTCAAATGAATTAACCAACCTAAAATAGAGTTAAAATAGTCCAAATCAGAGGTTAAATCATGTTGGAATTGAGCTAGAACAAGCTAGATTAAAATGCTAAAACATGGCACATGCTAGACTAGTAAGCAAGACACAAAGAGGGGAGGCTAACCCCTCCAAATTTGGACTTCAAAACATGATTTTGGCCATTGAAAAAGCTCTGAAAATTAGTGTTTAAAAGCTTGGAAAAAGATAGTAAAAGGGTGGGAAACACAAGGGCAAAGACTTCTAAAACAAGGTACAAAGAAGGGCTATCAACCACTCAACCTTTAATGGCCTTAAACTTAAGCTTCAGCCCAAAACACACAGAGTTTTAATAGCCCAAAACAATGGAAAAACAGTAGGAGTAGAAGCAAATAAAATAAAGCTACAAGCAAAGTCTTATACCTTTGAAGAGAAGAGCAACTCCAAGCAACAAAACCAAGCAAACAACACCCTCTAGAGCTCAAACCAAGCTCAAAAGTACCTCAGCTCAAAGGTGGTGAGATTTGGTTAAGGGTGTATAGGCAAAGGTTAAGGAATTGTAGGCAAAAGAGTAGAGAACTTGTAGAGAGAGAGGAAAATTTTTGAGTTTAAAATTTTCTAACCTTGCTACAAGAGAGAGGGGGTCCCTATATATATAGAAAACATGAATTTCCCTCAAGGAGATCTAGCCCTACACATGGGGATAGATGCATGCATCTGTGCAAACAGCTGGCACAGCTGGCATAAAATATCTGCAAAATACACTAGTAGCCAGCTGGCCATCAGTGGTGGTCGGTAAGCCATCACTAGTGGCCGGCAAGCCACATCAGTGGTCGGCACCAGGTCGACAAGCAAAAAGGGGTGGTCGACAAGTCTCTAGCAGTGGCCAGCAGGCCACCAGAGGTTGCAGGCTGAAAAAGATAGGCTTGGTCCAAAACTGGGTTTGAAAGGCTATCAAGGTTTGCAAGGCTCAGAGTCGTGGCATTTCGCTGAGGACTTCGAGCGCTTGACGAGCAAACAGACTCATCATCGAGTGTGCGTGCGAGGACGCCCAAGTTGTAAGGGCCGTCAAAAATGGGGTGTCTACAGTTGCCCCTCTTTGACAGAACTCAGAGTCAAGAAATGACGTGAGTGAATGTCAAAGCCCGAAGACGACCCATTTTGACAAGGCCGTAAGACTTGGATAAATAATTAAGATATAAATAAATGGTTGTGCCCGCAGGCTGCCTATGTATCCCTTTGCAAGGAATCAAACCAGCATAGTTCTGGGGCAAGATGCAAATGATATGCATGATGCAACTTTGAAAGTTGGACTTACACGCCTCGCGAAGCCAGTTATTTTGAAAACTCATAATCATGCGCGATGATGCAATAAACAACAACAAATACGATAAGCAAAATAACGAGAGAACAATACATGAATGAGCAACTTCAAGCAAACAACACAGATTCTATGTAAAAAGAACTAAAACACACTCTAACCATGCCAAAACACAGGGCGAGGAAAGAAAACACCACTCAGGACACATCCTGAGAAACAAGAAGACGGAAATCGCTCGGGATCGCGTTTCACACGTCCCGAGAAACAAGAAACCACTTGGGGTCGTGTTTCACACGTCCTGAGAAATAATCACTCGGGCGCGTACTTCGTACGTCCCGAGGTAAAACCCACCCAGGGCTGCGTTTCACGCGTCCTGAGAAACAACCACTCAGGCGTGTACTTTGTACGTCCCGAGGTAAAACGAGGTGTGCAATAGATGCATGAAGTGAACAAGTGCGATAGATGCACGAGTTAAGGGAGTGTGATAGATGCTAAAGTGAACAAGTGCGATAGATACACGAGTTAAGGGAGTGTGATAGATGCATAAAGTGAACAAGTGAACAAGTGCGATAGATCCACGAGTTAGGGAGTGCGATAGATGCATAAAGTGAACAAGTGCGATAGATGCACAAAGAAAACAAGTGCGATAGATACACGAGTTAAGGGAGTGCGATAGATGCACAAAGTGAACAAGTGCAATAGATGCACGAGTTGAAGGAGTAGGTTCTCTTACTGAGACACAAATGATCTTATTCAGAACTCCTTTGAATGAACCGTACATACAATATTGGTTGCCTGCATAAGAAAGAAACTTAACAAGTGCGATACAACAATAATGCATGTTCTATGCAAGATAACAATCGAGAAACAATGTTAATTGAAGGCATATTCTATGCTTGACTCAACCGATGCAAGATGCGCATGCAACATACATGGAATGCATATTCTATGCAAGGACGTAAAATGCATATTCTATGCAAGGAACAACATGAATTCTATGTAAGAACGAAATGAAATGCATATTCTATGCAAGGAATAAAAGTGTAATTTACCAAAAACAAATTCAGTAACAACTTCCGATTTACCTCTCAGACAAGTTGCAATATGTTTAAACGGATACACCTCGTTCATGTTGACAAGTGACGAACATCGTGCACTGAAAACACAGTTTTGAGCATCCGTAGGCTTCCGTAGAGACCATCTGAAACCAACAGTGATCCATCCCTACACCCAAGGACACAAAACAATATTAGGACTCCAAGGGAAGCCATCGGCCGGCAACAGGAGGAGGGCACCGGCCACGTGCCGGCCACGGATAGGCCTTGCTGGCCCCATGCGGGCCACCGATGGCAGTTCGAGGTAAAACCGAATTTTCAAGCTCGGGTCTTTAAATATAAGTGACAAGGGCTCATTTCCTTACAACCCTAAGACCGAAATCCTTCATTCTCTCTCTCTAGGCACTCATTCTCTCTAGATTAGCGCTTTCTATGCATTTTCCAATGCCCCACGCAAAGTTGATTCGTTAAACCCTCTTTGTTTCTTCCATTTTGAACCGATTGAAATTTGATTTCGGTGCTTTTTCTTGGAGTTTCACCACTTGAGGCTTATTCCCTTTGAGTTTCTCTCGAGTTCTATACACTTTTCCCGGCTTTGACTTTTTCTTCCATTTTCTCTCTCCTAGGGTTGACTTTTTCCAAGTTTATCCTCTTTTTGACATTTTTCTTCACTTTTTACCTACTCCGCACTCATTTTCAGATGGCGGATGATATTCCTCACGGTGGAGCTCCTCCAGAGACTCCTTCAGTATTCCCACCTGTTGCTGAGGTAGCAGAGCCAACAACTAACCTTGAGGCTGACATTGAGGCAGAGTTCAAGCCTGAGGCCGAGCCAGAGCCGCTACCGTTGAGGGGTGCGACCTTTCGATCCAGAGAGATATCATCCCCCGACACATATCTTGCCTGCTGGAGACATCAGACGCTTTATTGAGTTTACTCGTGGCGCACTGGAGGACCTCTTACTAAGGGAGCCAGCTTCTCACCTGTCAGCCATTGCCGTTAAGGTATGAATTCTGTTTTCATGCATTTCTGTCTTTCTTTCTTGCATTTCTTACACTACCTTTTATTTGACTATACTATCATCATTGTTTTATCTAATTCATTTGTTCTTTATCTGTTGCATCTGTTCTCTGCCATAGGGTGAGTATCGTGCCTTTAGAGGATATGGCACTACGACCACACGAGACTGGTATGACGAGCTCCCTACTGGAGTCTGAGATATCATAGACGAGGCTAGCTTTGGCCTTTTCTGCTCTGGCCTAACGCGGGTCATCGCGAGCCGTCCTCTCCTGGGAGTGCTCATGGAGAGGTGGTGGGACACCACTAACTCTTTCTACTTTTCTACTACAGGGGAGATGACGATGACTCCCTATGACTTCGCCATGATCACCGGCTTAGACGTAGGAGACGATCTGATCCCTCTCGATATAGACATGGAGGAGTGGGAGATAGCCTGGTTTGAGCTGCTGGAAGCGTATCCACCCATATATCGGACAGACATGGTCAGATACACCTGGTTTGTAGAGCAGTTTAGAGGGACCGAGCCCGAGACGATAGAGGAGATAGAGCAGTATGTCAGGGGATTTCTGATGTTTGTCTTCGGTACCATCTTGTTTTCGAACAGGTGAAACACCGTCGGCTTGTATCTACTGAGCGCCCTAGTGACCCTTCCTCAGGTTCGCTTTTATGATTGGGGGCGGTGCTGGCCTCACTACCTCCCGTTTGAGAGGAGACTTGATAGGAGGCTACTAGCGAGCCTGGAAGGTCCGCATCTCAGTTCCCTCTTAGCACTTTACATTTTCTGCTTTACACAGTTTCTACTTACATTTGTTCAATACATGTGCTTTCTGCTTTGTATTTTCTGTATCTGCTTATACTGTTCATACATTGTGCTTTTTGCTTTGCACTTTCTACATTTGTACATCAGTTTATGCATTGTGTTTTCTGCTTTATACTTTATACATCTGTACATCTGTTCATGCATTGCGCTGACCACATATCCCTGCATTTTCTCCGCAAATATGGGTCTATGCATATTTTCTGACTCTAGCCCCAGAGCCTGTAGAGGAGCTTTCATTGGCAGTTCCCTATTCACGGAGGTATGACGGCCGGCTCCAGTGTAGGACCCGTGAGCCCTTCACATTCTTCCGCCACTACTTCGACACGGTAGCTGCCCATGAGGTAACCCAAAACATAGTCATTTCTGCTTTAACATTGTTTTGATTCACATTACAATTGACAGCAATTAATCATCCGTACAACTTCTATCTGCAGATCTTGTGGAAGCTATGGGCCATGATGCCAGCGGGGATTCAGGACCAGTATGCTGGGGCTTGGGGCACATTACGTTTCCGCATCCTACTCGAGGGGCCAGTCTGTTGGACTTGGTTCCTGAGCGAGTGGTTTGTGTGCCAGACTGTGGGCCTGCCTGACCCGATCATTTCGATGGCGCCGCCTGAGTCCATGCAATCAGATGACAGCCTATCCGTCACTGAGGTCATTCAGTTTATGGTGGGCTTGGATGTTGACTACTTCCGAGTAGAGGGTGACTACGCAACCTTCATCCAGACACATCTGATGCCACCTCTAATCGGTGCTCATGGAGGTGAGGAGGCGAGAGCACCTGCTGCGTGAGAGGCGCGTAGAGTGACCTGGACGACTAGGGCCCGTGACAAAGAGGCTTCCTGGGCGGGGTAGAGGACCGGTTGGCCAGAGCTTCCGACTATGCTGACATGCTGGCGACATACTGGGGATGCTTACTAGATCCCGATTGAGCCTGCAGCGGCTGGGCACAAGCTTGTCGGGGTTCGAGGCCCAACTCCGATATGGACCACACTTTACGTTTTGCACCCCACATTTCATTTCAGATATGTTTATTGCGGATACTGATCATACAAATGCATTTCGCAGGCACCGATAGAGTACACAGGGAGCTCTCTCGAGCTGATAGCCTCCTTGATGGGCATGGTATAGAGGAGAGAGGCGCTGCTCAGTCTCTACGGTATCCAGGTAATTCTCTTCAGTTTACGCTCTAGGCATCAAATTTCCACTGATACACCGACACTAACACTTCAACTGTAGTTTGTTCCAAACTGTACTGATACACTGCATTCACACATTGTACTTACACTCTATATCTGATTTCTACATACACTCATTCTGCATACCATGCTTGCATCTGATATGCACACTGAAACTGATATGTTGACAACTGTCCTTTTCAGATTTCGGATGTACTAGCGGAACCGACAGCAGCAACACTAGGACCAGCAGTACCTCTGCCAGCAGCAGGGAGGAGAGGTAGAGGTAGAGGTGCTCGAGGTCAGAGTAGTCCTCCTGAGCCCCATATTCGGGGACGACGATGCTGAGACCAGTGGCTCGGAGGAGGCAGTGAGTCAGTATTCTGGGTCATCCGAGAGTGGAGATGATGACGTCGGCTCAGGTTACGAGAGCAGAGGCGATGATACTGAGGAGGGGTAGAGAGTGGCGACGATGCCGGCTCTGGTTCTGAGGCAGATTCAGATAACGGCGTTGATGGAGACAATGCCCCAGAGTCCTCTCCTCCGAGGAAGAGGACGAAGAGGGCCTCTAGAGTATGAGGCTATTGGCACTATTTTTTTTGTACTTTTGCTTAGTTTCTTTTGTTGGTAGCATTAGCACATTGTATAGCTTTAGATAGGTTTTATTTTCTTTAAAAACTTGTACTCCTCTTTTATCAAAAACATGATCGGAATAAAACCTTGCAGTTTTCTATGAAAAAGAGTTGTTATTTTTGCATCATGAGCACTATATTTGTATGAAAAATGAACATGGAATTTAATTGGCCAAGAGCACTCTTGATTGAAACAGAATCTTAATCAGTAACGAACTGACCAACAAACGAAATAGAAATGCAGTATACAACTCGATAAGCAAAACGACAACAACTCGATAAAATAAAACAACTCGAAGACAACTCAACAAACCTGCTAAAACTAAAAGGACTTAAAACAAGACCTTAAAACACTCGAAGAGCAGAATAAAACACATGTTTTCAACACTGATCAGCACGCAGGTGGATAATAGGGTTAAAAAGAAGGCTGCCGGGCAAGAAAAGTGCTTGTCGATCACTTGCCAACCGCAAGGGGTGGCCTGCCGGCTACCAATATGCCTTGCCGGCCACCAATGTGGCTTGCCAGCTACCTACCAGCTACATGCTGACCACCAAAGTGAAGGACCTCCAGATTGTACACCTGGCTTCCACTCACTACCTTAGTTGTGAGACTACCACCATTGGAAAGTAGACTTTCGAGGCTTCAATTAGACTCAAGAATGACCTAAAACCGAGTCTGGATGAAGGAGATATGCTCATTTGAAATCGGGCCTAGAAGCAGATTTTTGTGGTCGGCAAGTGGCCGGCAACCACCATTTGTGGACGGCTAGCCACCACTTTTGGTCCGTCGGCCGTTGGTGTAAAGCCCAGATATTTTTGCTAGCTGTCCCAATATAGATATTTTCGACTGACGGACTGTTTTTCTATATATAGAGGACCTCTCTTCTTGCTTTCAAGGTTAGAAACATTTAGGAGTGAGGAAATACTTTTGGAAAATTCCTCTCTATAATTCTCTCTCTCTCTCTCTCTCTCTCTCTCTCTCTCTCGCAACTTGCATAGCCTTTGCCTAAACACTCTAAACCAAACCTAGAGAGCTTCTTGCTGAGGTGATTTGAGCTTGAATTTGAGCTATTGAAACACTTGAGAGTGTGAAATTAGTGGTTTATTCCTCTTTAAAAGGTATGCCTTCTCTTGCTTTTGTACCATCTCTACACCACTTGTTTTCCATCTTTTCTTGCTGTTTTTAAGCTCTTTAAAATCTGTATTTTTGGGCTGAAACTTGTGGTTTAAGGCCATTAAAGGTAGAGGGGTTGATAGCCCTTCTTTACACCTTGCTTCTAAGGCCTTTGCCCTTGTATTTCCCACCTTGTTGTCAACTCTTTTTGAGCTTTTTAATACTAAATTTTAGAGTTATTTTAGTGGCTAAAATCATGTTTTGAAGTCCAAAAATGGAGGGGGTAGCTTCCCCTTCTTATGCTTTGTTTACTAGCTTAACATGCTCTATGTTTTAGTTTATTTTTCTAGCTATTGTTAGCTCAATTCTAGCATATTTTAGGACTGTTTTAGACCTATTTTAGGACTTTTCTTAGCTTTTAGTTGCATTTGAGCTTTGTTTTGCATGCTTGTAGTGTAATTGTCCTCATGAGTTTGGTGTTTTAGGCCTTAGACACCACCTTATTTGAGTTGATTGCATTTATTTATGGCTTTTCATACTTGTGGTCGCTCTTAATCACCTCTGCAACCTCCCTCCTTTCTTGGCTTTTGTTTTGCTTTGAAAATGGTTCAAACTACTTGTTTGTTTAAGCATGAGATTGAGATGTCATGCTTAATGGTTTAATCCCTTTGGGGTTCATTACCAACGGTATGATGTCTCTTTCATGCCTAAGACAACACTTGGTTTGAGCCCTTTTTCCATTAGAGGACTTAAACTCACCTTTGGACCTAATGAATTAGAGGATGGTTGGTAATTAAAATGAAGTAATTAAAATGGGACTGAAATGGTGCAAGATAAGTTTTGGTTTTGTTTTCAATTGGACGTTAATTGAACACATGGAAGCTTGGGGCATTTCATACTCATTAGCGTTGAAATGGTTCAAGTTTCCAAGGTTACCATTTCCCTTGATCAATTCATGAAAAGGAAGAGGTTAGAGTCTTGTTTTGTTGTATTTATTGAGCTTGCACACTTTGGTTCATAAACCATCATGCAATGAAATTGCTTGAGTTGGTTTTTTGTGGACCAAGTTTTGTCTCTCCTTTGATCTGTTCATGATAAGGAGGGGTGAATTGTGTAAACAAATCCTTGAGAATACCTTGTGCATGCTTTGTTTGTTCTGTGTTGCAGCAAGATGAATTGTGTAGCAGTGGCCGGCAGGCCATCACCAGTGGATGGCCGTCCTCTTGCCGGCCACCAATGAAAAATCCGACAGTGTGTTTTTGGGTAGAACAGAGACATTCTGGAAGTGGACAAAGGTGTAAGTGTTGTACTGTGCAACAGAGGCTTTCTGGAAGCAAAACAATGGCCTTTTCGAGTGAAAACCGAGCATGTGCATGAGCATTCCTCGCATACCGAGCATGTTTAAATTTAAATATTTAGCTTAGATATTTGTTGTAATTGATTAGTTATAGCTAGTTAATTTTGTTTAATTCATTTGTTGTAATAATAAGTTAAGTAGTTTAGCTAATTTAACTTGTGTTGTAATAATTAGCTTAGATTAGTTTGCTAGCTAGTTAGTTCATTCAGATTCTCCTTCGTGAGAGTGCAATGTTGTAATAATGTTGTGGGAGCCGAATTTAATTGGATCAATAGGGACGAATGGACGAGTCCAGTCCAAGACATAATCTTTATTCGGCATTGATCCTAGTCAATTGAAGAGTCGAATAAAATAATCAGCTTTCCAATCAATAGAACAAAGGCCGAGTAGAAGTACATGAAAAGGATCGAGGATGGGCCTGGCCCTAGGGCCCAAAGAGAACAATATAAATACAGGATCATCAGTCAGAGAAAGGTATGTGAGAACTAGTGTGCTTAACTTAAGATACAAGCAATCAAGAGAGTATACACTGACTTATCCGTCAGAGTGCTAATTCCGGCACCCCCGATCGGAGTGTTCATTTATTTTCAGGTGACTAGCTGAGGATCACGAGCGTCCTCCAGGATCAGAAGAGTATTTCCAAACCACTTCTCCACAATTGGCGCCGTCTGTGGAAATACTCAAGTACATCCATGGCGGGGGTAACGGAAGACCCCCTAATAGTCACTGACGAGACCACACAGAGAGACGACCTCACTCCAACGAACATGCTTGGACTGGAGACTATCGCCACAAGATGCGCCTTGAACTTCGGCTCACCCTCGACTTCAGCACATGAGACAATGCAAGCGATCATGGAACAAGCAAAGCAAAACGAATAGAGGTTGGAGAACATGATCGCTGAGAACGAACGTCTCCATCAGGATTTGGCCTTGGAGGTGGCGAAGTCTAAACAAGCTGTATGCCAAGATCCAGAACGACCTCTGAGGGCAGGCGGTCAACGACCTCGAGCCCGACAACAAGACACTGATAGCGACTCCGACTCATTATCCCCGGAGCCCAAGAAGAAGGGACGACCCGAAACTACCAATTCCTTTGAAGAGAGTCCACGTATGAGGCATAAGCGAAGAAGAAACAGTTCAGACGAAGAAGACCAGCATGATCCCTTTGTACGATGGATTGCAAGGGCAGTACTCCCAAGAAGTTCAAAGCCTCGTCGTTCACCTTGTACGACGGGAAATTGGATCCCATAGATCATATCCGTCACTATAAGCAAGCCATGATGTTGCATGCAGATGACGAAGCTCTCATGTGCAGAATATTTCCAAGCAGTTTAGGACCAGGAGCTGGCTTCGATCAAGAGCTTCCACCAACTCCAAAAATCCTTCAGGGCAAGGTTCATCACTAATGAGGTCAAGCCAAAGCAAGCCGATTCTCTCTGGGCAATGCAGATTCAACCGAGGGAAACCCTTCGTGCATATTCAACGCAGTATTGGGAGTGTTTTAATCTGGTAGATGATGCTTGCAATGACTCCATGGCCATTACCGCCTTCAAGATGGGGTTGCACCCCGATAGCGCCCTCCGTAGCTCTTTGACCAGATGGCCCCCAAAAACGGTCTGGGCGTTGATGAAAAAAGTTGTAGGAATATTGTAAAGTCAAAGACGATGCCCTCCGGTGCAAAGACGAGAATAAAGCCACTAAGTCCACGGAGCCCCGAATCAAGGAATCGGACCAAGCGAGATCGAAGACGGGATTCACGCCGATCAAGCGACCAGTGTCCACATCGAGCTAATGAGCAGCTTCAAGTGGATAGTAGGCGCGCGAGGCGCACCGACAAAAAATACATGGAGTTATCGAAGCCGGTCAGTGCGGTTATGGCTAAGGTTGAACTGCAAACCGATAAACGCCGTACCAACACGGAGCCCCGAATCAAGGAATCGGACCAAGCGAGATCGAAGACGGGATTCACGCCGATCAAGCGACCAGTGTCCACATCGAGCTAATGAGCAGCTTCAAGTGGATAGTAGGCGCGCGAGGCGCACCGACAAAAAATACATGGAGTTATCGAAGCCGGTCAGTGCGGTTATGGCTAAGGTTGAACGCCTCCCATTCTTCAAATGGCCATAAAAAATGGTGGGACCTCCTGATACGAGGAGACGAGATAGGCGGTGCGAGTATTATAAAGACAACGGCCATGATACCGACAGTTGCTATGCTTTGAAAGACCACCTAGAGGAGTTGGTACAAGACGGTCGACTTCAGCAACATGTCCGAAAGAATTCGACCAAAATAGTTGCCCTTCGACAGGACTCACCCACTCGGCGTCATCCATATGATATATAGCATGCCGACAGCCCCAACCATGCATGCAATTCAGTCGCACTCAATAACCTAAAAGCACATCACACTAGCAAAACGGGCCCATGAAGCGCCGAGTATTACCTTCGACGATTCTGATTTGATCGGTGTAACGTTCCTCCACATTGATCCGTTGGTTATTGAACTGTGTGTAAACTGGTTCACCGTGAGCGCGTACTCATTGATCTAGGGAGCACATCAGAAGTTATGTATTGCAAGACATTCACTAAACTCGGCTTCTCCGAATCGGATCTTTCTCCGGCTCCTTATCCACTATTCGGCTTCAACGCCAATCCAGAATACCCGTTGGGGAAAATCACACTACCCGTTCAAGCAGGCTCCCGAACAATGGATGTGGAATTCTTGGTCGTCAAGCTGCCATCGCCGTATAATCTCATCATGGGGCGAACTTGGTTGCATACTATGTAGGCTGTGCCAAGCACCTATCATCAGCTGCTATGCTTCCCGACAGAACGCGGCATTGAGCAAATCCGTGGCTCCCAGAAATCGGCACAAGCATGTTATTTCCTTGCTGGAAAGACGGCAAGAGAGTTGCAAGTGAATTCTATTGAGGTGCCGGATTAAGACAGCCTCGACGATGTTGGGCGGCTCCCAAGTGAAAAGGCCACGGAAGCCCTAGATCAAGACGGAAACCTAGACAAGCTCTTCATGATCGGCGCTTCCCTGAGTTTGACCGGTTGCTTGACGCCGGGGTAATCAGGGAAGTGACCTACCCTACATGGCTTCGAATATTATGGGTCATGAAGAAGAAAATGGGACTTGGCGAGTCTGCGTTGATTTCACGGACCTAAACAAAGCCTGCCCCAAAGATTGTTTTCCTTCCCCAGATAGACCAACTTGTAGATGCTACGGCACGTCATCAGCGTATGAGCTTCCTCGATGCCTTACAGAGGCTACCATCAAATTGCTATGCATCTGGAGGACCATGACAAAACTTGCATTCCTCACCCCAAGAGGAACCTATTGCTATAAGGTTATGCCTTTTGGACTGAAGAATGGCAGGGGCAACTTACCAGAGAGACTAGTCACCACTATGTTCAAGGAGCAACTCGGCCACACTATGGAAGTGTACATTGACGACATGGTGGTCAAGTCCAAGGAAGAGCAGAATCATATAGCCGATCTTGAAGAGACATTCGACATTCTACGCAAATATAGAATGAAGCAGAACGCTTCCAAATGTGTATTTGGGATTGGCTCTGGCAAATTCTTGGGTTACATTGTCAACCACTGAGGAATCGAAGCCAACCCAAGGCAAATCACATCAATCCTGGAACTCGGCTCCCCTTGATCGGTCAAGGAGGTTTAGAAGTTAATGGGGACAGCCGCCGCACTCAACAGGTGCATCAGTCGTTCTACAGACCGTTGCCGACAATTCTTTCATACACTACGACAGGGAAAGGATTTTGAATGGTCCGCCAAGTGCGAAGCCGCTTTCAACGGCCTAAAGACCTACCTTCGATCAGTTCCACTCTTGACAACCCCTTCGGCAAGTGACCCGCTCATTTTGTATCTGGCAGTTTCCGACCGGGCCGTCAGCGTCGTACTGATAAAGAAGAGCTGGGGGAGCAATGACTAGTGTATTATGTGAGCAAGACAATGGTTGAAGCCGAAACACGCTACCTTCCGTTGGAAAAACTCATTCTGGCCTTCGTCATGGCAGCGAGAAAGCTGATGCATTACTTTCAGGGGCATACCATTGGGGTACTAACGGACCACCCCCTTCAATCGGTACTTCGTAGTGCAGAAGCATCAGGGCGCGTTTCCAAGTGGGCTCTTGAACTTGGCTAGTATGATATTCAGTTCCTGCCTAGAACCTCAATCAAGGGACAGGTGCTTGCCGACTTTGTGGCCGAATTCACTGGGGGTCTCTCGCCGACTTCAGTTTGATGAAATTCGACCCTAAGCAGAACTGGAGAATTTATGTTGGGGACATTTGCAGCTGTACTATGATGGATCATCCAATCAACGGCGCATTGGAGCAGGGGTAGTAATCATGGCTCCCGACGGTGCAATAATTGAGCAGGCCGTCAAACTCGGGCTTTGAAGCATCAAATAATAGGGCTGAATACGAAGCCCTTCTAACCGGTTTACGGAATGCACATCTTCTGGGTGCTCGGCGTTTGATTTTATTTGCGATTCAAAATGGGTGATCAATCAGCTAAGGGGGAGTACGCGGCCAAAAAATGACCGTATGGCGGCTTACATGAAACGGCCAACTCCTTGCTGACAAAGTTTGACCACCATGAATTGAATCACATAACACGTGATCAGAACACACATGCAGATGTCCTGGCTTGCCTAGCCTCCGCCATTAACTCAGAGATTCAACGGATCATCGAAGTAGGTTTCATCCCGGAACCGAGCATTGGCCCTTCGGAGGAAGTCCAGGTCAATATCATAGAGTCAGGACCGAGTTGGATGGACCCCATTGCTGCATTCCTGTCTTCTGAGCAGCTCCCAGCAGACAAGAAAGAAGCGCACAGGCTGCGAAACAAAGCCTTGCGATACTACTTGGATCTGCAAGGAAAGCTTTATAAGAAATCCCTTTCTGGCCCATACCTGGAATGCGTGCATTCGGACAAAGTTGAAGAGCTTCTGATTGAAATACATGAAGGCAGTTGTGGCGCACATTCTGGCGGGCACTCTTTGGCTCATCAAGCTGTAACACAGGGGTATTATTGGCCGACAATGAGAGCAATGCCGAATGTTATGCAAAAAAATGTGAACAATGCCAGAAGTTCTCCCCCTTAACCCATCTGCCTACTGAAGAGTTAAGCTCTATCACCAGTCCCTGGCCGTTGCTCCAGTGGGGACTTGATATCGTCGGACCATTGCCAAGGGCCCCAAGGAACAAAAGGTACTTGATTGTCGCGACTGATTACTTCACACAATGGGTCGAAGCGGAGGCATTAACGCACATTCGAGATGCTGATATTAAGCGCTTCGTATGGAGAAATATCATAACACGATTCGGTATTCCAAGAGCACTTATCTCAGACAACGGCACCCAGTTTGATTGTGGCGTGTACCGAGAGCTCTGTAGCAAGTATGGTATCCGGGCTTACTTTTCCACACCAGCTTACCCACAAAGCAATGGTCAAGCTGAAACCTCTAACAAATCCATCTTGGACGGCATTAAGAAGAGGCTGGAGAAAGCTAAAGGCAAATGGGTCGAAGAATTGCCGAGTGTGTTGTGGGCTTATCGAACTACGCCGAGGCGATCCACTGGGGAAACGCCGTTGTGCTTTATGCTTTGGAACCCAGGCAATTATACCCCTGGAGATCGGCCTCTCGACCTTGAAATCAAAAGTTTTTGATATGGGCTCAAACGACATGATGCTGGCCTTAGATTTGGTTCCGATTGAAGAACGAAGAGATCATGCCCTTGCATCCATGGCACGGTATCCAGCAGCAGCTTGCTAAGTCGTATAATCAACGTGTGTTCAGCGTCCACTACACACCAGGAGAGTTGGTCCTGAAGAAAGTACTTCCAGCTGCCAGGAAACGGGCTGATGGAAAAGGGTCCTAACTGGGACGGTCCCTATTAGGTCAATTCGATCGCAGGAGTAGGGACATATCGGCTCAAAGACATGTCTGGAAGGAGCCTGCCACGATCTTGGAATTCAACGCACTTGCGTAAATTCTATCATTAAACCCAACCTGTGGGAAATGATACCAGTTTTGAATGGTTCACCATGTACATATTTCACTTTTGTAATGCAAAGTTTCCGGTTTCCTCTCCACGCAATTCTGTTCAAAAGTCTCTAGATTCGGAGCCCCTTTTGTGCATGTCACTTTTGGGCCGATTAAGTTTCCGGATTTGGAGCCCCATTGGTGCATGACATCTTTAGGCCGATTACGCCTCCGGATTCGGAGCGCCCTTCGTGGATATCACGATTGGCCAAACTAAGTCTCCGGATTCGGAGCCCCTTTTGTGCAGGTCACTTTTGGGCCGATTAAGCCTCTGGATTCGGAGTGCCTTCGTGGATATCACGATTGGCCAAACTAAGAGTGCCCTTCGTGTGATATCACGATTGGCCAAACTAAGTCTCTGGATTCGGAGCCCCATTGGTGCATGACATCTTTGGGCCGATTAAGCCTCTGGATTCGGAGCTTCCTTCGTGGATATCACGATCGGCCAAACTAAGCCTCCAGATTTGGAGCGCCCTTCGTGGATATCACGATTGGCCAAACTAAGCCTCCGGATTCGGAGCGCCCTTCATGGATATCACGATTGGCCAAACTAAGCCTCCTTATTCGAAGCGCCCTTCGTGATATCACGATTAGCCAAACTAAGTCTCCGGATTCGGGAACCCATTAGTGCATGACACCTTTGGGCTGATTAAGCCTCCAGATTCGGAGCTCCCTTCGTGGATATCACGATTGGCCAAGTCTCCGGATTCGGAGCCCTATTGGTGCGTGACACCTTTGGGCCGATAAGCTTCCGATTCGGAGCACCCTTCGTGGATATCACGATTGACAAAGTCTCGGATTCGGAGTCCCATTGGTGCATGACACCTTTGGGTCGATTAAGTCCTCCGGATTCGGAGCCCCATTGGTGCATGACACCTTTAGGCCGATTTAGCCTCTGGATTGGAGCACCCTTCGTGGATTATCACAATTGGCCAGGTCCTAAAACATATAAACATTCAAAAAGAAATGGGGCAAGCCGTATAAACGTTTGGTGAAACATGCCGTATAAACGTAGGCTGAAACATGAGAACATTCAAAATAAAATGTGTCCTTAGATTAATTGATTGGCATGCAATGTACTAATATAATTAGAAAGTACGCTAACACTTGAAAACACTTGAAGTAAAAAATGTACTATTATTCAATTAGCCAATAATTACATAATTTTGCATTGCAATGTCTACAATGTCTACTTTGAGCATTACAATGTCTACTTTTATCCAGCGTCTCCCTCATCGTCACTCTTCTCGACTTCGAAGAAGGAAAAGGGGAAGTGATCACGTTGGTACAGCGGTAACGCTGAATCAACGCCCGCTGCTCGAAGAGCCTCCGCAGCTTGAAGTGCCTTGATCCAACCGTGCTTAAATCCATGATTTTCACATCGGCAAACTTCCTCGGCAAGCTTTTCTCTGGTCTTCTCTATCCCTACTTTCCGGCCTTTATGGAAGTTTTTTTGATAAGCCCTCCCCTTCACGGACTCTATGGCAAACATGCTCGCTGTATCACGATCGGCAATTGCATTACTGATAAGGCACTGGGTCCCCCTTTCTTCCACAACTGGGTTAGCTTGTCCGGTTGGTTGTGTCTGACCGGCCTTGACCTTCCTTAGCTCGCGCTAAGCCGCTTCCGCGCGAGCTTTCAAATTTTGAATGCGTTCATCCTTCTTCTCTATTTCTCGTCGCGCAGCACGATGGCGCATGCCGATTTCATAGGCGGTGTACAGTCTTTTCACCGCCCCATGAACGCCTTCTCAAAACACCTCGAAGTCAGGTCGACCAACCATCGACTGCTGGACTTCTGGCGGAAAAATCTGTCTCGCAAATTCAACCGCCACGTTCGGGTCACGGATGATGGAATCTGCCTTTGTCATCGGTTTGTTCCCAACGAAAACAGAAAAGCTCAATGGTCGTGGTGGTCCACTGGCCTCACTTCGCAAACGAGGGGAGCTCCCCCGCTGGCGCTTCTCCTTTCTTGGTGACCTGCTTCGTCGACACAGAGAGTGGCGCCTCTCGTGCTCTGCAGATGCCCTACCTCCCGTATAGGGAGGCTTGCAACCTCGATTCATTGATGAGTCCATCTCCGCCAGAGTCCTGCCCTCTCCCTTACTATTAAAGAAAAGTCTGGTTAACATTCACACTTTTCCGGCCATGAAGGACGAGCAGAATCGAGTCGCTTTATGAAACTCAAATGGAATCTCTAAAATGGAAACCCCATTTTTTATCCCTTAGGAGTGCACCCCGCTCCCGAGGCGACCTCATCAATGCGCGCACTCCTGCAACCACCGATATTCGGCATTATTGATTCATCCCGATATTCGACATTTTCAATACATTCCGATCTAGGAGATATATTTGGCTTTCGGAGTTCATACATTGGATAGGGCAAGGTCAGATTTATTAATCTGATCGGCCAAATACCTAAGCCCGATGCCGATTGATTTGTGCCGCAGCCACTCCATGAACTAATGATATTCGACAAGATCACATTTATTAATCTGATCATATTTATTAACCCTTAGTTATCTGTAGACACCCCATTTTTTACCGTCCTCAAGACTTGGTTGTGCTTGCAGGTACACCCAACAACTAGTTCGATTGCTCACCGAGTACTCGACTTTCACGGCGGAACGTCACAGGTTTGAGCTTTTCAAACCCTGCATCCTTTCTGCCCCATTTTTGGACCTTGTATTGGCCCTTTTTGCATGCTTTGTGAAAGGCACTGCCGGCCCCTTTTTTGGCCCTGCTAGCCATGCTTTTGTTGCTGCCGGCCATTGATAGAGCTTGCCGGCCATCAATGAGCCACTGCCGGCCACCACTGATGGCCGGCAGAACCCTTATCTTAACAGGTTTCACGCCAGATCTTTTGAGCCAGCTGGTTTTCACTCATCTCTCCTCCATACACGTGTATGAAGGGATGAGCGCCTTTCCAAGCTTGTTTAACAAGCTTTGCATTGTTTTTCTTCTATATAAGGAGAGGCCCTCTCTTCTTAGCAGGGGTTCAGCCATTTTGAAGAGAAGATATCTCTCTCCCTCTCTCTCTATATATATATATATTTCTCACACTTTCTCTCTATATTGCATAAAATAGTGCTCTAAAGTCCATTTTTCTTGCACTTTTGCACTACAACACATAGAGATACACCACCATCTTTGAGCTGAGGTTCTTGAGCTCTGAAACTTGGTTTTTGGCCCCTGAGATTGCAGGTTTCGAAGTTGGTCTTCAAGGGTGAGTTTCTTCCCCTTTTTAGCATTTATTTGTACCTCATTTTGGCTATCCTTGCATATTGTTTTAGGCCTTGTTTTCAACTGAAAAAAGTTCTGCATTTAAGTTCTTTTGAAGTTTGTTTAAGGTCTTTTTGGTGTTAGGGGTGTACAACCCTCTTGTATGCTTTGCTAGGCCTTGTTTTGAGCCATGCTTTAAGGCCTTTGAGCTAGGCTTTGTTTGGCCTTCTAGCCACTGAAATCCAGTGGATTTTCAGTGGTAGGCATGTGGTTTTGAGGTTTCAAATCAGAGGGGGTGGCCCCCTCTCTTGTTTTTGTTTGCTTGTATTATTGGCCTATCAAAGGAGCATGTATCCCTTTACTTTTGAGGCTTGCTTCAGGCCCTTTTTTGTGACTTTTAGGACCTTCCTTGACTCTGTCCATGGCTGGTTTGGTCATATTTTGCATGCTTCTTGTATGTGTAGTGTAATCCCATTTGTGGCTCATCAAAGTAGCATGTTTGCCTAGCTTATGTTGAGTCCATTTCAGCATGTTTTTGGTGATGTTTTTCCATGACATAACTCTGTCTAAAGTGGGTTTGGTCATCTTTTACATGATCCATATACTTGTGGAACAAATCTTGCTTACTAGCTTTATGTGCATGATGTTTTGACTCATCATTCCAGCATGTTTTGGCTTTGCTCCAGCATGATTTTATTCTGATTTTGGGCTGTTCTAGGACTTTTTTGGGCTTCCATGGTCATACCACTCATGTTTTGTATAGCTATAGTGTAAATGCTTTGGCTACCCTTGGGTTTTGAGGCCCCTACCATGCCATGCATGTGATGTTTCCATGCTTTGCCATCATTTTGAATGTTATTTTAGTCCATGAAATGTGGTCATACACCTGCATTTGACATGCTTTCAATGCCTTGGAGAGTTTGTGTTTTATGCCTCATGAATGGATCATTGTGCACGCCTCTATGCTTAGGTCCTTGGGATGCCATCTCAGTGGGTTTTTGGGGTTATTATACCATGATATAACTCTGATTTTTGTTGGTTGAGTCATCCCATGCTTGGTCTTAATAGGTGTAGTGTAATCCACCTTATTTGCCTTGTACGCATCATGCCTCATACTCACCATACTAGCTTGTTTTGGCTTACTTCCATACATGTTTTAGTCTCATTTTAACATGTTTTAGGACTGTTTTGGGTTGCCTTTGCCATATCCTTCATGCTTTGTATAGCTGTAGTGTAATTGGCCTTGCTAGCTTCGTGTTTTGTTGACTTATGCAGGCTATCTTTAAGCTATTTAAATGATTTGGCATCATTTAATGCTTCATTTCAGAGCATGTAGCATTGCCATATTCCCACTTCATTCACTCTTTAAGTGCATTTGAGTGTTGTGCATTGTTGCCTAGTTTATGGCCTAGTGTGTATGCTTGCATGCCTAGGTCCTTGAGCCTCCATCTCAGCATGTTTAGGTCTCTTTTTTGACCTACTTGAGCTCTATTTACGGTTGGTTCATGCATATTTGCCATGTATTGCATGCCTCCTTTGTAGTCCTCTTTGCTTGTCTTAAGCTTTAAGGACCATTGCATGCTTTGCTTGTGTTGATTAAATTATCTGGCATCATTTCTTGTCTAATTTCAGTGCCCTTAGTGTTGTTACACTTCCATGCTTTTCACTCTTTAAGTGTTCTTGAGAGTTGCACCTTAGTGCCTTAATTGGTGAGCCAATTGGCATGCATGCTCATATGTGTTTTCGGTGCCTTCATTTTAGCATTATGGCCACTGATTTGGGCATAGCTGAGGCCTGCCCATCTTGGTTTAAGTCCATCCCTTGCATGTTGTTGCATGCTTGCTCCATCCCTCGCATGTTGTTGCATGCTTGTTTTGCATATTGTTCTATGCTTGCTCCATCTTTGCATGTTGTCGTATGCTAGTTCCATTACATGTTGTTGCATGTTTATTACACTACATTTTGCATTCTTAAGTCATATAGCATGATTGCATGTTCAAGTTAGCATTGGGTATGTCATCCTTGCATTGCATTGTTGTTTGGATTAAGTGTTAATCCGAACACGAGAAACGAGGAACGTTTCATACTTCAAGTGATGAAACGTGTCTCAATTCTCGGTCGCCGACGCTCTTGATTATCCATGATAGAGTTCTAGGCACTTATGTGTTTTATTTGTGCATTCATTTTGCATTGATTTGCACAAGTTGGATCTTTGGCCATCATGCATCGGGATGCGTGATTGATGGTCATGGATCCGATTATGCCTCTCCCTTGATGTTTCGAGGTGATATGGGGTGGCATAGTGCGTACATACCCATGGGAGACCCTCCATTTTCTCTATTTTGTGCTCTGCTACAGCTTGGTGTCCCAGCACATCAGTGGCCGGCAGTGCTCTACAGATGGCCGGCAGTGTACCATATTTAGCCGGCAGTGTACCATATTTGGTCGGCCGATGGTCGGCAGCATCTCCCCATGGCCGGCAGGTCACTGATGCACTCCCCAGACTGGTTTTGGTAAGGTTCAACAGCTAGCTCTCAAGGACACCTTGCAGACAGAGCCTCTAAAGAGCATCCGGAGAGCTTTCGGGACAAGAACCGAACATGCACCTTCTGCTTCTGCGAACAAAGCTGGAGCAGCATTGATTGTTGCTTTTCATTTGTAGTTAGTTAATTAATTTGTCGATTAATTAAGTTTTGTAATAATTAGTTGTAGCTAGTTATTCATTCGGTTATGTAATAATTAATTAGCTTGTTAGTTAGTTAATTAGTTGGCATGTATTATTTATTCGGACCCTCCGTCGAGAGGGCGAATTTTGTAATAAGTGTGCGTGCGTGTGTGCATGTCTTCCAACCCCTATCTCTTTCTCCCTTTTACTTACCTGCTTTCAGTGGTTAGTTTTAGGGCATATTTCAATTAGCATCCGTATGCTTCGCATGTTTGCATACATTCATATGTCTTGCATGCACTGAGCTCGGCGCATCATACTGACTGCATTGTATTTCAATACCAAGTTGAATACATGTATCAATTTTTGCATTTCATATGCCATCTTAGAATAGCCGAGCCTATTTCTAGTTACATTTGCATGTGTTGCATTAGCTATCTTAACATGAACTAGGATCATGCTTGATTACTAACTAGTTATTGTTTTGGCTCAGAGTACTAGGTAAGCTTTTATGCTTTAGCATACTGCATGTGTGTTATTGTTTAACATAACAGCATGCTTGCCATGAGGCTAATTGCTTATGTGATATAACTGCCTGAATGCCTATGGGTGAAGGTTGGATTACTTGAATTGGAACGATTCATTGAAATCTGTGTTTTAGCCTACTTGCGAGTCGCAAACTTCAAACCGCTTTCAGAAAAACAAATATGCAATGTTTTGTTCCAAATTAGGCGATCTAGTCTATACTTGTGTGTTGTGCGCATCACATAGTAATTCTAGCTAATAACCGGAATAATAACACATGTGTTTTCAAAAACAAAATATCATGTTTAGTAGTGGCCGATCTTTGATCAGGCGAGCGAGGGTGCTTATAGATGACCTTCCCTAATCGTACCCAAGTTCTCGAGCCGAGGCAACTTTGGTGATGACGGACACGTGGCCTTAGGCACGAGTCAGGGTTTTCTAAATTCCCCCCAAAAGAAAATATTTAGGTGGTGACTCTATATCTGGCAAACCAGTCCATGTTTGGCACTTCTTTCTTAAAAATCAGTTTTCCAAAACGATTTGCTGGATTTGGACTCTTTGGTGATTTATCAATCTCACATTGCACATTGTGAGATCAGATTAAGAACCGTGACAATTTGAGTCCGAACTGTAGCATGAAGCCCGAGGGCGCGTCTATAGTTTCTGGCGACTCTGCTGGGGATTTAGAGAACTTGACTCGAACTCATGATATCTTGTTTTGACTACACTTATGTGTCTCTTTGCATTGCATTTGCATTGGTGCGCCTAGGACACCGTGTTTGCCGTATGCTATTCTTGAACGGTTTGCCGGAGGCTTGCTTTGAGAAGCGTGCCATAAGGCTGACCGGTTGCGGGCTCTGCCACGACGGGAACACAAACCTCTGTTTTTACTGGGGCACCCTTTTTGACCATTCGACCTAGTGCATATCGGAAACTGTAGTGACCATTCCAAGCTAGGACAGGTTGCTTACCCGATTGTAAGTTGTTTGAAACTGCTGTGTGCGTAGTGAAACCCTAGCTCCTGATAAGATAGGACAGGGAAACCCTACCCCAACATAGGGGTGTTTTGGCTGTCATTTGCTTGCTATGCGCTTTTTAAGTTGGCCTCTACAAGGAATGCACGTATCAGTTTGCAAGTCTGAGTATCAGGCCTGCGGGCATCTGTATTTTGAGAATCAGTTATATCTGCGAGTATCAGATTCAATTTTCGGGCAGCAATTTGGGGAACAGTGATCAGTGGTCAGATACAGTTATTCAGCTATGCTTATGTCTGTTCTGGTGAAATTGGGCTGAGATGCTACCTGTTTTCTCTTTCGGTTCAGAGATTCGGTTCAGGGCAACCAGTGTTCTCCTTTGCTAAGGCAAGACAGAAAAGGGCCAGTCAAGGCTCGCCGGTTCATCAGATCCATCAGCCACCAGTCACATGACCTCTGTTCAGTTCAGCAGACTTGTGATGACACAAAATTCAGAAGAAATTATGGTCATGGCAACGACACTAAACCAAGGAATCACCATGCTGGGTGAGACCGATATTGACATACCACACCTGCCTAGGTCGCCCGTCGCGCATCCAATCTGGGAACCCCAATTATTTCAAACCTGTGAGCCCACCACTTTTGAGCTAATGGGAATGATCGGCGATCTTCAGAGGACTGTGGCTGATCTAGCCTTTGGACTATCGGCTCCGTCATCGACCATGTCACATACCGGGAACTTCATGCCGGAAGAGCCTCCACTCTTGGGGTGGATTGTAATTGAACTCAGCCAACCTGAACCCATCCTAAGTATAGGCAATGGCATGTCAACAACAACCGGGTTCTGCTCTGATGTAGTAACCTAAACCTTCAACCAAGCTGAGGCTAGTGGAAAGAACAAGATGGGGGTAGACACTGATCCCTACGAACAACTTCCGCAGGCTGTTGAGGCTTTGAAAGCCGGGGGACTGAACAAACAACAAGTGCTCACGGTTGTTGCAAAAACTATGAATGACACTTTCTCCACTCAGACCGAGGGCAATTCAAGCCAAGGGGAAAATCGAGAGAAGGGTCATCATACCAGAATCATTCCCTCCAAACCTAATTCTGCACCCAGAAAAAATCAGCAAGCCAAGCCTGTACCTGCTGATCCTTTTGCTAGTGCATCCAGTAAAAATGCACAAAACTCGAAGTATCTGCCCCGAGGTCACAGGGTCTTGTAGACACCCCATTTTTGACCATTCTCAACACTTGGACGTCACCGCTGGAACACTTGGTGATTACCCATGTTCGTGTTTCGTTTTGAGTTCCCGAAGGTCTTGGCTATGCGCCTTGCTTCAGGATCTCTCAACTCGACTGTTCTGTGTTTGGTTTTGCACCAAACACTTGTGTTTTTGTTTCTGAGGGTAGAGAGTAGCTTGTTAGCTACCCCTGGCACCCACCGGCCATGGCTTGAGGCCACCGGCCGTGTTTTGAGGCCACCGGCCATTGGTGAAATATACCATTGGCCGGTCGGCATTTGGTGTGGCCGGCCGACCATATGTTTGGCCGGTGGCCTCCTTTTCTGGCCGGTACCACCTTTTTTCCTTTTTCAGGCATGGTGCATGCCAGCTGTGCCAGCTGGAATGCACAAGACCTGCCCCCGTGCATATATGTGGTTGTTTTGCACCTTTGACCCTTTTTTTTTGCACCCTTTGCTCACAGCTTCTTGCGGAAGCTTTGACCCCTTGTCTTGGCTTCCTCAAGAAGCTTGCACCTTTGGGATAGCTTCCATTGGAAGCTTGGTCCCTTTGACCCTTTTGTTTAGCTTCTTTGAGAAGCTTAAACACTTTTCCTTGCCTATATAAGGAGGGCCTCTCCTTCCTTTGAAGAGGTTGAGCAAAAACCAGAGCAATATACATACATATATCTATCATATACTTTCTCTCTCCATATCTCCCTCTCTCTCATCCTTTGTGTGTGTTTGGAAGCCTAAAAGTGTGTTTTGACCTTAGTTTTGCACTAAGACACACACCATTACACCATACTTTGACCTTGAGAGGCTTTGAGGGTTTGTTCTTGAGGTTTTGGACTGGTTTTGATCAAAGGAAGGAGGCTGCACTTGCTGTTCATCAAGGGTTCTTCAAGGGTAACCTTTTCACTTTATTTTCCCCCAATCTTGCACTAGATTTTGCCTATCTTGCTTACTGTTTTAGACCTTGTGTATAACTGAAAAAAATCTTGTATTTGCATGCTTAAGATACTTCATTAAGGTCATTTTGTTGTTTGGGGTCGACCTCCCCCTCTTAGGCCTTGTTTGGCCCTCTTGGTGCTTCCTTTGTTGAGCTTTGGTTACCTTGGTGTATTGGTCTTCTCACCACTAAAATCCAGTGGATTTTTAGTGGTGAAGAAGGGGGTTTGAGGTCTTGTATAGGGGAGGGACACCCCTTTCCCCTTTGTGTCCCATTTGTCCATGTCTTTGGCTCATAAGGGTAGCATGTATGCTTGGTTGTTTTAGGCCCCATTTAAGAGGTTTTTAGTTGTTGTTGAGTCATATATTGCCTCTGTCTTTGGTTAGATTTATGCTCCTTTACATGCATATTGCACTTGCTTTGTATTCCCTTATTTTGCCTAGAAGTGTATCATGCCATTTGACCACCATGCTCTCATGTTTTGACCTTGCTTTGTGAAGTTCTCGGTCATATTTTTCCATGCTTGAGGTCTGTTAGGTGTTGGTTTGGTCGTATTTGATATGCTTCGTATGGCTCCTTAGCATTCTAGCATGTTAGCATCGGGTGTGTGAGTCATTAGCATGCATTGGCTAGGCTATTTCAGTGATTTGGAATCACTTACCATGCCATTTCAGTCCATGTTTTGTGCTTAAATGTTAGCATCTATCATTCCTTCCATGCCTTGAACAAGTCTCCTTTTATGCCTTGAAATGAAGCATTGTGCATGCCTATGTGTTTGGGTCATTTGAGTTGTCATAACAGTGGGTTTTGGGACTTATTTTGGTGCACTAAAACTCTGTTTTTGGTTGTATAGCTCATGCCATGTTTGCTTGGGGTAGTGGTAGTAGAATGCTCCTTTGTTATGCCTTAATCTTGGGCCTATTGGTGTGCATGCTTACATGAATATTTATCCATCATTTTAGGCATCTTTGTCACTGTTTTGGGGTGGGTTGAGGTCTGCCCTTTTGTGTTTTTAGGTCCGCCATTGCATGATCATATTGCATTGCTTTGATTTCATGCTTGCCTAGTATCACAATTGCATGCTTGCATATTGTTAGCTAGTTGCATTTCATGTCATAGTTTGCATGATGAGTTACATGGCATTACATCTTGTATGTTTGGCACATTGCATTGCTCGTGTTGCATACTTGAGCCACCTTGCATACATTGCATTACATTTTGCATGGTTTGGGGTGTCAAACCAAGTATGAGGATTGAGAAGTGTTCATACTCCAAGTGATGTAACACGTCTCAACCCTCGGTCGTCAATCCCCTTGACCTCAACATGATAGGGTGTTGGCATTCATCTCTTTTGGTTGCATGCATTTACATTGAATTGCGAAATTTGGCCTCTTAGGCCATCATGCATAAAAAATGCATAATTGATGGCCCGAGGGTCGAGGGTCATGCTCCCTTGAGTCCATTGCATGATAGGGAGTGTGGCCATGCTTACATTTGCTTAAAATTTCCATGCCATACACTGCATGCCCTCTGTTGCTATCAAAACCAGTTTCTGCAGGAAGCTTTGGCCAGCCAGCCATCTCTAGTGCCGACCGGCCATCCATAAATGGCCGATAACTTCATCAGCGGCCGGTGACCATTTCCCATAGCTGGTGGCCATTCCTCCTAGCCGGTGGTGCTCTACAGTGTGCAGAGAACCTAACCCAAGACTTGTGCAGTCTTCAGAGGAGCTAGGCAGTGTAAACAGAGGTAGCAATGCTATGGCAGCGAGTTTCCGGGCAGTACGAGTCAAGCATGCATCATCCAAACATTTTGAGGCGGGGGCTGTGGCCACTTTAATTCTGCATTTAATTTGTTAATTAATTAGAAGTTCTGTAATAATTAATTTAGCAGTATTCATTTGTTTTGTAATATTTATTCGGTCCCTCCGAATGAGGGCGTATTTGTAATAAGTGTGTGTGAGTGTGTGCATGTCTTCCAATCCCACGTCTTTCTTCCCTTTTATTTACCCGCTTATGATGGTTAGACTAGGGCATATTTGAATTAGCATACCTTATGCTATGCATGCGTGCATCCATACATTTGTCTTACATGCACCAGGCATTTCACATGTCATTCTAGGATAGCCGAGCCTATTATAGTTGCATTCCTGCATGCGTTGTATTAGGCATTTCTGTATAGTTAGGATCATGCATAGATTTCTAACATAGCACTTGTTTTGGCTTGGAGTACTCTGTAAGTTCTTTTGCTTTAGCATCCTTGCACGCGTGTGAGTGTTTCCATGACAGCATGATTACCATGAGGCTAGTTGCTTATGTGATATAACTGCTTGAATGCCTGTGGATGGAGGTTGAATTACCTAAATTGGAATTATGCATTAAAACTGCGAGTTTTAAGCCCACTTGAGGGTGGCAAAAATCTGCATTTTTAGCCTACTTGCGAGTAGCAAACCATTTCCAAAACAAACATGAAATGTTTTATTCCAATTTAGGCGATTTGGTCTATACTTGTTTGCTGCGCGCATAACATAGTAATTCTAGGCTAATAACCGGAATAAGAGCATATAATGTTTTCAAAACAAGATATCACGGTTAGTAGAGGCCGATCTTTGATCGGGCGAGAGGGGGTGCTCATAGTTGACCTTCTCCAATTGTACCCAAGTTCCCGAGCCGAGGCAACTTTGGTGATGACGGACACATGGCCTTTGGCACCGAGTCAGGGTTTCCTAAATTCCCCCAAAATAAAATATTTAGGTGGCGACTTTGTATCTGGCAAAGCAGTCCATGTTTGGCACTCCTTTTCTAAAAATCTGTTTTCTCAAAACGATTTGCCGGATTTGGACTCTTTGGTTTAGATTAAGAACCGTGACAATTTGAGTCTGAACTGTAGTAAACCCAGATGAACAGAACGGGATTCATACTCCCGGGACGTTCGAGGACGTTTACAGTTTCTGGCGACTCTGCTGGGGAAATTAGAGAACTTGACTCGAACTTGTGATATCTTGTTTTGACTACACTTATGTGTTTCTTTGCATTGCATGTGCATTGGTGCGCCTAGGACACCGTGTTGGCCATCTGCTATTCTTGAACGGTTTGCCGGAGACTTGTCTCCTCAAGGCATGACCATAAGGCTGATCGGTTGCGGGCTCTGCCAGTATGGGAACACAAACCCCGGTTTTACCGTGGCACCCTTTTGACCATTCGACCTAGTGCATGTTCGGAATCCATAGTGACCATTCCAAACTAGGACAGGTTGCTTACCCGATATAGGTTGCTTGAAACCGCTGCATGCGTAGTGAAACCCTAGCTCCTGACAAAATAGGACAGGGAAACCCTATCCCAACATAGGGGTGTTTTGGCTCTCACTTGTTTGTTATGTGCTTTAGAGTGCGTCTCTACAGGAATACATGTATCAGTTTGCAAGTCTTGGTATCAGGCCTGCGGGCATCAGTATTTGGGGAATCAGTTTTACCTGAGGGTATCAGTTTTGGGACAGTTATTTGGGGAACAGTGATCAGTATTGAGTACAGTCGTTCCGCTATGCTCATATCCGCTCCAGTGAAATTGAGCTAAGATGTTGTCTGTTTTCTCTTTTGCTAGGTAGTCCTAGAACTATAGCTTCAGAAGGCTCCACTATCCCCAGGTACATTGGACTTGTACTGATAGACTTTGTCGGGTCAGAGATTCAGTTCAAGGGCAATCAGTGTTCCTTTGCCAGAGGCAAGGTAAAAACGCCAGTCAGGCACAGATCATCAATTCAACAGTCTTCGAATCAGTGGTCATTATCCATCTCACCTGTGCGCAGTTAGGTTGAGATATCTGTTTTTTACCTTAGGGAGATATACCGGTTGCTCAGTTAGACCAGGACAATATGTCAGAGTCTGGAAGAGATGGTGTGCCAACTCTAGGATAGTATGAAAGTCATGCAGCAAGACGCTGTCCGTCAAGCGGAATTCGCCAAGCAACAAGCCGTGGTCATAGCCCAACAGGCAGAGACAATTGCCAGGTTGGAGCAGCAAACTGGAGTATCTACTTTACACCAGGCTCCTCCCCCACCAAGAGTTCCCATACTCGGGGAGGTAACCCACGTCCAGGATGATACGGACATTCCAGTCGGGCCAGCTCCGCCCCCGGTTCTACCCCAGCTATCCAAGACACCCATCAACCTACTGGACTCCCCCTTTGAGTTCAAGACGGACCCCACAGCATTGAAAGTAAGCAAGCTTGAGAAATTGTTCAAAAAGTCTCAGGGGGCCCACTCTATTCCTGATATAGAGGATGGTTATACCGACTCAGTGGTGACATTACCGAATCGGTTCAAGATGCCACATATCGATCGATTCGATGGCTCTGAAGACCCAATGGTGCACCTCTAACTGTTTTTTGATATCTTGAGGCCAATGGGTTTGACCACAGCCCAGAAGCTGTCACTATTCGGCCGAACCCTATCTGGGATAGCCGCAATCTGGTATGCGAGATTAGAGAATTCTGTGAAACAGAATTGGGAAGAGATGGCTGAGGCCTTTAGTGATCAATACTCCTACAACACACAGATTGAGGTCACAACTCGTGATTTTGAAGTCACCCGCCAAGAGCCAAAGGAGGGTTTTTCAGAGTTTGTGGCGAGATGAAGAGCAAAGGCCTCGATGATGGCTATAAGGCCTTCCGACAAAGACCAGATAAGGATGGTTGTGCGCAACCTCCAACCCAAACTGATGCAGAAAATGATCGTGCTCCCCTTTCCTACCTTTTCAGATCTGCATGAGATGGGAGTACAGATCGAGGACGCTATGAAGCAGGGCCTCATTGACCAGGAGAAGGAGCAGCCCAGGAGGGCGTTTACCCGCAGTTCGAATGCGACCACCAGCGGTGACGTAGCTGCTAGGACTTCAGACGTGGGCATGGTCACCACCACCACACCAAGAGCAGCCACTCCCTTTGCTGGTGCATCCAATCCAAACCCCCGAACTTCGGACTATCTACCCCGAGGCAAGAGGGTTTTCACCTCGCTTTATATACCTCTGTCTAAAGCTCTAGGGGTCCTACTTAGGAAAGGACATCTGAAACCGTTAGAACAACGGCCTCTACTCAACCCTCTCCCTGCAAAGCATGACCCGGCTAAGTACTGTTCTTTTCATAAACAAACCGGTCATGACACTGACAGTTGTGTCCGTCTCCGTCATGAGATACAAAATTTGATTGACAACGGGGTCATCCCCGCACCAGGTCCTGCAAAATCTATCGACGCTTGACCAGTGAACTTGTGGGGGATAATATGACCATGTGATCAGGGGATGAACCACCAGCGAGCGGCGTTCAGTTTACTTCAGATGTGGCGTATGTCACGCACTGTTTTGAGCATTTGCGAATGCTGGTTTTTGTACGCTCTGGCTTGGGTACTGAGTCAGTTCTGTCGTTTTTGTTTTGAGTCTGTCTCTTTGTTTTGAGTCAGTCTTTTCATACTGAGTCAGTTAGGGTCTGTCTTGTTGTATCGAGTCAGTCCTATTGTACAAAAGGTCGGGTGATTCCGGGGGGTGTTACCTCGGGCATCACCATTTTGTTTTGCGTTTGTCTTTTCGTTTTGTTTTGAGTCTGTTTATGCTTGGAGCCAGTTACACCAACAGATTTGAATGAACAGCAGTGATTTTCACATTCTTGTATTCGCTTCTGCCTTGTGCCAGTTGTGCCAGAAGTTCTAAATGAAACGACGGAACATCTCACCTGCTTTCCAGCTCCTTGAAGTCATTGTAATGACCTGAGTTTTTCAAAACTTTTCGAACATTGCGGTGAAAACAAAGAGGGAGGAATTCCTTGGGTTTTGCAAAATTTGATCAATTGAGAGAAAAAGAGGCATGCTAAGCCCTTAATGATCGAGATCATGCTTGTTAATGTGAGTACTGAGAAGGATCCTGACTTGATCCAGATTGGTTCCACACTATCTTCAGCGCGAGCGATTTGTCGCTTTCTTAAAAATTTTCAAAAAAAAAATATTTTGCACGGTCCTGCGAAGACCTGTGTGGAATCGCTCTTGCGATGTGCAGCTTAGGATCGCTCTCAGCCTCGAGACTTGAGCCCTTGTTTTCAAACCTTAAACCACAATTCAGAATGTTCAACGGTCAACTAAAACATGAGGCCTGTGTGGCCAGATTTGAAGCAACCCACGAACTAGGGGCAAGAAAACTCAGATCAAGAAGATTAGGTGTTATCAAAAGAAGCTTGCAAAGGTGGATCAGAAATACCCCTGGAACTAGGGTCAGAAAAATGTCAGATGTTCTCGAAGAGCCAAAGATAGATCATTCCGCCAATCAAAGATGAAGATCGGCAAGAATGCCAAACCCCAGAAGGGAGGAAAGAAGAAGTATTGCTGAAGGACAACTGAGTTCCTATCCACAACACTAGGGGCAAATTCAACCCCCATTGGATGGACTCCAACATCATCAGCAAATAGCAGCCGTTCTCTTGGAATCAGATGGCCTCAAGATCCTAGAACCATTTGACATGGACAAAGCTACACTTTTACCCTTGAGAGGCTCGTTGGGCCGAAAACCCGGAAGTGTGACCCAGGCAAAAGTTAGAGCAAAAAAAAAAAAAAAAAAAAAAAAAAAAGAGAAAAAAAGAAAAGAACAAAAAAAGAAAATCAAAAAAAAGAAAAAGATGAAAAAGAAAAGAAATGAAAAGAAAAGAAGAACAAAGCTCGCAGGTTGAAAACCCAGAAAGGGCGGCCTTGGCAAAAGTTAGAGCGCAAAAGGAGAGGTTAATACCCGAGTGTACCTTAACCCCCGAACTACGTAAGGCTTGATTCCCATGTTTGGGATACGTAGGCAACTTCATTCTGAAGTCCAGCCACAAACAGTTCCAAATCAAGTGTGTCCATGTATTGGTTTTGGTGGTCCTCGCCTTCTCTGTATCCGAGAGTTTGGTTGTGATCGTCACTCTGAAGACTGATTACAATGCACTGCGGTGCCATTCAAACAAGGGGCAACTTTTCGTTGCCATTCAATGCGCTGTGGTGCTATTCAAACAAGGGGCAACTTTCCGTTGCCATACAGCTCTCTTCAAGCAAGGGGCAATTTTCCTTTAGATCTGAGGTTGTGCATCTCGAGAGTGGGTTCTATGCTCGTTGAGCAGTGGCCGTTTGCAAAAACAGTTTTTGAGAATTTTTACTGAGGTTGACTGATCTCTCGAAAATTATTCCATCTTTTCCAAAACTGGACCATTTCTTAGACCCAAAAAGGGAAAATTTTCAGTGCTCATAAACTAACTTGCATGATTTTCAAATCAAAAATCGAACAAGTATGTTAATCTAACTCTCATATTGGTCAAAATTGTTTTAGTAGAAAGCAAAAACAAAAAATGGTCAAAATGATGAAATAGGGGCACAGTTGAGTCAGGTTTTCTGTCCTTTCCTCTTTATCAACGCACTTGCCAGAAAGGGCACCATACCTGACGGAAAAGGGCACCACTGAAGCTAATCGTAAAGGGCTGAAAGCTCTCTCATCCTCCAAGCAACAAGGTATCAAGCCAAGTGCGAAGCACGAACTGGAATGGATCAAGATGTTCCACTTCCTCATCTGGACAGATCTAATCACGTCCAAACCCCCCAGCAGAGCATCGTTAACCGATGTCAGCTGCAGATTTGCTACACACCCAATTGTAGCGCAGCCCCTCTGTGGAAGAAACTCACTGTTGTGAACAAGAAGAAGAATCTAGCGGAATGCTAGGGGCAAGACCCCGCAACTTTCTGTTTATCCATCAACCACTCAGGGGAGGGATTAAAAAATGAGAGATTGAAGAATAGAGAGATGTGCGCTGAGAGAAAAGTGAGCAAAAGGGCTTTTTCAGAAAAATAGAGATTGAGTGCCAAAGTGATGTGAGAATCACAAATGAGAGGGTGGGAAACAATACCCGGAAAAACTGGCTCCTCGTGTACTAAGAGGTCTCTCATCTTTGTAACGCGTCTGTGTGTCGTGTCTTTTGTTTTGTCTCAATTCTTGCTTTGAGTCGTTTCGAGTGTTACTCGATGTGTTTAGGTTGTTTACCTTTGTTTTTCCTTTGTCGAGTCGTTTTGGCTGTGGCCAGTCATCGGCTCAATACCCGGTTAAGAACTCATTTCTTAATTTCAAAAAAATCGTTTTGTGCTCAGAGTGCTGTGCCATTCTCCACATTTGTGCAAAACAAGATTCTTTCTTTCATAAACCGCAGGGTTCAACCCAGGTCATGTGAGAACAGTAGAACAAGGACCTATCTGAAGCTATATAGGTTCCAGACTGCAAAGCAAAAGAAAAGAGGGAAAATTTGGAGCATCCTAGTGTGTTTCAACTTCGGCAAATTCCGAGACTGCATTCCCGGTGCACCTTCTCAGGCCTCGCCATTTCTCTGGAGTATGAGTGTATCTCGACCCCAAGCTTAAGCCTGCTTCAAGTCAGAACAGCAATTAAAGCAACTGCAGATGTTATCTCTCGCCAATATAGACAGGGTGTCCCCTTTTGAGCTGAGCGTGTTGCCAAGTCCTCTGAGAGGTAAATCGGAGGCACCAGAGTACATGTTTGATGCCCCTCTATTGCATAGAATATGCACTTTCATATACACTTCTGTTACATGCGTGTCGCGCATCGTTATGATTCATGCATAGAATATGCTTTGCTTTCAATGTTGCATAGAATATGCTTGTCTTATGCACAGAACATGCTTTCAATATTGCATAGAATATGCTTTCCATGTTGCATAGAAAATGCCCCCATACTTGCATAGAAAATGCATTTTATCGCACTTCTTTTGTGCACCTCACTCGCATTGTCATGCACACCTCTTCATTTGCGTTGTCACGCACTTTCCACTTGTATTGTGATGCACACTTCAATCGCATTGTTATGCGCACTCTTTTTCTGAAACACCGGGATACGGCCCTACGTTTCTTCCTTCTTTCCGAAACACCGGGATACGTCCGTACGTTTCTTCCTTCTTTCCGAAACACCGGGATACGTCCCTACGTTTCTCCCTTCTTTCTGAAACACCGGGATACGTCCCTTTGCTTCTCCTTCTTTTTCTGAAACACCGGGATACGTCCCTACATTTCTCTCTTTTCGGAACACCGGGATACGTCCCTACGTTTCTCTCTCTTTTCGAAACATCGGGATATGTCCCTACGTTTCTCTCTTTTCGGAACACCGGGATACGTCCCTACATTTCTCTCTTTTCAAAACACTGGGATACGTCCCTAAACCCTGGGATACGTTCCTAAACCATGGGATACATCCCCAAACCATGGGATACGTCCCTAAACACGGGGATACATCCCTAAGCACTGGGATACGTCCCTATGTTTCTTCTCCTTGTTCTGAAACACCGGGATACGTCCCTATGTTTCTTCTCCTTGTTCCGAAACACCAGGATACGTCCCTATGTTTCTCTCTCTTTCCGAAACACCGGGATACGTCCTTATGTTTCTCTTTCCTTCAGGAACACCGAGATACGTCCCTATGTTTCTCTCTCTTTCTGAAATACTGGGATACGTCCCTATGTTTTTTCCCCTTTTCCTAAACCCCGGGATACGTCCCTATGTTTGTCTCTCTTTCCGAAACACCGGGATACGTCCCTATGTTTTTTCCCCTTTTCCTAAACCCCGGGATACGTCCCTATGATTCTCTCTTTCCGAAACACCGGGATACGTCCCTATGTTTCTCTCCCATTCCGAAACACCGGGATACGTCCCTATGTTTCTCCTTCATTCCTAAACACCGGGATACGTCCCTATGTTTCTTCTCCTTGTTCTGAAACACTGGGATACGTCCCATGTTTCTTCTCCTTGTTTTGAAACACCGGGATACGTCCCTATGTTTCTCTCCCTTTCCGAAACACCGGGATACGTCCCTATGTTTCTCCTTCACTCCGAAACACCGGGATACGTCCCTATGTTTCTTCCCCTTTTCCGAAACACCGGGATACGTCCCTATGTTTCTCACTCAATTCGAAACACCGGGATACATCCCTATGTTTCTCCCCCTTTGGTTAAGAGCATTTGGAATACGTTCCAATGCTTATACCTTTCCGAAACACCGGGATACGTCCTTATGTTTCTCCATCTTCAGTTAAAAGCGTTCGGAATACGTTCCAATGCTCACACCATTCTGAAACACCGGGATACGCCCTTATGTTTCTCACTCAATTCGAAACACCGGGATATGTCCCTATGTTTCTCCCTCTTTGGTTAAGAGCATTTGGAATACGTTCCAATGCTTATACCTTTCCGAAACACCGGGATACGTCCCTATGTTTCTTTCATGATCATAAGTTATGCTCGGCTTTGTGGATTTTCTTGCATTTTGCCCCTGCCTTTGGGCGCATATCTTTATCTATAGCTTGTATGCTTTGTCTAAGTCTTCGGCCTTGTCAAAAATGGGTCGTCTCTGGGCTTTGACAATCACTCCCGTCATTGTTATGACTTTGGAGTTCTGTCAAAGAGGGGCAACTGTAGACACCCCATTTTTGACCGTCCTCAAGACTTGGACGTCACCGCTGGAACACTTGGTGATTACCCATGTTCGTGTTTCGTTTTGAGTTCCTGGAGGTCTCGGCTACGCGCCTTGCTTCAGGATCTCTCAACTCGACTGTTCTGTGTTTGGTTTTGCACCAAACACTTGTGTTTTTGTTTTTGAGGGTAGAGAGTAGCTTGTTAGCTACCCCTGGCACCCACCGGCCATGGCTTGAGGCCACCGGCCGTGTTTTGAGGCCACCGGCCATTGGTGAAATATACCATTGGCCGGTCGGCATTTGATGTGGCTGGCCGACCATATGTTTGGCCGGTGGCCTCCTTTTCTGGCCGGTACCACCTTTTTGCCTTTTTCAGACATGGTGCATACCAGCTGTGCCAGCTGGAATGCACAAGACCTGCCCTCTTGCATATATGTGGTTGTTTTGCACCTTTGACCCTTTTTTTTTGCACCCTTTGCTCAAAGCTTCTTGAGGAAGCTTTGACCCCTTGTCTTGGCTTCCTCAAGAAGCTTGCACCTTTGGGATAGCTTCCATTGGAAGCTTGGTCCCTTTGACCCTTTTGTTTAGCTTCTTTGAGAAGCTTAAACACTTTTCCTTGCCTATATAAGGAGGGCCTCTCCTTCCTTTGAAGAGGTTCAGCAAAAACCAGAGCAATATACATACATATATCTGTCATCTACTTTCTCTCTCCATATCTCCCTCTCTCTCATCCTTTGTGTGTGTTTGGAAGCCTAAAAGTGTGTTTTGACCTTAGTTTTGCACTAAGACACACACCATTACACCATTCTTCAACCTTGAGAGGCTTTGAGGGTTTGTTCTTGAGGTTTTGCACTGGTTTTGATCAAAGGAAGGAGGCTGCACTTGCTGTTCATCAAGGGTTCTTCAAGGGTAACCTTTTCACTTTATTTTCCCCAATCTTGCACTAGATTTTTGCCTATCTTGTTTACTGTTTTAGACCTTGTGTATAACTGAAAAAAATCTTGTATTTGCATGCTTAAGATACTTCATTAAGGTCATTTTGTTATTTGGGGTCGACCTCCCCCTCTTAGGCCTTGTTTGGCCCTCTTGGTGCTTCCTTTGTTGAGCTTTGGTTACCTTGGTGTATTGGTCTTCTCACCACTGAAATCCAGTAGATTTTCAGTGGTGAAGAAGGGGGTTTGAGGTTTTGTATAGGGGAGGGACACCCCTCTCCCCTTTGTGTCCCATTTGTCCATGTTTTTGGCTCATAAGGGTAGCATGTATGCTTGGTTGTTTTAGGCCCCATTTAAGAGGTTTTTAGTTGTTGTTAAGTCATATATTGCCTCTGTCTTTGGTTAGATTTATGCTCCTTTACATGCATATTGCACTTGCTTTGTATTCCCTTATTTTGCCTAGAAGTGTATCATGCCATTTGACCACCACGCTCTCATGTTTTGACCTTGCTTTGTGAAGTTCTCAGTCATATTTTTCCATGCTTGAGGTCTGTTAGGTGCTGGTTTGGTCATATTTCATATGCTTCGTATGGCTCCTTAGCATTCTAGCATGTTAGCATCGGGTGTGTGAGTCATTAGCATGCATTGGCTAGGCTATTTCAGTGATTTGGATTCACTTACCATGCCATTTCAGTCCATGTTTTGTGCTTAAATGTTAGCATCTATCATTCCTTCCATGCCTTGAACAAGTCTCCTTTTATGCCTTGAAATGAAGCATTGTGCATGCCTATGTGTTTGGGTCATTTGAGTTGTCATAACAGTGGGTTTTGGGACTTATTTTGGTGCACTAAAACTCTGTTTTTGGTTGTATAGCTCATGCCATGTTTGCTTGGGGTAGTGGTAGTAGAATGCTCCTTTGTTATGCCTTAATCTTGGGCCTATTGGTGTGCATGCTTACATGAATATTTATCCATCATTTTAGGCATCTTTGTCACTGTTTTGGGGTGGGTTGAGGTCTGCCCTTTTGTGTTTTTAGGTCCGCCATTGCATGATCATATTGCATTGCTTTGATTTCATGCTTGCCTAGTATCACAATTGCATGCTTGCATATTGTTAGCTAGTTGCATTTCATGTCATAGTTTGCATGATGAGTTACATGGCATTACATCTTGTATGTTTGGCACATGCATTGCTCGTGTTGCATACTTGAGCCACCTTGCATACATTGCATTACAGTTTGCTTGGTTTGGGGTGTCAAACCAAGTATGAGGATTGAGAAGTGTTCATACTCCAAGTGATGTAACACGTCTCAACCCTCGGTCGTCAATCCCCTTGACCTCAACATGATAGGGTGTTGGCATTCATCTCTTTTGGTTGCATGCATTTACATTGAATTGCGAAATTTGGCCTCTTAGGCCATCATGCATCAAAAATGCATAATTGATGGCCCGAGGGTCGAGGGTCATGCTCCCTTGAGTCCATTGCATGATAGGGAGTGTGGCCATGCTTACATTTGCTTAAAAATTCCATGCCATACACTGCATGCCCTCTGTTGTTGTCAAAACCAGTTTCTGCAGGAAGCTTTGGCCGGCCGGCCATCTCTAGTGCCGACCGGCCATCCATAAATGGCCGATAACTTCATCAGCGGCCGGTGACCATTTCCCATAGCCGGTGGCCATTTCTCCTAGCCGGTGGTGCTCCACAGTGTGCAGAGAACCTAACCCAAGACTTGTGCAGTCTTCAGAGGAGCTAGGCAGTGTAAACAGAGGCAGCAATGCTATGGCAGCGAGTTTCCGGGCAGTACGAGTCAAGCATGCATCATCCAAACATTTTGAGGCGAGGGCTGTGGCCACTTTAATTTTGCATTTAATTTGTTAATTAATTAGAAGTTCTGCAATAATTAATTTAGCAGTATTCATTTGTTTTGTAATATTTATTCGGTCCCTCCGAGTGAGGGCGTATTTGTAATAAGTGTGTGTGAGTGTGTGCATGTCTTCCAATCCCACGTCTTTCTTCCCTTTTATTTACCCGCTTATGATGGTTAGACTAGGGCATATTTGAATTAGCATACCTTATGCTATGCATGCGTGCATCCATACATTTGTCTTACATGCACCGGGCTCGGCACATTATTCTAACTGCATTTGTATTTCAATTCCAAAATGAATACATGATTAGTTATAGCATTTCACATGTCATTCTAGGATAGCCGAGCCTATTATAGTTGCATTCCTGCATGCGTTGCATTAGGCATTTCTGTATAGTTAGGATCATGCATAGATTTCTAACATAGCTCTTGTTTTGGCTTGGAGTACTCTGTAAGTTCTTTTGCTTTAGCATCCTTGCACGTGTGTGAGTGTTGCCATGACAGCATGATTACCATGAGGCTAGTTGCTTATGTGATATAACTGCTTGAATGCCTGTGGATGGAGGTTGAATTACCTAAATTGGAATGATGCATTAAAACTGCAAGTTTTAAGCCCACTTGAGGGTGGCAAAAATCTGCATTTTTAGCCTACTTGCGAGTAGCAAACCATTTCCAAAACAAACATTAAATGTTTTGTTCCAATTTAGGCGATTTGGTCTATACTTGTTTACTGCGCACATAACATAGTAATTCTAGGCTAATAACCGGAATAAGAGCATATAATGTTTTCAAAACAAGATATCACGGTTAGTAGAGGCCGATCTTTGATCGGGCGAGAGGGGGTGCTCATAGCTGACCTTCCCCAATCGTACCCAAGTTCCCGAGCCGAGGCAACTTTGGTGATGACAGACACGTGGCCTTTGGCACCAAGTCAGGGTTTCCTAAATTCCCCCAAAATAAAATATTTAAGTGGCGACTCTGTATCTAGCAAAGCAGTCCATGTTTGGCACTCCTTTTCTAAAAATCTGTTTTCTCAAAACGATTTGCCGGATTTGGACTCTTTGGTTCAGATTAAGAACCGTGACAATTTGAGTCTGAACTGTAGTAAGCCCAGATGAACAGAACGGGATTCATCCTCCCGGGACGTTCGGGGACGTCTACAGGTCTTTCATGCTCTCTACATGCCTTTGTCCAAGGCGCTTCAGATCCTTGCTGAAAAGGGGCATCTTGAACCCCTCGAGCCTCGACGTCTCCCTAGTCGTCTTCCACCTAGCCATGATGCTACCCAGTACTGTGCGTACCATCAACAAACTGGTCATACCACTGACAATTGCTTCCGTCTTCGCCACGAGGTAGAAGATTTGTTTGACAACGGGGTTGTCCTCCCACCAAGCTCAGCAAAGTCCATCGTCATTAAATCAGTGAATCTGGAGGATAATGTGATGTGATCAGGGAATGAACCACCTGAGGGTGGTGCCCAGTTTACTTCAGATGTGTCGTGTGGCACGAACTTTTTTGAGCATTTGCGAATGCTGGTTTTTGTAGTTTCTGACTTAGGTGTTGAGTCAGTTCTGTGGTTTTGTTTGAGTCTGTCTCTTTGATTTGAGTCAGTCTTTTTGATTAAGGGTCTGTCTTGTTGTATCGAGTCAGTCCTGTTGTACAGAAGTTAGGTGATTCTGGGGGTGTTACCTCGGACATCACTGTTTTGTTTTGTGTTTGTCTTTTCGCTTTCTTTTGAGTCTGTTTCTGTTTTGGAGCCAGTTGTGCCAACATATCTGAATGAAACAGCAGTAATTTTCACACTCTTGTGTTTGCTTCTGCCTTGCGCCAGCTGTGCCAGAAGTTTGAATGATGCGGCAGTGCTTTTCACCTACTTTTCTGCGCCTTTAAGTCATTGCATTGACCTAAGCTTTTCAAAACTTTTTGAACACTGTGATGAAAACGAAGAGGAAGGAATTCCTCGGGATTTGTAAAAATTTGATCAATTGAGAGAAAGAGAGGCATGCTAAGCCCATTAATGAATGAGATCATGCGTGTTAATATGAGTACTGAGAAGGAACCTGGCTTGATCCAGATTGGTTCTACATTGTCTTCAGCGCGAGCGATTTGTCGCTTTCTTAAAAAATTTCAAAAAATATTTTGCGCGATCCTGTGAAGACTTGTGTGGAATCGCTCTTGAGATTGTGCAGCCTAGGATCGCTCTCAGACTCGGGACTCAACCCCTTTGCTTTCAAACCTTGAACCTTAATTCAGAATGTTCAATGGTCAACCACAAAGGAGGCCTGTCAGGCTAGATTCGAAGCAGCCCACGAACTAGGGGCAAGAAAAGTTAGATCAAGAAGGTCAGACGTCATCAAAAAGAAGCTTGTGAAGCTAGATCAGAAGCCCCTCGAACTAGGGGCAAAAATATCAAATGTGCTCGAAGAGCTAAAAATGGATCACTCTGCAAATCAATGAAGATCGGCAAGAATGCCAAATCTCAGAAGGGAGGAAAGAAGAAAGTATTGCTGAAGAACAATTGAGTTCCTATCCACAATACCAGGGGCAAATTCAACCCCCATAGGATGGACTCCAAAATCATCAGCCATTCTCCTGGATTCAGATGGCCTCGAGATCCTAAAACCATTTGACATGGACAAAGCTACACTTTTACCCTTGAGAGGCTCGCTGGGCCGAAAACTCGGAAGGGCGACTCAGGCAAAAGTTAGAGCAAGAAAAAGAAGAAAAAGAACAAAAAAGAAAAAATGCAAAGAATGAAAAAAAAGAAAAGATGAAGAAAATGAACAAAGAAATGAAAAGAAATGAAAAGAAAAGAAGAACATAGCTTGCAAGGTTGAAAACCTGGAAGGGCAGCCTTGGCAAAAGTTAGAGCGCAAAAGGAGAGGTTAATACCCGAGTGTACCTTAACCCCGAACTACGTAAGGCTTGATTCCCATGTTTGGGATACGTAGGCAACTTCATTATGAAGTCCAGCCATAAACACCTCCAAATTGACTATGTCCATGTAATGGTTCTGATCATCTTTGTCTTCGCTGTATCCGGGAGTTCGATTGTGACCTTCATTATGAGAACTGGTTACAGTGTGCTGCGGTACTATTCGAACAAGGGGCAACTTTCCGTTGCTGTTTAGTGTGCTACGGTGCTATTCAAACAAGGGACAACTTTCCGTTGCCATGCAGTGTCCTTTAGACAAGGGGCAATTTTCCATTGTTTTTGGATCTGAGGTTGTGCATCTCAAGAGTAGGTTCCAGGCTCGTTGAGCGGTGGCCGTTTGCAAAAATAGTCTTTGAGAATTTTTAATGAGTTGACTAATTCTCTCGAAAATTATTCCATTTTTTCCAAAATTGGACCATTTCTTGGACCCAAAAAAGGAAAATTTTCAGTGCTCATAGCCTGACTTGCAGGATTTCAAATCAGAAAATCGAACAAGCATGTTAATCTAACTCTCATATTGATTAAAATTGTTTTAGTGGAAAGCGAAAACAAAAAATGGTCAAAATGATTAACTAAGGGTGCAGTTGAGTCAGGTGTTTTGTCTTTTTCCCATCGTCAACCAACTTGCCAGAAACGACACCTTGTTCGCCAGAAAGGGCACAACTGAAGCTGTCAGAAAAGGGCCGAAAGCTCTCTTATCCTCCAAGCAGCGAGGTATCAAGCCAAGTGCGAAGCATGAACTGGAAGGGATCAAGATATTCCACTCCCTCATCTGGACAGATTTGATCACGTCCAAACTCCCCAGTAGAGCATCGTCAATCGATGTCAGCTGCAGATTGGCTACACATCCAGTTGTAACGCAACCCCTCTGTGGGAAAGTTCACTGTTGTGAGCAGAAGAAGAGGAATCTAGTAGAATGCTAGGGGCACGAGCCCACAACCTCCTGTTTATCCATCAACCACCCAGGGGAGGGATAAAAAATGAGAGATTGAAGAATAGAGAGATGTGCACTGAGAGAAAAAGTGAGAAAATGGCTTTTTCAGAAAAACAGAGCCTGAGGGTCGAGTGATGTGAGAATCACGAATGAGAAAGGGTGGGAAACAATACCCAGAGAAACAGGCTCCCTATGCACGTCCGAGTGTCGTGTCTTTTTGTTTTGTCTCGATTCTTGTTTTGAGTCGTTTCGAGTGTTTCTCGATGTGTTTAGGTTATTTACCTTTTGTTTTCCGTTGTTGAGTCGTAGTGCGCTGTGTTCAGTCGTAGGCTCAATACCCCGGTCAAGAACTCATCTCTCAATTTCAAAAATAAATCGTTTTGTGCTCAGGAGTGCTGTGCCATTTTCCAGATTTGTGAAAAATAGAATTTGTTTTTTTTTTTTTATAAAACTGCAGGGTTTGACCCAGTTCATGTGAGAACAGTAGAACCAGGACCTATCTGAAGCTATATAGGTTCCAGATTGCAAAGCAAAAGAAAAGAGGGAAAATTTGGAGCATCTGAGTTTGTTTCAACTTCAGTAAGTTCCGTGATTGTACTCCGGATGTACCTCTTTAGGCCTTGTCAATGCTCCGAAGTATGAGTGTGCCTCTACTCCAAGCTCAAGCCTGCTTCAAGCCAGAATGGCGATTAAAAGTGCTCTCCCTGAGTATCATTCCCTGCCAGGGGCATCTTGGCTATGTTTGCAATGAGTTCCTAGGAGATCAACTGCGACGGTGGAAACTAGAGTTCGAATGGCTGTTGCCTAGAACGCAAAGGTTCGGGATTTCCGAGACTAAAGTATGGTTTAAATACCCAGGGGTATATCCCTGGCTTGAAATTTGTATGGAAGCCCCATAGGTTGAGATAGCGTGTGCGTGTCTCAATTCTGGATACTGAACCAACCTAGTCTGTCACCCCGTTGGAGAATAGGGAAAGTTATGAATATGGTCGGGAAGAAAAGCGGCATCCGTGGCTTCTACATACAGAGGTTACCCCTTGTCAGCATATCAGAACCTTTATACCGTGAGTTGAAGGTAAGAGTTCGAAGAACACAAGGTAAGTGTTCGAGGAACACAAAGGGAGATCCCCATCAAAGTAGAGCGGTTCATCGCCACTCGCCCCATGAGGTGCTTTCTAAAGCGCCGCTTTGTTTGTTTATTGCATTCTCTAGACATCATGCTCTACATTGCTTGTAACATGTATCAGATCATCACACATATTGCATAAATGCATCTTGTACTATACGTATTCTTGTTGTTGCGTAGAATATACACGTTACATTGGATGTACGTCGTTGATCCTTTAGCATAGAGTGTGTACATTGCATGGAGCACGTTTTAACCTTGCTTGCATAGAATGTGCACTTCTCACCCTGGCATGAAATGCGCATCCTAATGTTGCATGGAGCATACATTTCTTGCACTTGCCTTGCTGTGCATGTCTCACGAGCATTATCATGTACACGTTACTTGCATTGTTATGCACCTTTTCTTTAAATTGCGCTGTCATGCACGTTACTTGCATTGTTTCGCAGTTCTCATATCTTGCGCTGTCACGCACTATACTTGCATTGTTTTGCACATCTAACTTGCGCTGTTACGCATGTATACTTGCATTGTTTTGCATATCTTTAACTTGTGCTGTTACGCATATTACTTGCATTGTTTTGCATATCTTTAACTTGCGCTGTTACGCGTGTATACTTGCATTGTTTTGCATATCTTTAACCTGCGCTGTTACGCACTTCTTTAATTTGCGCTGTTACGTACTGTGTTTAACTTGCGCTGTTACGCATGTTTTACTTGCGCTGTTACGCACTTCTTTAACTTGCACTGTTATGTATGCTTTACTTGCGCTGTTACGCACTTCTTTAACGTGCGCTGTTACGCATGCTTTACTTGCGCTATTACGCACTTCTTTAACTTGCACTGTTACGCATGCTTTACTTGCGCTGTTACGCACTTCATCTACTTGCGCTGTCATGCATGTTTTACTTGCGCTGTTACGCACTTCATCTACTTGCGCTGTCATGCACGTTATTTGCATTGTATTGCATTGTACCTATCAAGTTTCTTTCTCATTCATGCACGATATTGTATGTACGGTTCATTCAAAGAAGTTCCGTTTAAGATCATTCACTTAGTGTATCAATCACACTTCACTTCACTCACTTAGTGTATCAATCACACTTCATTCACTTAGTGTATCAATCACACTTCACTCGCTTAGTGTATCAATCACACTTCACTTCACTCACTTAGTGTATCAACCACACTTCTTTCACTTAGTGTATCAACCACACTTCTTTCACTTAGTGTATCCATCACACTTCATTTCCCTTAGTGTATCAATCACACTTCTTTCACTTAGTGTATCAACCACACTTCTTTCACTTAGTGTATCAATCACACTTCATTCACTTAGTGTATCAATCACACTTCACTTTCATCATTTAGTGTATCAATCATACTTCATTCATTTAGTGTATCCATCACACTTTATTTACTTTAGTGTATCTATCATACTCTGTTCACTTAGTGCATCTATCATACTTTGTGTTCACATTTAGTGTATCAATCACACTTCATTCATTTAGTGTATCCATCACACTTCATTTACTTTATCGTATCTATCATACTCTGTTCATTTAGTGCATCTATCATACTTTGTGTTCACCTTTAGTGTATCTATCATACTTTGTTCACTAAGTGCATCTATCACACTTTGTGTTTACCTTTAGTGTATCTATCATACTTTGTTCACTAAGTGCATCTATCACACTTTGTGTTCACCTTTAGTGTATCTATCATACTTTGTTCACTAAGTGCATCTATCACACTTTGTGTTCACCTTTAGTGTATCTATCATACTTGTTCACTAAGTGCATCTATCACACTTTGTGTTCACCTTTAGTGTATCTATCATACTTTGCTCACTAAGTGCATCTATCACACTTTGTGTTCACCTTTAGTGTATCTATCATACTTTGTTCACTAAGTGCATCTATCACACTTTGTGTTCACCTTTAGTGTATCTATCATACCTTGTTCACTAAGTGCATCTATCCCACTTTGTGTTCAACTTTAGTGTATCTATCATACTTTGTTCACTAAGTGCATCTATCACACTTTGTGTTCACCTTTAGTGTATCTATCATACTCTGTTCACTTAGTGCATCTATCACACTTTGTGTTCACCTTTAGTGTATCTATCATACTTTGTTCACTAAGTGCATCTATCACACTTTGTGTTCACCTTTAGTGTATCTATCATACTTTGTTCACTTAGTGCATCTATCACACTTTGTGTTCACCCTTTGTGTATCCATCACACTTTGTTCACTTAGTGCATCTACCACACTTTGTGTTCACCCTTTGTATATCCATCACACTTTGTTCACTAAGTGCATCTATCACACTTTGTGTTCACCTTTTGTATCTATCACACTACGCTCACCTAGTGTAACTATCACATTTTGCTTCATATAGTGTATTTATCACACGTTCGCTTTTTGTATCTATCACACTTTGCATCATGTAGTGTATCTATCACACGCTCGCTTTTTATCTATCACACTTTGCTTCATATGGTGTATCTATCACACGCTCGCTTTGTATCTATCACACTACGTTCGCTTTTTGTATCTATCACACTACGCTCACCTTGTGTATCTATCACACTATTCTCACTTTGTGTATCTATCACACATGCTTGTCCACTTAGTGTATCTATCACACTTCGTTCGCTTTGTGTATCTATCGCACATGTTCGCTAAGATTGCATGATTCTCTTACATCCTTTCTACATGCGATGTAGTTTAGATCGTGTTTACTTGCTTGTGTACGAGTTTCCTGTAGCATTTCTTCGCACAACATTCGTTTAAAATGTTGTATTTATTTTGCATAATTGCTTCATCACAGCTCTCTTGCATGATCATAAGTTATGCTCTTGCATCGTGTATATCATTTGCATTTTGCCCCAGCTTGCGGGCACATCTCTGCATGGTTATATTGAGTGTTTGCCTGAGTCTTCGGCCTTGTCAAAAATGGGTCGTCTCTGGGCTTTGACATTCACTCTCGTCACTTTGTGACTTTTGAGTGCTGTCAAAGAGGGGCAACTGTAGACACCCCATTTTTGACCGTCCTCAAGACTTGGTTGTGCTTGCAGGTACACCCAACAACTAGTTCGATTGCTCGCCGAGTACTCGACTTTCACGGTGGAACGTCACAGATTTGAGCTTTCCAAACCCTGCATCCTTTCTGCCCCATTTTTGGACCTTGTATTGGCCCTTTTTGCATGCTTTGTGGAAGGCCCTGCCGGCCATGCCTTTGTTGCTGCCGGCCATTGATAGAGCCTGCCGGCCATCAATGAGCCACTGCCGGCCACCACTGATGGCCTGCAGAACCCTTGTCTCAGCAGGTTTCACGCCAGATCTTTTGAGCCAGCTAGTTTTCACTCATCTCTCCTCCATACACGTGTATGAAGGGATGAGTCCCTTTCCAAGCTTGTTTAACAAGCTTTGCATTGTTTTTCTTCTATATAAGGAGAGGCCCTCTCTCCTTAGCAGGGGTTTAGCCATTTTGAAGAGACGATATCTCTTTCTCTTTCTCTATATTTCTCACTCTCTCTCTCTCTATATTGCATAGAATAGTGCTCTAAAGTCCATTTTTCTTGCACTTTTGCACTACAACACAGAGATACACCACCATCTTTGAGCTGAGGTTCTTGAGGGGGTTACTTGAGCTCTGAAACTTGGTTTTTGGCCCCTGAGATTGTAGGTTTCGAAGTTGGTCTTCAAGGGTGAGTTTCTTCCCCTTTTTAGCATTTATTTGTACCTCATTTTGGCCATCCTTGCATATTGTTTTAGGCCTTGTTTTCAACTGAAAAAAGTTATGTATTTAAGTGCTTTTGAAGTTTGTTTAAGGTCTTTTTGGTATTAGGGGTGTACAACCCTCTTGTATGCTTTGTTTGGCCTTGTTTTGAGCCATGCTTTAAGGCCTTTGAGCTAGGCTTTGTTAGGCCTTCTAGCCACTGAAATCTAGTGGATTTTCAGTGGTAGGCATGTGGTTTTGAGGTTTCAAATCAGAGGGGGTGGCCCCCTCTCTTCTTGTTTTTGTTTGCTTGTATTATTGGCCTATCAAAGGAGCATGTATCCCTTTACTTTTGAGGCTTGGTTCAGGCCCTTTTTTTGTGACTTTTAGGACCTGCCTTGACTCTGTCCATGGCCGGTTTGGTCATATTTTGCATGCTTCTTGTATGTGTAGTGTAATCCCATTTGTGGCTCATCAAAGTGGCATGTTTGCCTAGCTTATGTTGAGTCCATTTCAGCATCTTTTTGGTGATGTTTTTCCATGACATAACTCTGTCTAAAGTGGGTTTTCATCTTTTACATGCTCCATATACTTGTAGAACAAATCTTGCTTACTAGCTTTATGTGCATAATGTTTTGACTCATCATTCCAGCATGTTTTGGCTTTGCTCCAACATGATTTTATTCTTATTTTGGGCTGTTCTAGGACTGTTTTGGGCTGCCATGGTCATACCACTCATGTTTTGTATAGCTATAGTGTAAATGCTTTGGCTAGCCTTGGGTTTTGAGGCCCCTACCATGCCATGCATGTGATGTTTCCATGCTTTGCCATCATTTTGAATGTTATTTTAGTCCATGAAATGTGGTCATACACCTGCATTTGACATGCTTTTAATGCCTTGGAGAGTTTGTGTTTTATGCCTCATGAATGGATCATTGTGCATGCCTCTATGCTTAGGTCCTTGGGATGCCATCTCAGTGGGTTTTTGGGGTTATTATGCCATGATATAACTCTAATTTTTGTTGGTTGAGTCATCCCATGCTTGGTCTTAATAGGTGTAGTGTAATCCACCTTATTTGCCTTGTACGCATCATGCCTCATACTCACCATGCTAGCTTGTTTTGGCTTACTTCCATACATGTTTTAGTCTCATTTTAACATGTTTTAGGACTGTTTTGGGTTGCCTTTGCCATATCCTTCATGCTTTGTATAGCTGTAGTGTAATTGGCCTTGCTAGCTTCGTGTTTTGTTGACTTATGCAGGCTATCTTTAAGCTATTTAAATGATTTGGCATCATTTAATGCTTCATTTCAGAGCATGTAGCATTGCCATATTCCCACTTCATTCACTCTTTAAGTGCATTTGAGTGTTGTGCATTGTTGCCTAGTTTATGGCCTAGTGTGTATGCTTGCATGCCTAGGTCCTTGAGCCTCCATCTCAGCATGTTTAGGTCCCTTTTTTGACCTACTTGAGCTCTATTTATGGTTGGTTCATGCATATTTGCCATGTATTGCATGCCTCCTTTGTAGTCCTCTTTGCTTGTCTTAAGCTTTAAGGACCATTGCATGCTTTGCTTGTGTTGATTAAATGATTTGGCATCATTTCTTGTCTAATTTCAGTGCCCTTAGTGTTGTTACACTTCCATGCTTTTCACTCTTTAAGTGTTCTTGAGAGTTGCACCTTAGTGCCTTAATTGGTGAGCCAATTGGCATGCATGCTCATATGTGTTTTCGGTGCCTTCATTTTAGCATTATGGCCACTAATTTGGGCATAGCTGAGGCCTGCCGATCTTGGTTTAAGTCCATTTCTTGCATGTTGTTGCATGCTTGTCTTGCATATTGTTGTATGCATGCTCCATCCCTTGCATGTTGTTACATGCTTGTTTTGCATATTGTTCTATGCTTGCTCCATCTTTGCATGTTGTCGCATGCTAGTTCCATTACATGTTGTTGCATGTTTATTACACTGCATTTTGCATGCTTAAGTCATACTGCATGATTGCATGTTCAAGTTAGCATTGGGTATGCCATCCTTGCATTGCATTGTTGTTTGGATTAAGTGTTAATCCGAACACGAGAAACGAGGAATGTTTCATACTTCAAGTGATGAAACGTGTCTCAATTCTCGGTCGCCGATGCTCTTGATTATCCATGATAGAGTTCTAGGCACTTATGTGTTTTATTTGTGCATTCATTTCGCATTAATTTGCACAAGTTGGATCTTTGGCCATCATGCATCGAGATGCGTGATTGATGGTCGTGGATCCGATTATGCCTCTCCCTTGATGTTTCGAGGTGATATGGGGTGGCATAGTGCATACATACCCATGGGAGACCCACCATTTTCTCTATTTTGTGCTCTGCTGCAGCTTGGTGTCCCAGCACATCAGTGGCCGGTAGTGCTCTACAGATGGCCGGCAGTGTACCATATTTGGCTGGCCGATGGTCGGCAGCATCTCCCTATGGCCGGCAGGCCACTGATGCACTCCCCAGACTGGTTTTGGTAAGGTTCAACGGCTAGCTCTCAAGGACACCCTGCAGACAGAGCCTCTAAAGAGCATCCGGAGAGCTTTCGGGACAAGAATCGAACATGCACCTTCTGCTTCTGCGAACAAAGCTGGAGCAGCATTGATTGTTGTTTTTCATTTGTAGTTAGTTAATTAATTTGTCGATTAATTAAGTTTTGTAATAATTAGTTGTAGCTAGTTATTCATTCAGTTATGTAATAATTAATTAGCTTGTTAGTTAGTTAATTAGTTGGCATGTATTATTTATTCGGACCCTCCGTCGAGAAGGCGAATTTTGTAATAAGTGTGCGTGCGTGTGTACATGTCTTCCAACCCTCATCTCTTTCTCCCTTGTACTTACCTGCTTTCAGTGGTTAGTTTTAGGGCATATTTCAATTAGCATCCTTATGCTTCGCATGTTTGCATACATTCATCTGTCTTGCATGCACCGGGCTCGGCGCATCATACTGACTGCATTGTATTTCAATACCAAGTTGAATACATGTATCAATTGTTGCATTTCGTATGCCATCTTAGAATAGCCGAGCCTATTTTTAGTTACATTTTGCATGTGTTGCATTAGCCATCTTAACATGAACTAGGATCATGCTTGATTACTAACTAGTTATTGTTTTGGCTCGGAGTACTAGGTAAGCTTTTATGCTTTAGCATACTGCATGTGTGTTATTGTTGAACATAACAGCATGCTTGCCATGAGGCTAACTGCCTGTGTGATATAACTGCCTGAATGCCTGTGGGTGAAGGTTGGATTACTTGAATTGGAACGATTCATTGAAATCCGTGTTTTAGCCTACTTGCGAGTAGCAAACTTCAAACCGCTTTCAAAAAAATGAATATGCAATGTTTTGTTCCAAATTAGGCGATCTAGTCTATACTTATGTGTTGTGCGCATCACATAGTAATTCTAGCTAATAACCGGAATAAGAACACATGTGTTTTCAAAAACAAAATATCATGTTTAGTAGTGGCCGATCTTTGATCGGGCGAGCGGGGGTGCTCATAGATGACGTTCTCCAATAGTACCCAAGTTCCCGAGCCGAGGCAACTTTGGTGATAACGGACACGTGGCCTTAGGCACGAGTCAGGGTTTCCTAAATTCCCCCCAAAATAAAATATTTAGGTGGCGACTCTGTATTTGGCAAAGCAGTCCATGTTTGGCACTTCTTTCTTAAAAATTAGTTTTCCAAAACGATTTGCCGGATTTGGACTCTTTGGTGATTTATCAATCTCACATTGCACATTGTGAGATCAAATTAAGAACCGTGACAATTTGAGTCCGAACTGTAGCATGAAGCCCGAGGGCGCGTCTATATTATCTAATCGGTAAGTGTACACGAACGTTTATCTACCGCACAACAGACATCAATAGTTTTACCCAAAATAGCAAAAACAAAACAGTAATCTTCATTGATAACAACAATTAAATACAGGAAATAATGCAAGGGAAGGGAAATATTCATTCATAAATTGAATACAGCATAGTCATCATTTTATACATGAAGATTACCCTAAGCAAATAGATGTCTACTAAGAAAACAAAACATGTTTACAAGAACATACATTGAAAATACCTAACAAAAGTAAAATGTCTCCCAAATCAATCCTCGGGATCAGACTCAAGCGGCTCAACGTCCACTTGCTCGTATGGAATTGGCATGGCCAATGTCACTCCAGCGGCAGCAAGGGCTTTGAGCCAGCCGTGTTTGAATCTCCGATTCTCGAATTTGGGGACTTCTTCTACATAGTTTTCAAGGGTGGCGCTCTTCCCAGCCTCGAACGCTGTAGAAGCCTCAGAGTCGGCTTTTTCCTTAGCCTTCTTCGACTCTTCCAATTCGGCCTCCAGCTTGGTAAGCGCCTCATTGGCTAACATGAGCAATTCCTCACTCGCGTTTGCCCTCTCCTCGGCGTCGGATCTGAGCTGGTCAGCAGTCTACGCCCTTTCCTTCTCAGCTTCGGCTCGTGCACTTTCCATTGTGGCTCTCGCCGCCTAGAACTCAGCCCTGCTCCTCTCACCCTCGACTTCTGACTTTAAACGGTTAATTCTTTCAATGGCATCATGCTGGCGGTGGCCAATTTCGGCTATCCTTCCAACGGTTTGCAAAATAAGGAGTTTGGATCGTCACATACCAAGAAATACTGTCTGCAAACCAAACCAAAACAAAGAGTTAGGATCAAGTCACATACCAGAAGGGCCGACTGGACAGCTAATGCTATTGCTACCAAATTCGGCTCCGCACGAAAGGTTGGCTTGTCAGCCGGCAATGAGACCGAGGCAGCCAAGCTCAACGCCACAGCTGGATCTTTCAAGGCCGACACTTCGGAGGAGATCGGCATGTTTTTTATTTTTGGTTCAACAACAAAAAGAGCAACCACGCCCGACTCCTATAAGCGTGGCTGTTTATTAACGGGGTTCTCCTTAGAGCCGACCTCGCTCTTGGCGGTACCTTTTTCTCCTCAATCTCCTAGAATCGGCCATTCTTCTGGAATCGGCCGTGCGGCATCCTTCTCTGTCTTGACCACATGAACTTGAGCCGTTTCTTCTATAATAATAGGTTCGAAAGATTCAGTCGGGGCAGGTCCAGAACGGATGGCCTCGGCTTTCCGTCGGGCGGCCATGCGTTCAGCGTTTTTCTTTCGTGCCAACTATGTGAGACTTTCCCCAACCATACCCTCAGAATAAGCGCCGGGAAGGTCTTCCAAATTTGTAAAAATATCTTCGAAGGAGGTGTGCCCTCGGCCTGATGTGGATGGAGGGTCGGACGAGTTGAGTTCGGCTTCCTCAAAGGCCGAGTTAAGAGCTTCATCAACCTCCGCTGCCAACTGGTCCGGGTCCTCGGTGATTGGTTCGACCGCTTGTTCTTCTACGTGTTCCGAATCGGATGTTTCTAAACCAATCTGCCTTAAATTCTTGAAGCTGGGGAAGATAAAGACTGTAAGATGGTTGTCGCCTCACGGGATTGGAATGTTGTCTGTCACCGAAAATGTCGTGTAAGTCGGCTCGTATCGCAGGAGAATGTGGGCCGCTGTAGACGTCCCCGAACGTCCCAGGAAGGAATCCCGTTTTGTTCATTTGGGCTCACTACAGTTCAGGACTCAATGTCACGGTCCTGTATCTAATCTCGCAGAGTGCAATGCAAGACCGATGAATCATCAAAGAGTCCAAATTCGGCAAATCGTTTTTTAAAACAGATTTTTTTGAAAGAAGTGCCAAACATGGACTGCTTTGCCAGATACAGAGTCGCCACCTAAATATTTATTTTGGGGGAATTTAGGAAACTCTGACTCATGCTTAAGGCCACGTGTCCGTCATCACCAAAGTTACCTCGGCTCGGGAACTTGGGTACGATTGGGGAAGGTCACTTCGTGAGCACCCCTGCTCGCCCGATCAAAGATTGGCCTCTACTAACCATGATATCGAGTTTTGAAAACATTATGTACTCTTATTCCGGTTATTAGCCTAGATTTACTACGTGATGCGCACAACATACAAATATAGACCGGATCGCCTGAATTGGAACAAAACATCTCATGTTTGTTTTTGAAAGCGGTTTGCTACTCGTAAGTAGGCTAAAATGTGGATTTGCCACCCTCAGGTGGGCTTAGAAAACGTGATTTTGCCACTCTCAAGTGGGCTTAAAACACACATTTCGATGAATTGTTCCAATTTAAATAATCCAACCTTCACCCACAGGCATTCAGGCAGTTATATCACATAAGCACTTAGCCTCATGGTAAGCATGCTATCATGGCAGTCACTCACACGTATGCAAGGATGCTAAAGCATAAACACTTACCGAGTACTCCAAGCCAAAAAAAGAAGCTGATTAGAAAACATGCATGAATCCTAACTATGCTGAGATGCCTAATGCAACACATGCAAAAATGCAACTACAATAGGCTCGGCTATTCTAAAATGGCATATGAAATGCAACAACTGATACACGTATTCAACTTGGAATTGAAATACAATGCAGTTAGTATGATGCGCCGAGCCCGGTGCATGCAAGACAGATGAATGGATGCAAACATGCGAGCATAAGTATGCTAATTGAAACATGCCCTAAACTAACCATCATAAGCTGGTAAATAAAAGGGAGAAAGACGTGGGGTTGGAAGACATACATCACACACACGCACACTTATTACACAATTGCCCTCGCTCGGAGGGTCCGAATAAATAATACAGTCCGAATGAATAATTAACTACTCTAGCTAATTAAATATTACAAAACCCTAATTAATTAACAAATTAACTAGAAAAGTGAATAAACTAGCATGCAAGCTATAAAATGGACTGCCTCAGCTCTTGTTCCGAATGATGAAAGATGCATGCGTGCTCAGGTCGCTTTGTCGGGAAATTCCTTGCGATGCCTCGATTTGCCTTTGTTTTGCAATTGGTCCTAGAACACTGTACAAAACTTCCGAAGGCTCCTAACTAGTTTTTGCTGCTGGATTCTGAATTGCTGCAACAGAGAGCAAGAAAGGGGCATGACAAAGTATTTTCAACACATGTGTGCATGACCACTCTTCTCGTCATTGCACAAGCTCTAGAGAGTGTAGACCTCGATCCTCGTGCCACCAATCACGCATCTCGATGCATGATGGCCGAGGAGTCGAATTGCATGACTCAATGTGAAATGAATGCACATATAAGCATAACAAGGCCTAAACTCCATCATGGGTAATCCGAAGTGTCGGCGACTGGGAATTGAGACACGTTTCGTCACTTGGAGTACGAAACGCCCCTCGTTTCCCGTGTTTGGACTAACCTTACTCCAAACACAATGCAATGAGATGGCATACACAATGTGACTAACGTGCAACCCTAAATGCAATGCAACCTAATCATGCTGGCATGAGAGGGATGATATGCAAACATGCAACTAGCATATGCAATGCTATGAACTGAGAATGGCATACTCAATGCACACGAACTATATGGCATATGCAATGCAATATGGACTTAAACTAAAGTGAGTGGACCTTAGCCCCACTCAAATCAGTGGCCAAACATGAAAATGAGACAACCGAAATTCATGCAAACATGCATGAATACAAGGGACCGATCCTAAGGCACAACATACAACTCTAACTAAGCATGGCAAATGATGAAATATGGCATAGAAACACACATTCTCCAGCTCTGAAACATGATGCACAATGGTCCCGAATCATGTAAACACTTCACACAATGCATGCTAGATGGCACAATTACCGAAACTAGTGAAGCGGATTACACTAGAGGTACACAAAGTGATGCACAAATGGCAAGACCAGCCCCAAACAGACCCTAGGTAGGTCCAAGACAGTGGGAAAATGGCCTAAAATGATGGTTCAATATGCAAAGAAATGAAGCTCATTTAATGGTCTGAAAACAAGGCATATAAGCCCAACTCTCAAACGCATTTAAAGAGTGAAAATTATGGGAATATGGCATACATGTAAGCTCTGAAATATGATATGCAATGGCCCCAAAATATGAAAGCACCTCAGTATATGCATGTAATAGACCTCGAAACTCAAAACTAAGCATGGACATTGAACTACAAGCATGCAAAACAAACATCATTCGACCATGAGACCCAAAAAAAGAGCTAAGGAAGTCCAAAATATGCACAAAATTAGTCTAAGGCATGGCCAAAAAGTGCTAGAATTAAGGGCCAAAAGATCATGCAATACAAGCTAGTGAATCATGATTTGCACTACAACTATATGAAGCACATGAGAGCTCACCAAACCAGCCAAAAACAGAAGTATGCCATGCCAAATAATGCCCAAAAACCCATGGAAACATGGCCAGTGCATACAAGAATGATATGTTCCTTTGAAAGGCCAATAAGAGGGTTATTCAACACATGCATGATGGACATACAAAATGGAAAAAAGGGCTCTGGAAAGAGCCTATGCAGGTCACAAAACTCACAAAAAGTGGCCTGGAACATGGCTTGAAAACATGCAAATAGGGGCTCCTTTGAAAGGCCAAGAAAGCTAGTAAACAAAACAAGGGGTGAGAGGGTCACCCCTCTCTGATTTTGATGCTCAAAAACACATAATAACCACTGAAAATCCGCTGGATTTCAGTGGTCAAAAGGGCAAAGAAAGCTCACAACAAAGGCCCTAATGCATGGCCTAAAACAAGAGGAAATGAAGCATGCAAGGGGGTAGATGACCCCCAACAGAAAAATGACCTTAACCAAACTTCAAGAGAAGCTCAAAATAAGATTTTTTTCAGTTTATGACAAAGCCCAAATATGCTTGCAAATAGAGCTAAGATATGAAGCAAAACAATGATAAAAAGCAAAACAATGATAAAAAGAGAGAAATAGAGTGTTATCCTTGTAGCCAAAGGGACTGGCAGCTTCTAGAGCAAAATAGCACACCTTCAACCTCTGAAAACCAGCTCCAAGGTGCTTAGGTTGATAATGGAGGTGTTGTGCTAGGAGGTGTAGTGCAAAAGGGCCAAGAACAAGAGTCTTTTGAAGGCAAAATATAGAGACAAGAGGGAGATATAGTGTATAAGCCTTAGAGATTTTCTGAACCCTTGCAAGTGAAGGGGAGGCCTCCCTTTATAGAGAAGAGAGGCCAAAGCTTCTCTTGGAAGCTTCAAACCAAGAATAAACATCCTCCATACACGTGTATGGAGGATGCAGCAAATGGCTCCCAGTTGGCACAGCTGAAACACACTCAGTGAGACAAAAAAGCAGGAAGCTGGCCGACCAGTTCAGGTGGTCGGCCGGCCACTCCCCCTGGTCGACCGACCAGGTTCAAAAGGGTCAAGCTCAAAAGGTGGTCGGCTAGCCCATATTGGTGGTCTCCCAGGTGAATGCAACTCAGTGGTGGTATGGGAGACAGGAAAATGTGGCTCAAAAGCTAAGGAGACCAACTTCCTGACAAGAAAACTGACCGGCGGGAGAAAAGGTGGTCTCCAAGAGAATTGTTGGTCTCCCACCCCCGTATCACCTTCCAAACAATGAAAATAGGGTCCATGTCAAAAATGAACCCACACCGATGCAAAACGAGGGTTTGGGGGTCAAAACGCGCGGCCGGAGGCCCCGAAAACTGACTATTAAGCACCGGAGGTGGCGTACGACCACAAAGGTGGTCTCCCGGGCCACAGTGTCCCTCTAGAGAGAGGAAACAAGGTGTGTGCCAAAAACCGAAGCAAATGGAGAAAGTTAAGCTGTCCCGAACCGAGGCGCATGGCCGATGGCTCCGAAAATCGAAAACTGGTCTCCAAACGGGAATAGTGGCCTACGAACATGAAAAGTAGCCTACGGCCACTAAGAGATGGTCTACGAGACCTCTCCCTCCCTTGGGGAAGAGAAAACAGCACCTAGTTCGCAAATCGAGGCAAAGCACAAAAGAGTCCCGAGGTCCGGAGGCAAGGCTCTCAGTCGAGACTCCGTAACCTCAGAACGAGCACAACATACGCAATCACCGAGCGCTCAATCGATGACGTCTGAGTCTTAAGGTCGGTCAAAAATGGGGTGTCTACAGCCGCCCTCCCTTGTTTTTGAAGGTTTGGACGGCCGACGAACTGTAGCGCGGTTTTAATTTCTACAAGCACAGCGTCGTCGTCTGAAACCAATACTCTCTTCAAGTCGCTGCCTGCATAAACAAAGCGATCAGATGTATATAGTGCCGAATACAGGTATTGTAATAACAAAAACAAAAGTGATCTAATCGGCCACCTGGTTCGCCTTTTCGCCTTGGTACGGGGTCTAGGCGATCTTCACCCTCGCCGAATTCCCAATTGCCTCGGACAACGACCATCACGTCATCGACACGCTTGCCAGAGCTGGCAAGCATAGTCACTAAGTGATGATCAGTATCCTTGGCTCTAAGAAAGTAGCGTCCTAGCCGGCTAGTAGATTCGGCTAGGATATAACAATGCCGAACGGCGGGTATACCTAAATTAATCCTAAGACGCCAGTTTAGCTCTACAATCCCCATTATGATGCGGAAAAAATTCACGTTGGGCTGGGAAAGGATTAGACCCCAATATCGAAGAACGGCCCTAAAAAACGAGTGAAGGGGAAAGCGGACTCCGTCCTCAGCAATTGACAGGAGAGGAAAGACGATTGTGCTCTCATCATCCCTCTCCATATTAGTAGTGCTGTCTGCCAAAAGTGACAGATGGACGTCATCGGGGATGGAAAAATGGCGTCGAAAGCCGGAGATTCGATCCGCTGAAAGGAGCTCCTTCAGATGTTTTGCCATCCTGGCCAGCCCAAGGATTATAGGAAACTAAAAGCAAACAAGGAAGTGGGATCGAAAGTGAAGGAGAAGAAAACTTACAGGAGATGAAGGGGAAAACGAGAAACAAGGAGTTGCAGAAGCCGCGAAGTGAAGGAGTTGCACTAGAAGGCGAACTAGATATTTTTGATTATTCAAAACATACATTCGAAGAGACAATTTCAAATCACATTAAATGGAGGCAGTGTACGAAGGGGCAGGAAATTGTTATAATGACCAAAAAGCGTGTACGCGTTCTGACACGCATTGGGAAGAGGATTAACCACCGAATTTTTGACTTTCCAGGCTCGAAGCCAAACACGCCGACTAACTAATACTAGTGGGGTGTTTGGGGGGCAATTGTGGGAGCTGAATTTAATTGGATCAATAGGGACGAATGGACGAGTCTAGTCCGGGACATAATCTTTATTCGGCATTGATCCTAGTCAATTGAAGAGCCGAATAAAATAATCGGCTTTCCAATCAGTAGAACAAAGACCGAGTAGAAGTACATGAAAAGGATCGAGGATGTGCCTGGCCTTAGGGCCCAAAGAGAACAATATAAATACAGGATCATCAGTCAGAGAAAGGTATGTAAGAACTAGTGTGCTTAACTTAAGATACAAGCAATCAAGAGAGTATACACTGACTTATCCGTCGGAGTGCTAATTCCGGCACCCCCGACCGGAGTGTTCATTTCTTTTCAGGTGACTAGCTGAGGATCACGAGCGTCCCCCAGGATCAGAAGAGTATTTCCAAACCACTTCCCCACAAATGTGTATGTCTTCCAACCCCACCTCTTTCTCCCTTTTATTTACTAGCTTATGATGGTTAGTTTAGGGTATCATGTTTTGTATAGCATGCTTCATGATTTGCATCCACTTGTATTGCATACACCGAGACTCAGTTCATCATTCTAACTTGCATTGTTAGTTTAGTAGTTCTTTGAATACGTGCTTAGACCGCATGCTAACAAATCAATTCATATGCTATATTAGTAGTCGAGCCTAATAATTTTGATAATGCGTGGTTTTGTTATAGTATGTATTTATTATTGATATTTGACAATTTAGTTAATAATCTTTTGGTTATGTTGAGTTGGATTGTTATCCCAAAATTTTTTTAACAAGTTATTGTATTATATTCAAAATTTATAAAAGTTTAAACCGCCAAACTGATGCACATTTATCCGTCAATCCGCTCAATCCGTATCCGCCAATTCGACGGATGGATGTGGATTAATTTTTTCCAATCCACCAATCCGGCGGACGAATGGCAGATTGAAAGTTCTACGGCCGTAACCGAACCGCGAACACCGCTAGATCCTACCACTCAAGTCTGTTAAATAATGCAATAGTAAATATTACATAATAAAAAAATTATAATACATTACAAATATAACCATTATAGTATTATTGTTTATATTTAAAATGATGAATAGAATTTCCCCATGTAACAATTATACTGCTGAAGATCTTTGTCTTGGCATGAAAAAAATTGCCTACACTTCAAAATTTGGGCTGAGATGTATATTTTGTAATGGAAAAAACAAAAATAAAAAAAAGTGAAATAGAGTGATTATACAAGAACATCAAATTAAACATGCTTCACTATAAGCCTATTTTGACAGGCCGAAAATGACAAAGTGTTCCACTAAAAAAAAGTAAAAGATTAAAAAATTAACTGTCTTTCTCTTAAAGTTATATGTAATAAGAATCTACTCTAATTTCATAACCCTAATCTCCAAAACAACTCATTATATATGTTAGTGTGGGTGTTGATTTCTGACCACACAACCAAAGGGGGAACTCAGCTGGAGAGCACTGACAGAATAGATTAAGCCTGAACAACCTGTCACAGAAAGATAAGAATCCGACGGTGGTTCATCCACCCGGGGGCACTCCGACGATCAAGTCAGTAATCGAATATCTCTCAAAGATAGCAAATTGTGCTTAACTCACAAGAAATAACAATATCTCACGTCTACCTGAGACCCACATGGGTGCCCTGTTTTTATAACCAACACTGACCTGATCCCTGTAGAACCCTCACTTCAGTGAACTCAGGCTCAATGTCTATCCTAGACCCTCAGCCAGATAGGGATAGGCTCCCTAAGAGCTCTATCTTTATCCAAACTGAGATTCTCCCCTGTTCTAGGACTCTTGCCCCTTATTTGCTTATCTCAGCTTCCAGTATCTTCACAGATAACCTCGGCCTAGCCAAGATCACCTCGGCATCACAATCAGACCCCGTGGCACCTCAACTGATACTTCGGCGTCACCTTGGCCACATGTTGTTATCCACGAAATATGTCCCCACAACTGGCCCCTAGGTTCTATTACCTCGGCAACCTGAGGTGATGGAACCTATATCGCTAGTTCATTTACCACGTCGGCTGAAATTCGTTCTTTCTTCCATGACCGAGCTCATTACTCATCTGCTTCATATACCCAGGACTCAATTGTCCACTCATCACAAACCAAGAACCAAAAACCAATTCTTTTAAGTTTTTCCAGCCGAAGTCGTTCATCTAGCCGAGGTTTTTGCTTCATTAAATCAAAAACTCCAAGAGTTATCTGTGCATGAGCTATTGCGCACGGTTTGCTCAATCGTTTCCTCTATGCGTCCCTTTCTCGTTGGTTTGTACCTGGCACGCGTTATTAGGTAGCGTCGCTTCTATGCACGCCGCCTGACAAGCATGTCGTCCAAGGCATTTCATTATGGTTTGCCGTCTTTTCAAGTTTTTAAAAAAACTCTTTTTCTCTCTCTTCGTCTTCTTACTTCGCATTATCGTATTTTCTCTTCTGCTCATAGTTTCTCTCTCTAAAGTTCCCAATCCTCCATTGTTGAGCTTTCAGGCCCTCTGTAACTGCCGCACTTATCTCCTCCGGTGAGCTTTTCATCCTCTGCTTCCGATTGCTTACGTCGTCTGACTCCGGCAATGCCTACATTGGTGCTCATTTCCTTGACCCATGTCGGTAAGTGTTTGACTTATTATTCTTATCTTGATCTTTTTATTGCTCTCTCAATATGCTTCGTCTTCAATTTTGCAATGTACATATACTGTATCCATTGCCTGAATTTATAGTTGTGCTATGCTTTTCTTTATTTTTTGTGTTCTAAACCAATTTCTTGCTCTTAAATTTGTTTTGTGCATCATAATTTGTCCCTGAGTTTTTTGTATTACTTGTGGTTCTTGCACATTTCCCTGCACACACTCACTCAATGTAGGGCTGTCAATGGATCGGATTTAATCCGAATCCGACCCGATAACCCGAATCCGTTTATATAAAAATCTGATCCGATAATCCGAATTCGTTTATTAAACAGATTGAATCTGCAAAAATCCGATCCGACCCGATAATCCGATAATCCGATCCGATTATTTTCAATTTGAATGAAAAAAAACATAAAATGAAAAAAAAAATCAAATTATATAAAATTGTAGCTCAATAAATAAATAAATGGATCGGATCGGATTATTGGATCGGATATCCAAAATCATCGGATTCGGATTCGGATATCTATAATCGGATATAGACTAAACGGATTCGGATCGGATTCGGGTTTGACTTAATCGGATTGGATTCGGATTTTGACAGATCCGATCCGAATCCGATCCATTTACAGGCCTAACTCAATGTTTACGGATTTGCAATCTTTCATACTTTTGGACTGTCATCACTGTGTTCGTCACATTGTTGCTTTTCTCCATTGTTTTTCTCTGTTACTTTCTTGATTTCTGAATCATGCTATTTTTTATGTTTTTCTTGTTGTATTTCCAAATTTTTTCCTTCAATTCCTGTTTCTGTAGTCTCTAGGTTTGGGATTTGCTTTAGAACCTTGTTCTTTAGGAAAATCGAAACAAAATCCCCCTTAGATTTCAAGAACCCTTGCACCAGTGCCTGTTTAGGGATTAAGCCAAGGTCTTCAAATCTATACCAATCATTCTATTGTCTAACCGCTTCTTGCCGAGGTAATGGGTATGTTTAGACGGAGGGTAGACACCCCAGAAAAACTAGAGCACTTCAGACGGGAGTTCTCTATCCCAGTCGACGTCCATTTGAGGTTAGCTGGGGAGGAGGACTCTATCATGCCTGATGGAGACTCCATGCCCTTCCCTGTTGTTGCATTTATTGAATGCGAACTTCGGCTTCCCCTAGACACTCTCTTCCGAGAGATACTTCGCTACTAGAAACTCAACCCCATGCAGCTTGCCATAAACTCATATAGGGTTATTAATGGCATAATTGAGCTAGCACACCGAGAAAAGGCTAGGATAACATTTGCCGATATCCAATTCTGCTATACCATGTGTGGCCTCAAGTCTAAAAAAGGCTACATATACTACCTCAAACCTAGGTCCACTGCCTACAAATTAATAGTCGACCTCCCAGACTCTAACAAGGGTGCTGGAGATGATTACTTTATCGTCTCGGGCAACTAGGCTTGATGACGATCTTCACATCTATCCTCTACGCCGATCAATTTTTAAAGAGGGTGATGGTAAGAACTGGGTCATCCCATAACCTTACTTCTGCTAAGGCCTGTTGACTCTTTCATCCGTACTAAAATGTTTTGTGCTCTTTGTTCTTTGCAACTCTACCTCAGCCAGCGAAGGATTTTCACCAAACCTTCTGCCCCAGTCTCGATCTAAGAAGACTTCTACGTTTGGATATCAATAAGCGCAAGGCCCCTTTGTTGCTTAATTCTATCCCTACCTACAAGCCTGCTTTGCTCGACGTTCCCCGTCGAAGCAAAACTCCTCCATCTGCATCAACTCCATCGGTCGCTTCCTCACCAAGGCCAGATCAGGCCTCTTTTTCAAATCCAGTAGAGCTGCCATCTACATCTGCCCCCCAACTTATCGCGACATCACAGCGCCGACGCCAATGTTGACGTCGACGTTGAGCTCTACCAAACGTACCCGCAGGTTGAACTCGTAGTCGCAAGCGTCAAAACTCTGAGGCGTCGGCTTACAAGCCGGCAAACCCACCCACTGCACTTCCAGCAATCCGCTTTGGTACCAAAGTCATCGTTGCCGCTACCGCCGAAGAAATGGGCCGAGCAAAAATCATTCTAGATGACCTGTTAGCCGAAATTCCCAACGTGGTGTTAGTCCATTCCTCCTCTCCTTCCCAATCTCAGCCAAAACCCAAGGCAAAGAGGGTTAAAAGGGCCAAAGCTAAACCCAGTGCCACTGAGGTGGAATCCGAGGATACAATGCCAATTTCAAAATTGGCTGAAATAGAGAAGTCTACATCTGTCGGAAAGAGGCTTGTCGAGGCCGAGGCGTCTGACCAACCACAATCCAAAAAGTCGAGGTCTAGCGGATCTTCTGAGCCCTCTGGTTTTTGCACCGATGCTCCATGGACTCTATCTGTCACAGTCGGAGACTGACCTCTTCTAGCCAGGGACAGTGCGCTCGATAGTCTAGAAGTTGGTACCGCCATTTCCACTGCCGTTCTACTCCCAGCAGACATCAATCGAATGGCCGAGCTTTTTGAGTACGAAAACTATGCGATGATGATGCAACATTGTGTCTTGGTAAGTCTCAACACTTGTAGCTTTTGGTTTAATTTCAACTATGGTTTGAACACTTAACAAACTTTCTTCACATTCTTGCAGGCTATCCAGCAGGGTCACTCTCTTGTAGTCAAGGCCGAGGACTTAAAGAAAGAGCTGACCCACAAAACAAAGGAGGCAGCCAAGCTCATGTCTTCACTAAACAAAGTCGAGGCTCATATCCGAGGTCTTTTGGATCAGGCCAAGGTTGCTGAGTCAGCCCTGAAGAAAGCCGAGGACCATACTGAGGCCTTTGAAAATGTTGCCAAGGTTGCTCAGGTCGAGGCAAAAGAGGCCAAGGAGAAAGAGGCACAGGCCCAGACCGAGCTTCAAACAGCACTTGCTACAAAGGTGGCCGAAATCAAAGCGGCCAATGAGAAGGCCTACGCCAAGGGGGCAGCCAATGTTCGTGATGCTTACAAGAAGCAAGTCAACTAGGAATACAACAAGGGGTTACACCCTTGGCTGGATGGCTGCCTTGATGGAGTTGGCAATCCCCGAAGACTCGCCTCTCTGGGACGAAAGCCGACTTATACTGCCATTCTCTCCCGTTCTAAGCCAGTCTGAGGATGAAGCTGAGGGGAAAGAAGAAGCTGAGGTCGAAGCTGATGCTGAAGGCTCTGTTGGGGCCAAGTCCCTAATCCTGAATGAGCAAGTCCTAGACTTGACTCTTGATGAAGAGGATGAGGTTCAAAAGACCACTTCCGAGGCCGAGGTCGAGACTACCAACAAGAGCCTGGATGATACCTTGCGTGACATTGACGCCGAGGTCTAAGCTGAAAGGTCTGCCCAGCTGCCTGCCTAAGCTGACACAACGCCAATTACTGAGGCAAGGCAGACTGTGGAAAATGCATGAACTTAGGATTTTCCTTCTTTTTATACTTTTTCTTCTTACTTTTGAACAGTTGTAATATTTTGCTATCCGAGCTTTTCTTTTTGGCCGATGTGCCCATTTGTAATTCGAACAAGTAGTTTCCTTGGTCAGGCCGAAGTCCCTTTAACTTTGAAATAGTTTCTTCTGTGAGTGCATACTCTTTCCTTTGGCTATATGTTTACTGGTTTCCTCTTTATGCCTTGCATGTTTGTATGTTTCTCCATACTTGGAATATTTTTTTGTATTTCTTCAAAGTATACCTTAACTGTATAATAACTTTGGGATAAAACACCTCGGATATAAACCTTGACTGTTTGCCTCGACTAACAATTGGAATACCTCGACTAACACTTAAAAATATTAAAATATTTTTACAAGTGTTGTTCAGTAAAGCATTGCTTTTTTACCTCCATATACTATCTTCTATTAAGACTTCACCCTTTTCAAGCTTTGACAACTTGGTTGGTTACCTCGGGTAATATGTATCTCAGATACTTTATTCATAATTACCTTGGCGAACTGCAACTTGTAAATTTCCCTGTAGTTTTAACAAGTGTTAAGCCCATTTAAAAAAAAAAAATGGAAAATTTCAACAAGTCCCAAGCTCTTGCTCTCAAGTTTATTTATCATTCTTGCTCCCTGCCCTCTAATGTGAACCTAAGTTCCACTTATGTTCACATTAAGCACGTGTCTATGGTCCTTTTCCGAAGTCAGATTCAAACAAAGATTAGCCGAGGTGTTTCAACCTTGGTTCCTCTGTTAATCTAACTGAAACGAGTTTAGTTCCATTTTGAGTTTGCCCCTGCCGACATGGCAAGTCCAGGTTAATTCAACTTAGTTCAACTCTATTATATGCAAGTATAATTCAACTCTGTCATATAATAAGTCTAAGTCATTCGTCATGTTTCATTCAGAAACATCGCCAACTTAGTTCAACTCTATTATATGCAAGTATAATTCAACTCTGTCATATAATAAGTCTTAGTCATTTGTCATGTTTCATTCAGAAACATCGCCAACTTAGTTCAACTCTATTATATGCAAGTATAATTCAACTCTGCCATATAATAAGTCTTAGTCATTCATCATGTTTCATTCAGAAACATCGCCAACTTAGTTCAACTCTATTATATGCAAGTATAATTCAACTCTGCCATATAATAAGTCTAAGTTATTCGTCATGTTTCATTCAGAAAATCGTCATAGGACTAGTTAGTTCTATCGCACAAATTTCAAATCCAAAAATCAAACTAACATTTTATTATTTCAGCTAAAAAAATTATGACAAACTGCGCAGAAACAAAAAAACTAATGATAGAAAAACTTCAAGTTGCAAGTGTTCCAGGGTCTTGGCAACTCTTTGCCCTCAGTGTCTTCAAACTGATATGCCACATTGCTGGCAACTGAGATGATTCTATAAGGCCCCTCCCAGTTTGGGCCTAGTTTCCTCTCCCTGGGATCCTTCTTGTTGTCGATGACCTTTCTCAAGATGAGGTCCCCAACCTTGAAATCTTTTGGGTTGACCTTCTTGTTGTAAGCCCTAGCAAGTTGTTGCTAGTATGCCCCCAACCAAATTCCTGCTCTTTCTTTTTTTTCCCTCCAGTAGGTCTAGATCTCAGGCCAGGAATGCCTCATTAGTCCCATTCTCTAATCCTTGGGTTCTGATTCCAGGGATGCCGACTTCCAGTGGGATAACTGCTTCAGTGCCATAAGCCATGGCAAAAGGAGACTCCCCAGTTGATCTTCTCGACGTAGTCTAATATGCCCAGAGCACAGTAGGTAACTCTTCCACCCACTTCCATTTTGTTGTCTCCAGCCTTTTGTTGATCCCATCCAAGATAGTCTTATTGGATGCTTCTGTCTGACCATTGCTATGAGGGAAGCTTGGAGTGGAGCACTAGTTCTTGATTTTGAACTTTGCACAGAAGCTCTTGATTAGCTTACTGTCAAACTGTGTACCATTACCTGCTATTATTGCTCTTGGGATCCCAAACCTGGTGATGATGTTCTTCCATATGAAATTCTTCACATCAATATCTCGAATCTTCGCAAGGGGTTCAGCTTTTAACCACTTCGTGAAGTAATCAATTGCTTCCAGCAGAAACTTCCTTTGCCCAGTTGCTTGGGGCAGTTGTCCAACAAGATCCATGCCCCACTGGGAAAATGGCCAAGGGCTGGATACTGGGTTCAAATCTGCTGCTGGTTGATGTATCAAAGGTGCAAACTTTTGATACTTTTCACATTTTCTGACATAGGCTTCAGCGTCCTTCTGCATGTATGGCCACCAATATCCTTGGGATATGGCTTTATGGGCTAGTGATTTGCCTCAAGCATGGCTTTCACAGACTCCTTCATGAATCTCATACAAGAAGTCTTCAACCTGGGAGGGATGTATGCATCTCAAAAGGGGCCCAATAAATGACCTTCTGTAGAGATGGCCTTCTGATGTTAGGTTGAATCTGACCGACTTCAGTCTGGTCTTGTGTGCCTCTTTTCGGTCATCTGGTAGCTTGCCGTCTCTTAGGAATATCACTATTACATCCATCCAACTTGGACCCATCTTCACACACATTGCTTCGTACTCTGTGATCAGTGGTTCCACACTTGGGCCTGACAAATAATCAACCATTATTGTCCTTGCCTCCCCTGATTTTATTGCACTAGTTAGGTTAGCCAAGGCATCGGCACGACTATTATCATCTCAGCTAACCTGTTGTAGTTGGCAATCCTGGAACAAGGCTAGCAGTCTAACAACTTCTTTGACATAGGCTATCATTCTTTCATCTCGGGTTGCATACTCGCATGTTGCCTGATTCACAATAAGTTGGGAGTCACAAAAGAATACCACCTCATCGGCTTCCATCGCTGCGGCTAACTTCAAACCTACGATCAGTGTCTCATATTTTACTTCATTGTTTGAGGCCTTGAACCCGAAACGAATAGATTGCTCTATTATTTCCCATCTGGCGATACTAACGCTACTCCTGCCCCTACTCCTTGACGGTTTGTACTTCCATCAACAAACAGGCAGAAGGAGTCGCCGATGTAGATATCGCAAGGCTTTGGTTTCTCTACCTTCTTCTGCTATTCCGATGTGGGGTTTTTCGTTCCCAACTGGGTTTCTTCTTGTTCCCTTAGATACCTTAAGTCGCGGCTCACCGGAGCCTGACGTGGGATGGCACCAGGTGTGAACTCGGCCACAAAGTCGGCCAAAACCTGGCCTTTAATTGCCGTTCTGGGCCTAAACTCTAAGTCATATTGGCCCAAAACTACTGCCCATCTAACTACCCTGCCTGTCAGATCTCCTTGCTACAACAGGGATTTCAAGGGATGCTCGGTCAACACCACAATCTTGTGAGCCTGGAAATAATGATTCAATTTTTTAGAAGCCATCACTAAGGCCAGTGTTAATTTTTCTAGGGGTAAGTACCTGGTCTCTGTACTTGCTAAGGTTTTACTCACATAGTATACTGTTGTAGACCGCCCCGAACTCACTCCGCGTGCCCCCCTTTCGGAGAGGGCGCGAATTAGGTTCTAGCTACTACAGTTCGGACTCCTATCATGGTTCTGAATCTAATCTCACAAAGTGCAATGTAAGACTGATAAATCACCAAAGAGTCCAAATCTGACAAATTGTTTTGGAAAATCGATTTTAATCAAAAAGCACCAAACATGGACTGCTTTGCCAGATTTCAGAGTCGCCACCTAAATATTTTATTTTGGGAAATTTAGGAAATCCTGACTCATGCTTAAGGCCACGTGTCCATCATCACCAAAGTTACCTCATTTCGGGAACTTGGGTGCGAGAGGGGAAGGTCCTGAAATGAGCACCCCCGCTCGCCCGATCAAAGATCGGCCTCTACTAACATGATATGTTGTTTTTGAAAACACATGTGTTCTTATTCCGGTTATTTAATCTAGAATTACTATGTGATGTGCACATCATACAAGTATAGACTAAATCACTCAATTTGGAACAAAACATCTCATATTTGTTTTTCGAAAATGGTTTGAAGTTACTACTCGCTACTAGGCTAAAATGCGGATTTGCCACTCTCAAGTGGGCTTAAAACATGATTTGCCACAAACAAGTGGGCTTAAAACACACATTTCGATGAATTGTTCCAATTCAAGCAATGAAGCCTTCATCCACAGGCATTCATGCAGTTAACCATTTAAGTAGTTAGCCTCATAGCAAGCATGCTATCATGGCAGTCACTTACACACATGCAGGATGCTAAAGCATAAACACTTACAGTGTACTCCGAGCCAAAACAAAAGCTAGTTAGAAATCATGCATTATCCTAGCTATGTTAAGATGCCTAATGCAACACATGCAAAATGCAGCTAAATAGGCTCGGCTATCCTAAGGTGTCATGTGAATGTAACACTAGATAACATGTATTCAAATTGGTATTGAAATACAATGCAGTTTGAATGATGCGACGAGCCCGGTGCATGCAATACAGATGAATGGATGCAAACATGTGAAGCATAAGTATGCTAATTGAAACATGCCCTAAGACTAACCATCGAAAGCTGATAAGTAAAAGGGAGAAAGAATTGGGGTTGGAAGACATGCATCACACATACGCACACTTATTACAACAGTTCGCCCTCTCCACGGAGGGTCCGAATGAAAGCTAAGCTACTCTAAGCTAAGCTAAGCAACTAATCTAATTAAGCTAATTAGACTAGTTATTACAAAACACAAATCGAATAACTAGCTACAACTAATTATTACAATACTTTAATTAATTAACAAATTAACTAATCATGGTAACTAACTAAGCATGTGAGGTATGTGAACTAGGCTTCCACAACTCTACCTTGAACAATGAAGGATGCATGCTCTCGATCGCCTCACTCGGAAATGCATCACCATGTCCCAAATTGCCTCTGTTTGCATTTGATTTCAGAACACTGCACAAACTTCCAAATAGCTTCTACTCCAACATGGAGACCTCTAGGAGGGCTGCTGACCAAAAAAGGGTGGTGTAGACCACCTGTAGACCACCTAAACATGCTGCAGACCAGAAAAAGTGGTCGGCTAGCCACTTTTACTGGTCTGCCGACCAGAAAATCCTACCAAACTCCAATATGCTGCAATAGAGAACAAGAAGGGGCACAGCAGTGTATTTGCAAGGTATGTTTGCACAACTACCCTCCCTATCATTTCTTAAGCTCAAGGGAGTGTGGTATTCGACTCTCGGGCCACTAACCAAGCATCGCAATGTGCGATGGCCGAGGAGCCAAGTTTGCACAATTCAATGTCAATGAATGCACAAATAACACATAAGGGCCTTAACCTCTATCATGCTTGATCAAGAGGGTTGGCGACCAAGAAATGAGGCACGTTTCATCACTTCAGGTATGAAACGTCCCTCGTTTCTTATGTTTGGATTAGCGTTCAATCCAAACATAATGCAATACAACAACATTCTAAACAACATGCAAACAACATAAGCATGTCAAGTTAGAGTACTTAAGTATGAAAGCTAGTGAAGGATTCAATACAAGGGCTATGTAATGCAATGCTCAATGGATCAAACCAGCCCCAAACTAACTTCATGCATGCCAAAACAAAGGCCTAAGCATACTGGAATTGAAGCTCAATGGATTAAACAAACATGCATACATGTTAAGCCACAAACAAGGCACAATGCTCAACTCTCAAACACAATTAAAGAGTGATATGCATGAGAATATGGCAATACTATATGCTTTGAAATCAAGTATTAAATGATGCCAAATCATCCAAATAGCTCAAAGATAGTAGGTCAAGAAGCTTGAAACACAAGGCTACTAAAGGGGACTACACAAGAGGCATGCAATACATGGCACAAATGATAGAACCAACCATAGATAGAGCTCAATTGGGTCAAAAAAAAGGACCAAAACATGCTGGGATGGGAGCTCAAAGCCTAGACAAGCATGCATACGCATTGGTCCATAAGCGAGGCACAAAGGCACAACTCTTGAAAGCATTCAAAGAGTGAATGAAATGAGAACATGGCAATGCTATATGCTTTGAAATAACATGTTCAATGATGCTAGATCATGTACATGTCACAAATGAAGCATGCTAGGAGGCTCAAAGCTTAAAACTAGCATAGGCACTTGCACTACAAGCATGCATAACAAGCACCAAAAGTCCAAGAACACCCAAACAGTCCTAAAGCATGTCAAAATAATGCTAAAACATGTATGGAGTATAGCCAAAATAAGGTAGCATGAAGGGCCAAAACATCAAGTAAGCTAGGCCAATGAGCATGGTTATACTACAAGTGTAAGAAGCAAATGAGGGATGCTCTAACCAACCAAAAACAGAGTTGAGGCATGTTAAATAATGACCAAAAACATGCTGAAATGGAACCAATAAATGCTAGAAAGGTGAGCTAAAACCTTAAGCATACAAGGCTAGTTTGCAAGGATTATACTACAAGTGAATAAAGCATGCAAAGGTGGCCTAAACTAAGCCAAAATAGAGGTATGCCATACTGAAATAAGGCCAAAAATAGGCTGGGATGGATCCAAAACAAGCTTAACAAACATGCTACTTTGATGAGCCATCAACACAAGCACAGAAGACACAAGGAGAGAGGATGACCCTCTCCTATTTGGGGCCTCAAAACACACTTCCTACCACTGAAAATCCACTGGATTTCAGTGGCTAAAAGGCCAAACAAAGGCTAAAACAAAAGCCTCAAGGGATGGCTCAAAAGCCTAGCAAATAAGGCATGAAAGGGAGTAGACCACCCCCAACACCAAAGAAGCCTCAAACAAACATCTTAACCACTTAAAATCAGAACTTTTTGTAGTTGAAAGTTAGGCCTAAAACATCATGCAAATAGGGCCAAAGACTTAATAAAAAACAAAGCTTTAAGGGACTAGTGACTCACCCTTGAAGAACAAAGACAAAACAGTAACTCCAGCAACTTTTTTGGACCAAAAGCAATCCAAAAACACTAAAACCAGCTTCAAGGTGTCTCATCTCCAAAAAAAAAGGTGTTTCACTAGGTGTTTGTGTGCAAAAGTGTGAAGAAAAGGCACTTTTGAGCACAAAATGGAGCAAATATAGAGAGAGGGAGCAATATAGAGATAGAGATATATGTATAGCCCTCAACCAATTTTTCTGAACCTGAGATAAGAGGGAGGAGGCTCCCTTGAACAGTTTGAGGCTCCAAGCAATCCCTCCATACACGTGTATGGAGGATGCTTTCTGTGCCCAACAGCTAGCAAGAAAATATCTGCAGAAAATGCAGGAAAGGTGCCGACCAGTTAAAGTGGTCGACCGACCACTCCCACTAGTCGACCGACCAAAAAACGTGGTCTGCAAGGAGACAGTGGTCGGGAAGAGGGAGAGGTAGTCTGCACAAAGAAAGGAAGGTGGTGGCATGGCTGCCAACCACTTTAGGTGGTCCACAAACCACCTACCCTAGCTAGCCGACCAGAAAACTACCTAGCTGGTAGGCACAAAAAGTGGTCTACAGGGGGAGAAACTGGTCTACACCTCTGTTCCAACCTCCAGGCAAAAGAAAACAAGGTTTGTGCCAAAAACAAACCAAAAAGGATGCAAGACAAGAGTCCGCAAGGTGAGGCACCCAGCCAGAAATCCTGAAAACTAGTCTACGGGTGCAAAAAGTGGTCTACGAGAGGTAAAGGTGGTTTACAGCCACAAAAAGTGGTCCACAGACCTCTGTTTCCCTCTAGGCAAAGGCAACAAGGCATGGTCCACAAACCAAGCCAAAACACAAAGAGTTCAGAGGCCCGGAGGCAAGGCACTCAGCCGAAAACTCCGGAAACTCAAAACAAGCACAAACATGCGTGATCATCGAGCGCTCAATCGATGACGTCTGAGTCTTAAGGTCGGTCAAAAATGGGGTGTCTACAACTACCCTTTGTTCTCCATTCTCTTCTCTGGTTATCACTGCACTCACTGCGTGCTCTGAAATAGCCAAGTATAAGAATAGTTCCTTTCCAGGTATTGGATTTGACAGAACTGGAGCTGTTGTCAGGTACTTTTTCAAGTCGGCCAAGGCGATTTCGCATTCCTCTGTCCACAAGAAATCTGTGGCCTTTCTCAACAAATTGAAAAATGATTTACACTTATCTAAACTTCTGCTTATAAATCTGTTCAGGGTTACGGCCCTTCCAGTCAACATATGTACTTGTTTTGTCGATGTCGGGCTTTTCAAGTCCAGGATGGCCCTGATTTGATCTGGGCTTGCCTTAATGCCCCTTCTGGTAACAAGGTATCCTAGGAACTTACCAGATCCAACTCCAAATGTGCATTTCAAAGCATTGAGTTGGAGCTGATATGTTCTAAGGATATCAAAAACTGCCTTTAAGTCGGCCAGGTGATTCTCAAGTTCTTTGGTCTTTACGACCATGTCATCGATGTACACTTCTACTATTTTGCCAATCAGATGTCTGAACATCTTGGTCACCAACCTCGGGTAGGTTGCTCCTGTATTTTTTAACCCGAAAGGCATCACTCTGTAGCAATACAGCCCTTTCAGGGTGATAAATGCAATTTTCTCCTCATCAGGGGGATACATTGCTATCTGGTGGTATCCCCTGTAAGCATCCAGGAAGCTCATCCTTCCATGCTCTAAAGTGGCATCTACTAATTGATCAATCTTGGGCAGTGGAAAATTGTCTTTGGGACAAGCCTTATTTAGGCTGGTGAAGTACATGCAGACCCTTCACTTCCTATTCTTCTTTCTCACAACAACTGTGTTTGACAACCAAGTTGGGTAGTTCACCTCCCGAATAGCCTTGGCTTCCAACAATCTGCCCACTTCCTCCTCTACTGCCTCCATATGAATCAACGTCGGCCTTCTTGCCCGTTGAATGACATGTTTAACTGATCTGTCTACATTGAGTTTATGGCAAGTGACCTCGGGGTCAATGCTAGGCATCTCGTATGGCGTCCAGGCAAACACTTCTATGTTTGCTTGCAAGAATGCCTCTAACTCTCTTTCCTCCTCCTCGGCCAAGCCTGAGTCGAGAATGAAGAAGCACTCTTCATCCCATTACTGGACCAGAATTTTCTTCAAGGCGTCCTCGCTCTTCTCGGTCGGTTCTTTGTCGACATCATCTAGGACTTCCACGTCCTCGTCCTCGATTTCTACTGTTTTTGCCTCTCGTACGTTGCAGGTGGATTTTATTGATACCATGGAGCAACTCTTTGCCTGCACCTGATCTCCTCTAACCTCCTCAATTCTATGCTCTATTAGGAACTGCAACAGTTGGTGCAATGTTGAGGGAACAACCCTCATTGCGTGTAACCATGGCCTTCCCAAGATAGCATTGTAAGGGGAGAGGGTATCAATTATTGTAAACTCTGTGCTTATCTTCCTGGTGCTTGCCTACAACTTCAAATTTATAGCTCCCAGGGGCCATGTCGGCGTTCCATTGAACCGGATCATTGGGCTGTTGGATTACTCTATATCATCTTGATGACGGCCAAGTTCCTTCTAACATCGGACATACATGATGTCACATGAGCTTCCTTGGTCGATCAAAATGTGTCTTACCTGGCATTCTCCAATCTTGAGGGTCACCACCAGAGCATCATTGTGTGGATGCTGTACCATGTCTAGATCTGCTTCAGTAAAGGACACCATTGGTCCTTGGCACTTGTTTGTCCTAAGCCTTTTTTGCTGGACCTGATACACATACTGTAACTGCCTCACCCTTTGAGTTTCCCCATGTACCTCGTTCTCATTGACCCTTGAGTGAATCGCATTGATCACGCGAGGTCCATCTGCTTGATGTTGTGGTGGTAGTGGAGGTGGTGCTGCTAATGCCTGGGGCAGTCTTGCCTCCTCTTCCCTCGTTTTGGCCTTATCTACTAGGTCCCTCAAGTGACCCTGTCTGACCAGATCTTCCAAATGCGTCTTCAGGGCTCTACACCCCTGAGTCAAGTGCCCATCCTCATTGTGGTAAGCGCAGTGCTTCCCAAGGCTTCTCCCCATAAATTCGCCAGGAATTTTCTCTGGTGCTCTGTAATATGGCTGGTTCCTGATCCTTTGTAGAACTTTATACACCGGGATCCGGAACACAATGGTGATTGCCTGGGCAGCCCTTAGCCCTGTTTCTTGCCTATTAAATCCAGTAATACCTCAGCCTCACTTCGGCAAGCCGTTTTGTTTCTCTTGCTTCAGCGCCTTCATTCCTGGTGTATCCTCATCTACTCTGGCATATTTCTCGATCCTTGCCATGAGCTCCTCCATACTCTTTGGCAGAGTTTTTGCCAATGACTTCCGAAGTGTGCAATCATCCTTTAGGCCGTTCTTAAAAGATAAGACCGCCAATTCCTGGTTTCATCCTAGTATTCGGTTCAACACCTCATAATACCTTTTTGGCATAAGCCATAAGGCTTTCACCCTCGCCAATCTTCAAAGCCATCAGGGAGTCTACCCTTAATGGCTGCAACTTGTTTGTCACAAACCTAGCCATGAACATCTCAGGCAAGCCTTCCCAACTCTTCACTATTCCTTTCGGTAGCTTGTGAAACTAGTCTAATGCCATTTCCCTAAAGAATGAGGGGAACACCTTGCATAGCAACGGTTCATTCCCGGTATACAATCCCATTGAATTCAGATATAAGCCAACGTGAAAGTTCGGATCGGACTTACCGTCATAGATTTGGAACCTCGGCATATGGAACCTTTTTGGGGCCTCAAACCTATCCAGCTCCACTGAGAACGGAGTTCTCGGCTTGACAGGGGACGTGACCTCGACATTCTGTCACTTCCTCTGGATGTAGTCCCTCAAATCCTCCTTAGTCTGGCCAGGAGCTCGACTGTCAACAGACTTCAGTCTTTTTGGTGCACTGCTTCCGGTGTCGTTATGTGTCCTCTTAGACTTCTCTTCGTTCACCATGTCAAAACAAAGTTTTTTCCCTTGAACATTGTCATGACCCAACCCTAAGGGCTTAGGGTTGGCATCGCAACTTACTAACTTATTCTATTCCTAGCAAATTAAACTGCGCAAGTGGAAATAAAAATAATTAAATAGGAAATTACTCCATTTTACTATTTTAATAAGAGAAAATACATCTATAGGGCTTTTATTATTTTATTATTCAGTGACCGGCCCCGAGTAGAAACAAAAGGGAGCAAAAATATTTAAAAAAGAAAAAAAGAAAAACAGAAACAAAAGGGAGCAAAATAGTGGTTCAACATAAATCCTCGAGCGGGTTCCATTATGTGAGGTTATGGGTTTCCTCTACATCTCGTCACCTGAAAGGATAACAGCTATAAGCACATAGCAGAGTGAGAAATATTATGCCAAGAGTATGGAGAATACAAAATAAAATCATTTAAGTGGCAGAAACTGAAATACATAAATTATATAAATAAATAACCATAACCACAGTACAGAACAGAACAGAATAGAGGTCAATGGATTCATGACAAACAGAGGACCACAAAGTGGTCAAACAGAGGCCAATGGTTATTTAAGTTCCACAAGGCATGCGACTCCCGTGGTGGTACTTACAAAACATAATTGTTTATAAGGTCATTGTCAAATACTTTCTAAAATTTAAACAAACATATCCATGTGTTTTATTTTAAACAAAAAGAGTTCAGAAAATAACCCATGTAACTGAAATATTAATATAATTTATAAAAAGTAACTTGTATTAATATAACTCATAAAATATAACTTGTATAAAATAAATTATGGTAAGTCAAAACATACATAAAATATATTATGGTGGCTCAAGGTATAATATAACTCACCTTAATATTGACCCTTAGCCTTTTCTATTTTTTTTTTATTTTTTCTTTTATGCTGCTTCTGAGGCTCTTTCTTTTCTTCTTTTTCCTCTTTGCTGACCCTAACTTCATAGCACCCCTCCTTCCTATTTATACACATGGCTGGGTGGTGATGACTCACCCATTCATGATGGCCCTACATGATGAATCACTCCCCTTCCAAGCCTAGATGTACAGATGGCCCTATTTCATTTCTTTAGTAATATTTGTAAATATTTGCAAATCTATTCATTAATTGATGCTTAATTACGTGGAAATTATTTATTATATTTGTTTTGTTTTATTTTGCTTTTATTTCTTTATTTATTATGTTTGACTTTAATTTGGCCCAATTAGTATTATAATTCCATATTTGTGTTAATTTGGCCCCAAATAATAATCCCTAATTAAACCCATATTTGATAACCCAATGCCAAATTAGATTTTGTATTTATTATTATTTATTTAATAATATATTATCACATACACCCACAATTATATATAGCTATAAATATTTATGTGATATTTAATTAAACACTTTGGGTGTCACATTTCTCCTCTCTTAAAAGAAAGTTTGTCCCCAAACTTGACATACCTTAACTTTCGAAGAGGTGTGGGTATTTGGTTCGTATTTGACTTTTCATTTCCTACGTAGCTTATTCGATACGATGATTTCGCCATAAGACTTTTACCGACGGTATGGTCTTGTTTTGGAGAACTTGATCACGAAGATCGAGAATCTGCACTGGTTGCTCTTCATAAGAGAGATCCTCCTAAACTGCCAGATCCTCGCAATCAACAACGTGCTCTGGATCTCGAAGGTACCGCCGAAGCATTGAAACGTGAAACACATTGTGGACATTGGATAGTTTAGGTGGTAGTGCAAGGCGATAGGCTATAGGACCAATCCTTTCCAGTATCTCGAATGGCCCGATGTAACATGGGTTTAGCTTTCCTCGCTTACCAAATCGGATAACTCCTCTTGTTGGTGAGATCTTGAGGAACACATGATCCCCTATTTGAATTTCAAGTCCCGTCTCCGTGTATCTTCATAACTTTTATGGCAACTCTAAGCAGTGCGAATTCGTTGTTGGATGAGTTGGATTTTTTCACTTGTGACTTGCACGATCTCGGGGCCTAACAGTTTTCTATCTCTGACTTCTGCCCAACACAGAGGTGATCGACACCTCCTTCCATACAGAGCTTCATACGATGCCATTCCAATGCTTGCTTGGTAGCTGTTGTTATAGGCGAATTCCACTAAAGGTAAATGCTCATCCCTGTTACCTTTGAGGTCCAACACGCACACACATAACATGTCTTCCAATGTCTGGATTGTTCTTTCGAATTGCCCATCGGTTTCTGGATGATAAGCCATGCTAAACTTCAGTGTAGTCCCCAAAGCTTCTTGCAATTTGTTCCAGAAGTGAGACACGAAGCGGGGGTCTCGGTCAGACACAATTGAAACTGGGATACCATGCAAACGAATGATTTCCTTGATGTATAAAGTGGCAAACTTATTAAGGGAGTACATGATTTTGATTGGCAGAAAATGCGCTGACTTCGTCAATCGGTCTACTATAACCCATATTGCATCATTCTTCAAAAATGACTGTGGTATCCCAACCACGAAGTCCATAGTGATGTGTTCCCATTTCCATTCAGGAATAGGGAGTGGTTGCAACAGTCCTGCAGGTCTCTGATGTTCTGCTTTAACATGCTGACAATGTAGACATTTGGAGAAATGGCTTGCTATGTCTCTTTTCATTCTAGTCCACCAGTAGTGTTCTTTCAGATCCCGATACATCTTTGTGTTACCAGGGTGGACTGCAAATCTCGAGCTATGAGCTTCCACCAGTATCTTCTTCTTGAGTTTCGAAATGTCGGGTACGCAAATTCGATTTCAAAATTTTAGTACCCCATTGCTTATAGTGAAATCAGGATCAGACGTACTCCTTTGCTCCTCGTACTTTCTCTTCAAAAGTTTATCTTCCCATTGGCGCGCTGTAATTTCTTCAATCAATGTAGGTTCCATGGTTATGTTGGTGAGCAGTCCATTGATCTTGCGGGAAATGAGAGTACATGCCAAACTTCTGGTCTTCTTTCAGCTTAGTGCGTCTGCCACCACGTTAGCTTTGCCTGGATGGTGATGGATCTCTATATCATAGTCTTTCATAAATTCTAGCCACCGCCGTTGTCTCATATTCAGTTCCTTCTATGTGAACAGATATTTAAGACTCTTGTGATCAGTTTAAATCTCGCAGGTTGCACTATAGAGATAATGACGCCAGATTTGGAGGGCAAAGATCACCGCAGCCAATTCCAAATCATGAGTCGGGTAGTTCTTCTCATGAGTCTTTAATTGTCGCGAAGCATAAGCAATGAATTTTCCGTTTTGCATGAGAACGCAACCCAAACCATTGTATAAGGCATCACTATAAATTACGAACCCATCTGCTCCTATATGGAGTGCTAGTATAGGGGCTGACACAAGTCGATTTTTTAATTCTTGAAAGCAGCACTCCTATTTGTCAGTTCATTCAAAGGGTGTGTTTTTCTAAGTTAGCTAGGTCAAAGGTGATGCTATTTTCGAGAAATCTTGCACAAAACGTCGGTAGTAGCCAGCTAGACCCAAGAAACTTCGAATTCTGACACATTAGTAGGTCGTGGCCAGTCCACGATTGCTGCAACTTTTTGGAGGTCAACCGAGATGCCATCTTTTTTAATGACGTCACTGAGAAAGTGTACACTAGTGATCCAGAATTTACATTTCTTCAACTTGGCATAAAGTTTGTGATCACGTAGTGTTTGTAGAACCGTTCGCAAGTGCTGCTCATAGGCCTCTGGTGACTTGGAGTATATGAGGATGTCGTCAATGAAGACGATGATGAACTCATCAAGCACTACAACAAAACTGAGTTTTTACGGCTCCATATTAACAGCATACAATAAATGCAAGCCATGATTTCTCACTTTTACGACTTGCTTTTTTTGCATGTCGTAAATAATTTCCCAACCACGGCATGTCTATTGCGTAGGCCGTAAATACTAATAATGATGATTTTTTTACGGCTTGCAATGATAGCTGTAAATAATAAAACTTTCTACGATGTGTATATGGCATGCCGTTAATACATCAACTATATACGACACACATATACCAGCCATTAAAAATATTGAACATTTCACGGCGCACAAAAAGCCAGCCGTTAAAAATATTACACTTTTTACGGCACACAAAAAGTCAGCCGTTAAAATGTACACTTTCCATGACGTACATATGCTAGCCGTTAAAAATATTTTATTTTTCATGACATGCAATTTTTGTCGTGAATAGTATGACCAAAATAAAAACAGGCGCCAAAATAAAAATTTGAGCGCCAATTACCAAACAAAATTATATTAAAATTTTGAGCTTTTACAAAATAACTCTTTTGCCTTCTAATTCGTCCAAACAGAAATGGAACATAGGGTTTCAATCTCTCTCTCTCTCTCTCTCTCTCTCTGATGATGATGAAGGCCGAATGAATTGTTGAGGGTTACTAGGCTCATCTCATCTCCTCTTCGATTGTGAATCTGAAATCAAAAGAAGGTTTCAATCTCTCTCTGGACACCCCTTCTTCTAGGTCTTCATCTTCATCTTGAACAGAACCAAAAAATTCCCATCTCTCTCTCACTCTTTGTTCTTCTTGAGCAGAACCAAAAAACGCTACCTAGAAAAACCCACTCTTTGTTCCCTTACATCCCTTACAACCCTTCGGATTTCAATTAAAACTCGCAAGGGGTAAGATTTGTATTCGGTCGCTGTTGTACCGACACTGCTTCCTTCGAACTCACAAGGTAATTTCGAGTCGCTGTTGTTGATTATGTTGTTTCTCTCTTCTCCTTCGAACTCGGCTGATGGCTGTTATTGTTTGTTGCTGTGTTAGGTTAGCATTTTTGCTGTGTTGGGTTAGCATTCTTCTTTATACCATAGTTTTCCCCTAATTTAATTGATTGATTTTGTGATCCCTCCCTGTTTTGTACGAGTTAGTTTGTGAAATTTCTGACAGCTCACCGATTCTCCAGCCTCAATCACCGCATAGCCTGTCATCCAATCGTAATCTCTCATCTCCTCCCCCCCTCTCTCTACTAATTCCTCTCTCCATTTTTCTCTTCTCTTCTGAACCCATTTTCTCATATGGGTTTTTACTTTTTTTTGGCCTTTCTCAAAGTTTTGTTTCGTTATATCAATCTTTTTGTTCTGAGTTATACATTCTAGGGATTTCACAGTTTCGAATCTATTCGAAACTTGAAATCTTCACATTGTTATTCTTTATTTAGCTCTTTTCTATAATTTCTTTTTCTGGGTACCACCAAATTCACTCACTTTCCAATTGGTTTTGAGTTTCCAATCATTGTTTTAAAAAAGAAAGAAAAATTTAAAGTTAGAATTAGGTTCTGTTCTGATCTTGTGGAAACAGAGATTAATGGTTAACAGTTACAACACAATTGAATCATTTTAAGGTCTCATAGTTTTTGACCAATTTTTATTGTTGATAAAAAAAAATTTATCTTAGCCCTTTGTGTTCATGGTCATTTTGGAGCTTCTTGGAATTAATTCATTTTATTGTTAGACAAGTGTTTGGCTTGGAGAATTGAAGTAGGTTAGGATTGGCCAAACATAGATGCATCAAGGGCATTGGTGTTTTATGGGGCTTTCTCATTTGTTTACAATATGAGGAGGGTTGAGTTAAAGATAAAGAGATTAGACAGCACTAGCAATCGACAAGTGACCTATTCGAAAAGAAGGAATGGAATCTTGAAGAAAGCTAAAGAATTATCCATATTATGTGACATTGACATTGTCCTTCTCATGTTTTCTCTAACTGGAAAGGCAACATTATTCCGCGAAGAGCGCAGGTATTTTCAAGTCTCCAATTGTGCCTATATAAAAATGTTTGTGAAATTTGATGGATGGCATGACAAATTAAACAAAATTCACTATGATTTATGTGCACCATTTATCATTTCTTGAAATCATGTGTTTTTTTTGTCCAACAACATTCAAGAGGTTATAACAAAATTCACTCAACTGACACCAAAATTCGCTCAACAAATTCGCAGCTGGGGTTCTTCTCTCTCTTTGCCCTATAAATTGCAATTTTTGTGCCCTAATTGATTTTTCCTTGCCAAATGCGTTTTTGTTCTTTCCAGGTTTCTATTTTAGTGTTAATTCCTCTATCAGTTTCATCCACTAGATCTATCAATTAAGTTCTGGATTGAAAATCTCAAAATATTTCAGAAAGGAAATGACATTTTAAAAACTGCATTTAATAAAAGTCACAATCTATTGAATATGGCTTTTGCTAAATGCTAATAGCGAGAGCTTAAACTATTTTCTCCTTTTCATCTTCCTTGGAGAGCAGATAGAGTGGTTTTATGGGTTTGTATTGCAATCTAAATATTTGCTTGTCTGGTGTTCGACTAGACTATGCACTATTGTTTTGTGCCTTTATGGTTGAACAGTAGTACTTTAAATCTTTCGGGTTTCTATTTTTATGGCTATGTGCACAAACAAACAAGGAGCTTTGATGAAGCCATGCTTATTGGATGTAGAGTTTCTGTTTCTACGAGGTATTTATACTAGCGAAATGATTTAAACTATTTACCTGTCAACAATGTAGTTGCTTCTATGAGGGAATTTAATTATACTTGAATCTTTATTTGTTTATGCAGGCGTACAGTACCATACACTGTCTTTTAGTTATTGTATATCTATGAGGAATCTTCTGTTGTGCGGCTGTCTTGTTTTAGTTAGAACTTGTCTACAACAAATCATAATGTGTATTCTATTCTTTCCTAGGCATGAACTTAAAATTTATCAACTGTGCTGGACGTAGCTTCAGGAGAGAAAAAACTGATGCTATATTATTTGGTTTCTTATTTCATGACAGTGAATGGCATGAAATGGGATGGGACATCCTATTATCAAATGTTAATATAGAACCTAAGAAGCACAAACACTTCACGTGTCCTATTTTTGTAAAAATGTGTTTATGTTGTGTTGCATGTTTGTATTTCTTAGTAGATAATTGTAATATCATTAAACATATCTATAATGGAGGTTTATGTTGATCAATTAGGAAGATTCATTTTTAAGCTTGTTGACTTGATAGTTTTTCTTTAATGGAAGCAATTTTTTTTTTATTTAATGGAAGCAGAATTATGGCATGTTTTGCATTCATGAGGGTTTTATGTTGGAAGTACACACATGATTTTTACTAAACTAATTGTATTGAAGTGAAATTGCTATGGTTATATTCTAAAATTCTGTTTAAAGAATCTTAGTTTAAGCCATTAAAATTTTCTAGAAGATGCTGTTTATGATTAGGTAAGTTTACATTAATGATATTTGTTTTGGCCTTTTCTGATAAATTATTTAGTTTGTATTCTTATGTCATCATTGAACTGTCAAGTACGAATAAATCCTCAAATAGAAAAAGAACTTCTTTGAACCTGGACATATTTTCAAGTAGTAGTTCCATGAAATAGCAAAGAGAAATAGATGCTTCCTGAGTTGGTGGGTCAACAAGATTTTGGCTAAATTTATTCTACAAAAATAACGGCATATTCAACTTTAAAATGATATTAAGGGTGGGCATCACCTAAGCCTAGACTATGCTAGGAAAAAATTAAAAACCTTGTGCCAAGCCCACCCATTAGGCCTGTAATTTACCCAATAAAATGAAATAAAACAAAATGTGTCAGCTAACACCCTTTGAGCTACAAGAAATAAATAAAGAAAATTTAATTGGAATAGCCATTTCATTTTAAAAATAAGAGAATCTGATAACCAATCATTTCTGATAGAAATACATGAGCTCCATTGAGGGATTCCTCTTCCATCCCTTTCTTCCTTATTCTTTTTCCTTCTGTCGTTAGTAGGTAATCTCCAATTCTTGAGATTCTTCATCAAATGAAATAAACAAACCTATAAACATCTTGTCAATTAATTTATAACATATGCTCTGTAGCAAGGTGAATCTACTTGGGTTTGAAACATTGTTTCTTTTCGTAGATTCTCAATAATCTCTACCCTCAATCCTGCAGTAGCGAATCTAGTTGACAGTATATTGATTTACTCCATGCAAGGTCTAAAATCAGAATTAGAAAAGGCTTCTCCTTCTTTGGGCCGCAGTGCGATTTACATTTTGCATTTATTGAATTTTATTTCCTCCATAAATGAATGGACCTTATCTGTAGAAGTTTTTATCATAGTTGAATCTTTTGGACTGCTTGTTATCTTAAAATTTTATCAGAGCCAAGGTTGCTTTGTGGAAAATATCTTTGACAATTTCTTCTATGGATGATTGGTGGACATATTGCTTCTGTTCTCATTGATAGGTGAGGCAAAAGAGATATCCTAATGGATTCTTCATTTATCACAGGTTTTGCGGAAAAAGTTTCCTCAATTTGGGCAGCTGCATAATGGATCCTTTATGCAACAGGTTTCTCCTCTGTCTCTCTCTCTCTCAAATGTGTTTTCACCATATCCTTTTTTTTCTTCAATAGATATGTTTTCACTGTATCATATCATTTTATTGCTTTAACTTTGCTGCGATGTTGATAAATAGCTTTAAGCCTTTAAATATATGACAGGATGTTGAAGAATGTTGGACACAACTTTTGTACACCCTCTCTCAATCTCTTAGATCACCAGGTTCCAGGTATTTTGTTTCTTTGCTGGAGGCATTAAATTACTTTGATTTTGGATTGATGTGTTGTTTGTAATTGGTTAAAATAAGTTCATAATTTTTAGTTATAAGCTAAATCCTTGAGATAGTCTTCTAAATTCTTGGATACCTTGCACTATTGGAGCACCAATTCAATAATATCAATGTTTGAGTTTATCTTTTTCATCAATTACCATAGTATCTTGTACTATTGGAAAATGCTTACCTATTCTCTCTCTCTCTCTCTCTCTCTCTCTATCTCTCTCTTTCTCATGCCTAATGTGACTCTTTTTCAATGAAATTTAGTTTTTCCTTTTTTTTTTTTTTTTGGGAAACCTTGTTTATTCCCCCTTCATTTCATGAGATTTGTTATGCTATGCTTATATCCTGTGTAGTGCTCACTCAAAATTTTGTCTCTTCTTTTTAGACAATTTTCTGTGTTTGTTAAGGATCACCAGTTTTTTTTTGATAAGTACTGGTTTCTCTTTAATTCTAATGCAATCATCTTCGATAATGTTTATTTGCAGCGAAAATATGGATAGCATAAGGGTACTCTTCGGTGTGGAAGTTGTTAGCAGGTATTTTTCTGATAGTTGCTTTTTTTTTTGGGGGGATATATATTTTTACATATATACTTAAATATAGCCATTAGAAACATGTGGTGATGTTGTTTAATTTAATATTATGGAATTTCACTTGTGGAATTTTCGTATATGTTGGTCATATTTAATGCTAAACAAATTGTGTATGTAGATTTATCACATTAATAATTGAACATAGGTAACAAAGATGTTCACTTTTTGTTATCTCATAGTTTTGAATATTCACTTCTACATTATTTCTACTTGTAGTGTTACTAAAGTTACATTCCATATATTCAGTTTTAGTCTACTAATTTCAAAACCTTTTGACTCCAGCAGGCCTCACAAATGGCCAATTGAACACCTTGCTTGTTGCTGTTGAAATGGGATTGCGATTGTGGGATTTATTTGACTTTCATTGCTATTTGGCATTAAGTTTTTGATCTTCAACATATCAAGAGTCTTAACATATTTCTGCACTCTTTTCACCTTCAAGAGAGTGATGTCAACATTGAAAATTTAAAATACTAAATTTTCTATAATTTAGAACTTTTTTTGGATGGTTTTGAAGTTGAGGACAATTTTTGATGCCAAGAAACTTAGTTTTTGGATGGTTTGGAATGTACAGACAATTTTTGGATGTTCGAAACTTATGAATAGTTTTTTTTGATGTTTGAAATAATATTTTGGTGCTTGATTGATACTTATGTATATATATATTTGTGAAATTTGTTTGTAATTTGTTTTAGATTGTACAAAACAAGTGAAGTAGAACCTACTGAATTTAAAAAAAAAAAAATTTATACATATTCTACGATGGACAAAATAGGTCGTTGTGTTAAATATTTAATGACTAACATTAAGTCGTTGTATTACATATTTTACAGTGCGCAATCAGCGTTGTTATTTGTCTCACCAATTAACGGCGTGCAAAAGTAGTCGTAGAAAAAGTAATAGCGATGCACAAAATTTGCCGTTAAATACTTTTTAATGGAGTATTGTAGCATGTCGTCGAAAAAGTAATAACGACGCACAAAATCTGCCGTTAAATAGTTTTTAACGGCGTACGAAGCATGTCGTTGAAAGTGAATGACTTTCCATGACTGGTCATAATATGACGCGCGCTGCATGTCGTAAAAGGGTTTTTACGACATGCATTGCGCGCCGTAAAAAACCATTTTTTGTTGTAGTGAAGATAGGGTTTGAACACTTGGTTCATGAGGTCCATGAAGGCTGTTGGGGCATTTGTAATACCAAAAGGCATGACAAGAAACTCGTAGTGCCCGTAACGGGTTCTGAAGGCAGTCTTTTCAATACTTTCCTTTTTGACTTTTAGTTGATGGTAGCCAGAATGCAAGTCGATTTTGGAGAATACTTGGGCGCCTTGAAGTTGATCGAACAAGTCATCGATTCGTGGCAGAGGGTACCAATTCTTGATGGTGACCTTGTTCAGCTCCCAATAATCGATGCATAACCTCATCGTGCCATCCTTTTTCTTCACGAACAATACTGGAGCTCCCCAGTGTGAGGTACTATGTCGAATGAACCCTTTGTCCAGTAGTTCCTAGAGTTGAGTCTTCAACTCTTTCAATTCTGTCGTCAACATGCGATAAAGAGTTTTTGATATTGGTTGTGTGCCAGGTTGGGTTTCAATGGTGAACTCGATTTCCCGATCAACCAGGATACCGGGTAGATCTTCAAGAAAAACATCCTGGAATTCTTGTACTACGGGGATCACATCCATGGTGCGGGCCTTTTTTTGTGTATCGATCACATAACAAATATAACTACCACAACCCTTTCTTAAAAGTCATTGGGCTATCATGGATGATATAATACAGGGAGGGTTGGAAACTCCAGTCCCATCAAAGACAAGCTCGGGTTGGTTTGTTAACCTGAGGGAGACCTTTTTGGCTTTACAATCAATAGAGGCGTGGTTGCTAGCCAGCCAATCCATACCTAAGATCACATCAAAGTTCCTAATGCGGAGGGAAATCAAGTCTACATATAAGGTTTTGCCTTTTAAGGATATAGTACATGATCTATAGACATCAGTACTATAGGCAGACTTACCAGAAGGAAAAGACATAAACAATATATAGCCTAATGGTTCAGGTGTTGATGTCAACTTGGAAGCAAAGTGTGGTGCAACAAAAGAATGAGTTAACCCAGAGTCAATAAGGACATGAGCTAAATGACCAAAGACAAAAAGTGTACCTAACACAATGTTTTCGGTAACTTCTGGTTTTCCAAGTATCAAGGCGAAAGCCCGTCCTTGGCGTTTTTGGTCCTTCCTCTCTTCTCTAGGTCATGCGAGTTTTTTGACTGGGCCAGAGGGGCTGGCGGTAGGATTGGTCAGCTTTGGACAATCCCTCAGCAAGTGGCCAAATTGACCACATTTAAAACATGCTCCTCGTGTCTCGATGGCATTATCCCCAATGAGCCTTCCCACAAGTAGGACAAATTGGAATAGTGCCACATCGGGGGTTGGTAGGACCTTGATGGACCGAACTAGTTGTGCCCGTATTCACCTTTTTAGGAGGCGCAACACCGGGTCTTCTATTGTCTCTTTCCCATAATCGTTTCTTTTGGCTTGGTTCCGCAGAGCACGAGGCTTTAATCCCCTTTTCTGCAATGTACGCCCGGTCTACCACTTTTGCATAGGTTGGCAGTTTCAAGATCTCGAGCCTATCTTTAATTTCAGCATCCAATCCCGCTTCAAATTTTCTTACTTTTCGAGTTTCGGTGGGGCTGACGTATGTTGCAAACCGAGCGAGTTGTGTGAACTTGCTCTCGTATTTGGCCACCGTCATGATTCCTTGCTTTAGATGTATGAATTCTGATGCCTTCTGTTCCCGTAATGAATCTGAGAAGTATTTTTCGTAGAATACTTCCAAAAATCTTACCCAAGTCGCAATTTCTTCTTTCTCTAGAGTGAGAAGCCACCATTCCTGTGCATTGTCTTTGAAAGTGAAAGTGGCGAAAGTTACCTTCTATCTTTCGATGCAGGGTAGGGTGCGAAAAATCTTTTCCATGTCTTTAACCCAAGCGTCTGCTACCATTGGGTCTGGGCCGCCAGTAAATGTGGTGGGTTTCAGATCCTAGAACTGTTTTATGGTAACCAGCTCTTCTCGCCGTTCTGGTATTCCATTGTTGATGTTAGTCTGCAAGGCTTGCAAAAAGCTAGTAACTGCTCTTTCCATTATTCTTTCCATCAATTCAGTGCCACTGACTGATGACTCGCTTCCATTATCATTGTTGTCCATTCTACAAAGTAATAAACGAGGCATTACATTCACAACGCAGCATACATGTAAGCATGTGTAGCGCAATCTATATCTATATAGAATGTCAACTTTACTATTTTTACAATTAATAGTACATCTTTGTTTCAAAAGTCAGAATATGTTAGTGTCTCATCCCTGTGGTACAACAAAACAAAAACAAAAAGGACAACAAAAAGGGATTAGAACACATCATGGTCACCATACAAAAGGTTTTCTTCTACCAAATCCAGAGTAGTGGGTCAAACGGGTCAAACAACCCTGGAAAGTAGTGTTGCATAAAATGCTCAAATTCCCATCTTAACTGGACTACACCAAAACGCATCCATGCTGCTTAGATTGTGAAAATGGGAACAGACTGTATGTATCCCAAAAATGCTCAATTGACAATCCAGCTGGGTGTCTCGATATACGACAAGTCATTATTAAAGTCAACATTTTGAATATTAATTATCTCCAGCGGGTTAGGGACAGCGGTGAAAATATAGTCCTCGGGGTACATGTTCCCCCTTCTAGCCACAAAATCTGGGGGTAGAGGGCCTATGATGTAGTGTGGGCGGTTATGTCCCGGGGCAACGCCGAGGACACGAGTGGGTCCAAGAAAACGTCCGTGCGTATAGGCACGGCTCTGCCTCCATAGTAAATGTGGGACATCGATAGGATTAGCCTGTATATAGATTGGTCGACCCATCAATTAGGCAAGACCTGGGTGCAGTCCTCTGAATCTCGCCAACCCTCAGGTGAGGCGGAAGCGGGGGCGGGGGCGGGGTGTTTTGCTAAAATCTCATCTAAATTAATGGTCTCGAGTTCATCCCAAAACGCATCATCAAGGTTAATCTCTGACATTCCTACATCACCAGAATGAACGTGAGATTTTACACAAAAGGACTAACGTTGCAGGTAAATATTTATTATTATTTATTTTATTTTATTTTATTATGTTTATCTAGCTATATAGTTTTATTTGTAGATTTATTTATAACTTTTCGAACTTTCTGATCAAATTCAAATAGTATTTTTTTTTTTTTTTTGAACCATAACTCTGATACCACCTTTGTCACAACCCAACCCCAAGGGCTTAGGGTTGGAATCACAACTAACTAACTTATTCTATTCGTAGCAAATTAAACTGTGCAAGCAGAAATAAAAATAATTAAATAGGAAATTACTCCATTTTACTATTTTAATAAGAGAAAATACATCTATAGGGCTTTTATTATTTTATTATTCAGTGACCGGCCCCGAGTAGAAACAAAAGGGAGCAAAAATATTTTAAAAAAAGAAAGAAAGACAAAATAGTGGTTCAACATCAATCCTCGAGCGAGTTCCATTATGTGAGGTTATGTGTTTCCCCTACATCTCGTCACCTGAAAGGGTAACAGCTATAAGCACACAGCAGAGCAAGAAATATTATGCCAAGAGTATAGAGAATACAAAATAAAATCATTTAAGTGGTAGGAACTGAAATACATAAATTATGTAAATAAATAACCATAACCACGGTACAGAACAGAACAGAACAGAGGTCACAGAAGTGACAATCAGAACAAAGGTCAATGGATCCATGACAAACAGAGGACCACAAAGTGGTCAAACAGAGACCAATGGTTATTTAAGTCCCCCAAGGCATGGGGCTCCCATGGTGATACTTACAAAACATAATTGTTTATAAGGTCATTGTCAAATACTTTCTAAAATTTAAACAAATATATCCATGGGTTTTGTTTTAAACAAAAAGAGTTCAAAAAATAACCCATGTAACTGAAATATTAATATAATTTATAAAAAGTAACTTGTATTAATATAACTCATAAAATATAACTTGTATAAAATAAATTATAGTAAGTCAAAACATACGTAAAATATATTATGGTGACTCAAGGTATAATATAACTCACCTTAATATTGACCCTTAGACTTTTCTATTTTTTTTTTATTTTTTCTTTTATGCTGCTTCCGAGGCTCCTTCTTTTCGTCTCCCCTTTTTTTTGGCTCTTTGCTAACCCTAATTTCACAGCACCCCCCTTCCTATTTATACACATGGCTGGCTGGTGATGACTCACCCTTCCATGATGGCCCTACATGATGAATCACTCCCCTCCCAAGCCTAGATGTATAGATGGCGCTATTTCATTTCTTTAGTAATATTTGTAAATATTTGCAAATCTATTCATTAATTGATGCTTAATTACGTGGAAATTATTTATTATATTTGTTTTTTTTTTATTTTACTTTTATTTCTTTATTTATTATTTTTGACTTTAATTTAGCCCAATTAGTATTATAATTCCTTATTTGTGTTAATTTGGCCCCAAATAATAAACCCTAATTAATCCCATATTTGATAACCCAATGCCAAATTAGATTCTGTATTTATTTAATAATATATTATCACATACACCCGTAATTATATATAGCTATAAATATTTATGTGATATTTAATTAAACACTGAGGGTGTCACAAACATGCCGATGTTCTTTGATATAAGTCCCTTTGGTACGAGGTGTCCTCTGAGACTCTCCTCTCATTGACTCTACTCGCCCAACATTCCGTGAAGGCCGATGTGAGCGTTCCTTTACCTTGTCATGCTGAGGGACTGCTGGGATTGCTTTCTACCCCCCTTTCTAGGCGTCGTTCTTGGCCACTAGAATTAGCGTGTCCCTTAATGGAAACGGGGGTTGCGTGACGTTGTTCTGCATCATGAAGTTGACAACCGATTACAGATCTGCCAATTTGTTTTCTATTCCCTTCATCTCGCCGTCCTTCCTCAAGCATTTATCTTTCCATACTTGGAGGTCACTTTTGTTGTAATACTCGTCTCGGCCTGCTTTCTTCAGTGCGTCTCCTTCTTGGCCGACGTCTTTCTCCCCGAGATTCTGATCCCGTATCGGTTTCTGCAATTCTTGTACTATGACCAAGATAGTAAAAATAATACCCTTTGAATTTTCAAGATAATCAACAAAATAACCACTGATTATTCTAAAATCCAATTTCTTTTCATGTGGATCAATAATTATAATTTTGTAGAAAACCTTAAACATGTAGATGTCTTAAGTTCGGTTTCCTTCCAGTTCACACTTCAAAGTGGGTGTTTGAAACTACCTTACTAGGAACCATATTCTACATGAAAACAATAAATCATAACGACATACATCCACAATATTATAGGTATTTAGAAATTATTTAACATACTCTTAGTCATATTCATTAGAGTACAATAATGTTTCACAACTACATCATTCTGCTAAGGTATTATGTCTTTCATAGAGTTTAGCAAATAGACTTGTGCTTTGCACTATCTTTATGTTTTTCACATTTTTTTTTAATTGCCTTTCTTTCTTAATAATGTACACATCAATGTGTCCATTTACTAGAGATCTGTTATGCAATAAATAAACAAAATCATAAGGTGAAAATTCATCTATAAAAGTGATAAAATAACTTTATTTACCAAACATGAAGTGTCAAAAGGGCACATTAATGTCTATTTGGGTAATATGAAGAAGCCCTGTATATCTTGTGGCACTTACTTAATGTGATTGAATTGCTTTTCCTTAATGCAACCCACGCTCCCACTAAAATCAATAAAATCTTTTACGCCACAAGTTTAAGGAGTTTTCATTTATCAAGCTATATTTAGGACTAACATAATGATGCAAGATAATTTTTTTTGAGAAATCATTAAATTTTAATTTATACAAACCATCATAAATAATACCAAAATTAACAAAAGAGGTATTTTCAATAAATTAAACTTTTATTGTAAATTTTGAAAATAACCATCAAGGTTAATTAAGTTTGGACAAATCAACAAATAATTTTCAAAATTAGAATCAATATAAATTTTTGAAATAAAGTCTAAATAATGATCAATGTCCAACAATAAGTCCCAATAATTTCAATTGAGATTTTAGCATAATTGGTTTGAAAATAATCTTGCACTGAAAACAAACTCATTTACAAATATTCTTAAATTCTTTAATTGAGCAGTCAAGTTAGATAATTCAATGACATGCTCATACATCTCATGCATACCATCAAACTTTATGTTGGTAAGCTTAACCATAAGTGCCCTAGCAAAAAAAACCTTATTAACAGTTCGGAAACATTCTTTCACACTATTTAGCATTATCAATTTAAGTAAGTTAAAAAGTAATGTTTGCTATACTCATTCGCATAAAAACATAAACTTTATTTTTTCGATCCTTTTATACTTTAAGAAAAATCTTTTCTTTCTTTTATACTTCTTGAATAATAGCAGTAAATTTCTCAAATAGTAACACTAAGTCAAAATTTAGAACATCGAGATAAAATTGAACTTGTTCTATTCATTTTGAGAAATCTTTAATGAATTCTCTAATCAAGTCATATTTCATTCTCAATAAATAATACTGAATACATCTGTCATACTTATATACAATGAACCTAACCAACTCTATAACTAATCTAACAAACTCTTGTAACTAACTCTAATAGATACAAGAAAATATCCTAGCTGATGACTTAGCTAAGTTGAGTTGTGGGCTACAAGTTGAGCTGCTTCTGGAACAGATATTTGAGCTGTAGGTGGAGCTGCTGTGTCTGCAGTCTAAGCTGTTTGAGCTGCGGCTACTGGCTGAGCTATGATCCTCAACATTCCCCCGCAAGCTGATGGAAGGAGGAATAAACATCAGTTTGTCTTTAAGATAGGAAAACCAAGAGACAGACAAAGGCTTGGTGAAAATGTCAGCCAACTAATCAATGGTGGGAACATAGTGTAAGACAAGTTGTTTAGCAAGCACTCGATCTCGAACAAAATGTCAATCAACCTCTATGTGTTTAGATTTGGAATGAAAAACTTGATTAGAGACCAGAGCTATGGCAAAACATTATCACACCAGAGAAGAGGGACAGTAGAAGAAACAATACAAAATTCCTGAAGCAACATTCCAAGCCAAGCTAGTTCTGCAGCTGTATGAGCTAAAGATCGATATTCTGCCTCTGTGGAAGATCTAGACACAGTGGCTTGTTTTTAGCTAACCAAGAAATGAGATTTGATCCGAAAAACACACAATATCCAGAGGTGGATTTTCGATCAACTGAATCCCCAGCCCAATTAGAATCTGAGTAAGCTTAAAGATCAGAGGAGCTGGGTGTATATGTAAGGCCATGAGAGAGTGTACCCTTAACAAATCGAAGTAACCTTTTGACAACAGCATAATGACCAACAGTGGGGTTATGCATATGTTGGCAAAGCTGATTTACTGCATAGGGCAGATCAAGAATGCTCTAACTATACTCCTATAGACAGAGGGATTATCAAAAGGCAGTTCTGAATTAGGAGACGAACCAGGTTTGACTGAGATAGGAGAAGAGTAGGGTTTGCACTCCAACATACCAGCTTCAGAAAGAATGTCCTGAGCATATTTCTTCTGTGAAAGAATAGTAATAGAACATTATGTATGAACTGATATGCCAAGGAAGTAGGAAATAGGGCCTAGCTCTTTCATGGAAAATGCTTGATGCATTTTAGTAACAAGATCTTGAATGTGAACACTATCATTGCCAGTGACCAAGATGTCATCATCATACACTAGTAAGGTAATAAAGATGGACCCAGTCTATTTAATAAAGGGAGAGGAATCACATTTACTATTCATGAACCCTTGAGTCAGCAAAAATGATGAAAAAGCCAAATACCATGCCCTTGGTGCTTGTTTAAGGCCATACAAGGCTTTGTGAAGATGACAAACAGCTTGAGGGTGAGCAGAATGTTCAAACCCTGGTGGTTGCAACATGTAGACATCTTCTTCAAGAACTCCATGAAGAAAAGCATTTGAAATATCTAGGTGCTTAATAGGCCATCTGTGATAAAGTGCAAGACATAAAAGAATTCGAATTGTTGGTAATTTGGCAACTCGACTAAGGTTTTCCTGAAAATCAATCCCTTCCTGCTGGACTCCCTTCCTGCTGGAGATAGCCTTTTGCTACCAACCTAGCCTTACGCCTGGCAATAGTCCCATCAGAATTTTGTTTTGTGGGAGCTGAGTAATCTGAGGGCAATAGGTCCAGATACAGATATGAGATCAGTCAGGGACGTAACTTTTATTCGGCACTGATCCTAGTCAATCGCAGAGCTGAATAAAAGAATTGGCATTCCAACTAGCAAAACAAAAGCCGAATAGATATACATGCAATGGATCAAAGGTGGGCCCGACCCTAAGGCCCAAGGGGAATAATATAAATAGAGGATCATCAGTCAAAGAAAGGCAAGTGAGAACAAGTAAGTATAACTTGAAATATAAGCAACTAATAGAGAGTAGATACTGACTTATCCATCGGAGTGCTAATTCCGGCACCCTGTAGATGTGCCCTGCGAGAACTCTCCAATATCCGCGCACGATGGGCGCGAATCTCGTTTTGTTCTCTAGGCTACTACAGTTCGAACTCAATGTCACGGTTCTGAATCTAAATCTTACAAAGTGCAATGTGAGACTGATAAATCACCAAAGAGTCCAAATCTGGCAAATCGTTTTGGAAAACTAATTTTTATAAAGAAGTGCCAAACATGGACTGCTTTGCCAGATACAGAGTCGCCACCTAAATATTTTATTTTGGGGGGAATTTAGGAAACCCTGACTCGTGCCTAAGGCCACGTGTCCGTCATCACCAAAGTTTCCTCGGCTCGGGAACTTGGGTACGAGAGGGGAAGGTCATGCAATGAGCACCCCCGCTCGCCCGATCGAAGATCGGCCTATACTAAGCATGATATTTTGTTTTTGAAAACACATGTGTTCTTATTCCGGTTATTAACCTAGAATTATTATGTGATGCGCACAGCATACAAGTATAGACTAGATCTCCTAAATTGGAACAAAACATTGCATGTTCGTTTTGTGAAAATGATTTGAAGTTTGCTACTCGCAAGTAGGCTAAATCGGGGATTTCAATGAATTGTTCCAATTCAAGCAATCTAACATTCACCCACAGGCATTCAGGCAGTTAATCAAATAAGCAGTTAGCCTCATGGCAAGCATGCTAACATGGCAACATACACATCTTATGTAGTATGCTAAAGCGTAAACACTCACAGTGTACTCCAAGCCAAAACAGAGAACTAGTTAGAAATCATGCATGATCCTAGTTCATGTTAAGATGGCTAATGCAACACATGCAAAATGCAACTAAGATAGGCTCGGCTATCTAGAATGTCATGTGAAATGCAACTTCGTACATGTATTCAAATTGGAATTGAAATACAATGCAGTTTGTATGATGCGCCGAGCCCGATGCATGCCAGACAGATGAATGGATGCACGCATGCAAAGCATAAGGTATGCTAATCAAAACATGCCCTAAAACTAACCATCGTAAGCGCTTAAGTAAAAGAGAGAAAGAAATGGGGGTTGGAAGACATGCATCACACACACGCATGCTTATTACAACAATTGGCCCTCTCGACGGAGGATCCGAAAAGAAGCAAACTAGCTAATCTAAGCTAATTAAGCTACTTATTACATAACAAAGCTAATTAACTAATCCTAGTTAACTAACTATTACAAAACAAATTGAATAGTTAACGCATTAACTAATTAGGTATAAACCAAAGCGTAAACTAGCTAAGCAAATTAGCTAAGTAAAGCAGTAAATCAGGAGCAAAGTCCTCAGAGGGAAAGGAATGCATGCATGCTCGGTCGCCTCGTTCGGAAATCCGTCGCGATGCCCCAATTTTCCTCTGTTTGCAACTGCTCTCAGAAACTTGTACCAAGCTCCAGAAAGCTTCCAACTCACCTTGGGGACCTGTGGGAGGGTGGCCGACCAGTTGTTGATGTGGGAGACCACCTTCCGACCACTTTTTGTTGTTTCAAACCAAAAAAAGTGGTCGGCCAGCTAGTTTTTCTGGCTGGCCGACCAGTTATTGCTGCACTTCTCCAATTTGCTGCAACAGAGAGCAAGAAAGGGCATGGCAATGTATTTGCAAGATATGTGTGCACAACCACCCTCCCTATCATTTCATAAGCTCAAGGGATTGTGGTTCTCGACCCTTGGGCCATCAATCACGCATCTCGATGCATGATGGCCGAGAGGCGAAGTTGCACAATTCAATATGAAATGAATGCACAAATAAACACATAAATGCCTAGAGCTCTATCATGTGTATGATCAAGAGCGTCAGCGACCGAGAATTGAGGCCCGTTTCATCACTTCAAGTATGAGATGTCCCTTGTTTCTCGTGTTTGGACTAACACCTATTCCAAACACAATGCAACACATAACATGGCATGCACAATGCTAAGTAACATGGAGCATGCAAAAATGCAATGCAACACAAGCATGCAAATATGCAATATGACTTAAGCATGCAAACATGCAATGCAACATGAACAACCTAACAAGGCTAATGGCATGCATACACAATGCAATGTAATATAAGCATACACAATGCAAAGAACATGGCATATATAATGCGATGAATCAACATGCAAACAACATGGCATACTCAATGCGATGAACTACATGACATACACAATGCTAAATGGACTTAAACCAAAAGTGGACAGACCTCAGCCATGCCCAAATCAGTGGCCATAACACCAAAACAAAGGCACAAAAGGGCAAGGCAAACATGCACATGCCTTGGCCTATCAAGTAGGCCTAAGAACACAACCCTCAAGGATGCTCAAGGAGTGATAAACATGGAAGTGTGACAACACTAAATGCATTGAAATAAGGTATGAAATGATGCCAAATCATTCAAACAAAGCAAGCATATCATGCAAAGGTCCTTAAAGCATGAAGCTAGTAAAGAGGAGTACGAAGGGGGCATGCAATACATAGCACAAGTGCATGAACCAACCATGGACAGAGCTTAATTAGGTCTAAACAAAGACCAAAGCATGCTAAGATGGAGGCTCAAGGACCTAGGCAAGATGGCATACATGCTAGACCACAATAAGGCAACAATGCACAATACTCAAAGGCACTCAAAGCATGAAAGAAGTGGGAACATGGAAATGCTAAATGCTCTGAAATGAAGTATTAAATGATGCCAAATCATCTAAATAGCTCAAAGATAGCATGCATGAGTCATCAAAACACAAAGCTAGCAAGGCTAATTGCACTACAGCTATACAAAGCATGAAGCATATGGCAAAGGCAACCCAAAATAGTTCTAGAACATGTCAAAATGATACTAAAACATGCACGGAAGGAAGCCAAAACAAGCTAGCATGAAGGGGATAAGGCATGATGAATGCAAGGCAAATAAGGTGGATTACACTACACCTATTAAGACCAAGCATGAGATGACTTAACCAATAAAAATCAAAGTTTTATCATGGCAAAATAACCCAAAAACACATTGAAATGATGGCTCGCAAGCTTAGGCATGAAGGCATACGCAATGACCCGTGTTAAGGTATAAAGGGGGAAACCCTCCAACGCATTGAAAGAGTAAAAAATGCAAGTGCATGACCATGAAACATGGACTGAAATCACATTATAAATGATGCCAAATTATTCGAATAGTCCAAGTAATGCATGCTAGTGGACTTGATGCACAAAGCTAACAAGCTAGAATGCATTATAGCTGTACAAAGCATGGCATGCATGACCAAAACAACACAAATCAGAGCTAGAGCATGCTAAAACATGGACAAAAGCTTCTTAGAGTTAAGCCGAAAGCATGCTATAATGACATGTTAAAGCATGATACACATTAGGCTAGTTCATAGAAATGCACTACAAGTGCATGGAGCATGCAAGGGCCAACCAAACCAAACCTTAATAGAGGTATGGCATGGAAAATCATCACCAAAAACATGCTGAAATGGAAACAAAACAAGCTAGAATGGCATGCTACCTCATGAAGCATACAAGACTAGTTTATGAGATTTACACTACAAGTGTATTAGGCATACATGGAGTGACAAAACCAAGTAAAAACAATGGTATGCCACAAAAAAATAAGCCCAAATACATGCTAAGATATGGCCAACATAAGCTTAACAAACATGCTCACACATGAGGCTAATGAAACGAGTATTGAAGACACAAGGAGAGGGGATGACCCTCTCCTATTTGGGACCTCAAAACACCACTTCCACCACTGAAATTCCTCTGAGTTTTAGTGGTGAGAAGGTCAAAACAAGGGGGTCCCAAAGGCTAAAAAAGAAGTCACAAAAGCAAGGCCAAACAAGGCCTAAGAGGGGGTAGACAACCCCCAACACAAAAGTGACCTTAAACAAAGATGTTAAGCATGCAAAAACAGAACTTTTTGTAGTAGAAAGTTAAGCTTAAATCAGCATGCAAATAGGTCTAAAAGCTTAAGCAAGAATGAGGGTTTAAGGAGTTAATGGCTCACCCTTGAAAACCACCTTCAAAACTGCAACTCCAGCAAGTTTTCCAAGCTTAAACCAAACCAAAAACCTCAAAACTAGCTCCTAAGCACCTCAGCAACAAAAGGATGGTGTTTGAGTGTGTGTTTGTGTGTTAAAGTATGAAGAAATAACACTTTAAGGCACAAAACAAGAGAGAAATCAAGATGTATAGATATAGATTGTATGTATAGCTCAAGGAACTTTTTCTGAACCTGGAGGAGGGAGGGGGAGCCTTCCTCTTATAGAGAACAAAAGCTCAAGCTTCTTGAAGAAGCTAACGGTCCAAGGCCATCCCTCCATACACGTGTATGGAGGATGGTTCTGGTGCCTTTTAGTTGTGCTAGCTGTAAAGAAAATATCTTCAGGAAGCTGGTGAAAAGCAAAGTGGTCGGCCAGCTACTTCTACTGGTCGGCCGACCAGTGGAAGTGGTCGGCCAAGGCAAAAAGTGGTCGGCCAGGTGGGAGTGGTGGTCTGCAGCATGAGACCAAGGTGGTGGTGTGGTGGCCGACCAGAAAAGGTGGCCCAAAGACCAAGAAAACCAGTTTCTCGACCAGAAAACTAGCTGGCGGGAAGAAAAATGGTTTCCAAGGGGAAGAACTGGTCTCCCACCCTTGTACCATCTTCCAAACAATGAAAATAAGGTTTGTACCAAAAACAAACCAAAACGGATGCAAGACGAAAGTCCGATAGGCAAGGCGCGTAGCCGAGAGACCCGAAAACTAGTCTACGAGCACCAAAAGTGGTTTACGACCACAAAAGTGGTCTCCCAGACCACAGTGGCCCTCTAGGCCAAGGCAACAAGGTGTGGTTCAAAAACCACGCCAAACGGAGAACGTTAAGCGGTCCCGAGACAAGGCACGCGGCCGAAGGCTCCAAAAACCGGAAACTAGTCTCCAAGCGGGAGAAGTGGTCTACGACCACAAAGGAGTGCTCTACAAGACCTCTCCTTCCCTCAGGCAAGGAAAGCAAGGCTTGGTTCGCAAACCGAGCCGAAACACAAAGAGTTCAGAGGCCCGGAAGCAAGGTACTCAGCCGAAAACTCCGAAACCTCGAAACAAGCACATCATGCACAATCACCGAACGCTCAATCAATAACGTCTGAGTCTTAAGGTCGGTCAAAAATGGGGTGTCTACACACCCCCGACCGGAATGTTCATTCTTTTTCAGGTGACTACCTGAGGATCACGAGTGCCCTCCAGGATCCAAAGAGTATTTTCGAACCATTTCTCCATAATTGGCGCTGTCTGTGGGAATACTCCAGCACTTCCATGGCGGGCATGACGGAAGATCCTCCGGTGGTCATTGACGACCTTACACCACGAGCTGATACCACTCCAAGCAACCTACTTGGACTAAAAAACATTAACGCACGAAGAGCTTTGAACTTCGACTCAGCTACCCAGACCTCACCCTCAACATCAGCACATGAGACAATGCAAGCAATTATGGATCAGGCGAAGCAAAACGAACAGAGGTTGGAAAACATGATGGCGGAGAACAAATGCCTTCGATGGGATTTGGCTTTGGAGGTGGCAAAACCCTAACAGGCCGTGCGCCAAGATCCGGAACGACCTCTGAGAAAGGATAGTCGACGACCTTGAATTCGGAGACATGACAGTAGCAGTGATTCTGACTCGTCGTCCCCAGAGTCCAAAAAGAAGGGACGAGTCGTAGTCTCCAGTTCTTCCGAAGGAAGTCCGCGTGCAAGGACTAAACGAAGACGAAATGACTCAGATAAAGAAGATCAACATGACCCCTTTGTACGACGGATCGCAAGGGCGGCACTGCCCAAAAAGTTCAAAGCTCCGTCATTCACTCTCTATGATGGAAAATCAGACCCCACCGATCACATCCGTCACTACGAGCAAGCCATGACACTACATGCAGATGACGAGGCTCTCATGTGCCGAATATTTCCCAACAGTTTGGGACCACTGGCCGTCAGATGGTATTATAAATTGGAACTGGCATCGATCAAAAGCTTCCATCAACTCCAAAAATCCTTCAGGGCAAGGTTCATCACCAATGAGGTCCAGCCGAAGTAGGCTGACTCTCTCTGGGCAATGCAAATTCAACCAGGGGAAACACTACGTGCTTATTCGGTACGCTATTGGGAATGCTTTAATCTCGTGGATGATGCCTGCAATGACTCCATGGCCATTACCGCCTTCAAAATGGGGTTGCACCCTGATAGTGCCCTTTTTAGCTCCTTGACCAGAAGGCCCCCCAAAACGGTCTGGTCGCTAATGAAGAAAGTCGAGGAATACTGCAAAGTGGAGGATGACGCCTTGCGGGTTAAAGCCGGCCACAAGGCCAACAAGACAGCCCCATCTGAGATCGTTTAGCCGGTAAATTCTGTACCCTCGCGGAGCCCTGAACCACCGAATCGGGCAAAATGAGACAGAAGACGAGTTCACGTCGATCAAATGACCAATGTCCACAATGGGCTAGTGAACAACTCCAAGTGGATAGCAGGCGCATCAGGCGCACAGACAAGAAATTTATGGAGTTGTCTAAGCTGATCAGCACGGTTATGTCTAAAAGTCAACATCTTCCATTCTTCAAATGGCCACCCAAGATGGTCGGACCTCCCGACACAAGAAGACGGGATAGACGGTGTGAGTATCACAAAAACCACGGACATGATACTGACAGTTGCTATGCCTTGAAAGATCATCTTGAGGAGTTGGTACAAGATGGCCGGCTTAAGCAACATGTCCGAAAGAACAATTCAACCACAACAGTTGCTCTACGACAAGACTCACCCCCACTCGACGTAATCCATATGATTTACAGCTTGCCGACGGAATCTGTGGTACATACAATTCAGTCACATCCAGACCCCCAGAAGTAATTCACACCAGCAAAACGGCCCCATGAAGCTTCGAGTATTGCTTTCGATGATTCGGAAACTGAGTCGGACCTGTCCCCGGCTCATTACCCGTTATTCGACTTCAACGCTAATCCGGAATACCCGTTGGGAAAAATCACACTACTAGTTCGTGCGGGTTCCCGATCAGTGGATGTGGAATTCTTGGTCGTCAAGCTTCTTTCGCCGTATAATCTCATCATGGGGAGAACTTGGCTGCATACCATGCAGGCCGTGCCGAGCACCTATCATCAACTGCTCCGTTTCCCGACAGAACGCGGCATTGAACAAATTCGTGGCTCCCAGAAATCGGCACAAGCATGCTATCTCCTTGCCGCAAAGACACCAAGAGAGTTGAATATGAATTCTATTGAGGTGCTGGATCGAGAGAGCCTTGATGATGTTGGGCGGCTCCCAAATGAAAAGGCCACGGAAGCCCTGGATCGAGTCGAAATTGACGGGAATCCTGACAAGTTCTTCATGGTCGGCGCCTCCCTGAATAAAATCGACAGGCAGCAGCTAATTACCTTCTTACTCGGCAATCTTGATGTATTTGCATGTTCACCATATGAGATGCCGGGGGTGGATCCATCTGTTTCTCAGCACCATTTAAATGTTGACCCCAAATATAAGCCAATTATTTAGAAAAGCCGGCGGTCAGCCGCAGAACACACTGCTGTCGTTGTTGAAGAAGTTGACCGGTTGCTTGATGCCGGGGCAATCCGGGAAGTTACCTATCCTACATGGCTGTCGAATACTGTGATTGTCAAGAAGAAAAATGGTACTTGGCATGTTTGTGTGGATTTCACTGACTTAAATAAAGCTTGTCCCAAGGATTGTTTTCCCCTCCCCAGAATAGACAAACTCGTAGACGCCACGGCACGTCATCAACGTATGAGCTTCCTCGATGCCTATAGACTACCATCAAATTGCCATGCATCTGGAAGACCAAGACAAAACTGCATTCCTCACCCCAAGAGGGACCTATTGCTATAAGGTTATGCCTTTTCGGCTGAAGAATGTGGGGGCAACTTACCAAAGACTAGTCACTGCCATATTCAAGGAGTAACTCGGCCGAACTATGGAAGTGTACATTAATGATATGGTGGTCAAGTCTAAAGAAGAGCAGACTTATTTAGCCAATCTGGAAGAGACATTCGGCATTTTACGCAAGTACAAAATGAAGCTGAACGCTTCCAAGTGTGCATTTGGGATCGGATCCGGCAAATTCCTCGGCTACATTGTCAACCATCGCAGAATCGAAGCCAACCCGAGGCAAATCATAGCAATCCTGGAACTCGGTTCTCCTCGATCGGTCAAGGAGGTCCAAAAGTTGATAGGGATGGCCGCCGCACTCAACAGGTTCATCAGTCGTTCCACTGATCGCTGCCGAAAATTCTTTCATACACTATGGTAGGGTAAAGCTTTTGAATGGACCTCTGAGTGCGAAGCCGCTTTCAATAGTCTGAAGACCTACCTCTGATCAGTTCCACTCTTGACAACACCTTCGGCAGGTGATCCTTTCATCTTATATTTGGCAATTTTCGACCGAGCCGTCAGCACCGTATTGTTAAAGGAAGAGGATGGGGAGCAGCGACCAGTGTATTATGTGAGCAAGGAAATGGTTAACGCCGAAACACATTACCTTCCGTTGGAAAAACTCAGCCTAGCCCTCGTCATGGCAGCAAGAAAACTGATGCATTACTTTCAGGGACATACCATCGGGTACTAACAGACTACCCCTTCGGACAGTACTCCGTAGTGCAGAAGCATCAGAGCGTGTTTCAAAGTGGGCTCTCAAACTCTGCCAGTACGATATTCAGTTTCTTTCTAGAACCTCAATCAAGGGGCAAGTGCTTAAAGTCTAATCAGATTCAACCTAAGCTGAATTGGAGAATTTATGTTGGGGACATTTGGCAGTTGTATTATGACGGATCGTCCAACCAGCGTGGCAGTGGGGCAGGCATAGTTATCATGGCTCCCGAGGAGGCAATAATTGAGCAGGCTATCAAACTGGGCTTCGATGCATCGAACAATGAGGCCAAATACGAAGCATTGTTAATCGGCTTACGGAATGCACATCTCTTTGGTGCTCGGCGTCTCCTCATTTTCAGTGATTCAAAGTTAGTCATCAACCAATTGAAAGTGGAATACGCAGCCAAAAATGACCGTATGGCAGCTTACATGAAAACGGCGAATTCATTACTGGAAAAATTCGACCATCATGAATTGAACCAAATAACTCGAGATCAGAACACACATGCGGACGCTCAAGCTTGCTTAGCCTCCGCCATCAACTCAGAGATTAAGCGGACAATTGAAGTAGGATTCATCCCTAAGTCAAGCATTGACCCTTCGGAGTCGGTCCAGATCAATGTCATAGAATCAGGTTCGAGTTGGATGGACCCTATCACCTCATTCCTATCTTCCGAACTGCTCCCGACAGATAAGAAAAAAGCATATAAGCTGCGAAACAAAGCCCTGCGATACTACTTGGATCTGCAAGGAAAGCTCTACAAGAAATCCCTTTCCGGTCCATACCTAGAATGCTTTCATCCAGATAAAGTCGAGGAACTCCTGACTGAAATACATGAAGGCAGTTGTGGTGCCCATTTTGGCGAACGCTCTTTGGCCCATCGAGCAGTGACACAAGGGTATTATTGGCCGACAATGAAAGCTGATGCCAAGTGTTACGTCAAGAAATGTGAATAATGCCAGAAGTTCTCCCATTTGACCCATTTGCCTGCTGAAGAGTTAAGCTCAATAACTAGTCCTTGGCCGTTTGCCCAATGGAGACTTGACATCGTCGGACCATTACCTCATGCCCCGGGCAACAAGCGATTTTTGATTGTCGCCACAGATTAATTCACGAAATGGGTTGAAGTGGAGGCACTAACGCACATTTGAGATACTGATGTGAAGCGTTTTGTATAGAGAAATATCATAACACGATTCGGCATTCCAAGAGCACTTATTTCAGACAACGACACCCAGTTTGATTGCGGCGTCTACCGATAATTGTGCAGCAAGTATGGTATTCGGCCCCATTTCTCCACCCCGGCTTATCCACAGAGCAATGGTCAGGCTGAAGCCTCCAACCAAGCCATTTTGGACGGCATTAAGAAACGTTTGGAGAAAGCTAAAGGAAAGTGGATTGAAGAGCTCCCCAGTGTATTGTGGGCTAATCGCACTACACCAAGGCGATCAACTGGAGAAACGCCGTTCGCCCTATGCTTTGGAACTCAGGCAATTATCCCCCTAGAAATCGACCTACCCACTCTGAAAACGAAGGTCTTTGACTTGGGCCGTAACGACATGATGCTAGCTTTGGACCTAACTCTAATTGAAGAACAGCGAGACCGAGCCCTCGCGTCTATGACACGGTATCAGCAGCAGCTTGCTAAATCATACAATCAACGTGTGCATTTGCGACGTCATATACCCGAAGAACTGGTCCTCAAGAAAGTTCTTCCCGCTACTGAGAACCCCATCAATGGAAAACTGGGTCCCAACTGGGACGACCCCTATCAGATTGAGTTAATCGCCGACACAGGGGCATATCGACTCAAAGACATTTCTGGGAGGAGTCTGCCTCATCCTTGGAATTCCACTCATTTGCGTAAATTCTATCATTAACCCGACTTGTGGGGCATGATGCTTGTTTTAAATGTTCACCATGTACAAATTTCATTTTTGCAATACAAAGTCTCTTATTTCCTCAGTGAAATTCACTCGTTAAAGCAAGTCTTCCGATTAAGCCTCCGGATTCAGAGTGCCCTTCGTGGATGTCACGATTGGCCAAGATGGAAGTCTCCGAATTCGGAGCCCCATCTGTGCATGACACTTTTGGGCCGATTAAGCCTTCGGATTCAGAGCGCCTTTCATGGATGTCATGATTGGCCAAGATGCAAGTCTCCGAATTCGGAGCCCCATCAGTGCATGACACTTTTGGGCCGATTAAGCCTCTAGATTTGGAGCGCCCTTCGTGGATGTCACGATTGGCCAAGATGCAAGTCTCCGAATTCGGAGCCCCATCAGTGCATGACACTTTGGGCCGATTAAGCCTCCGGATTCGGAGCGCCCTTCGTAGATGTCACGCTTTGCCAAGATGCAAGTCTCCGAATTCGGAGCCCCATCTGTGCATGACACTTTTGGGCCGATTAAGTCTCTGGATTCGGAGCGCCCTTCGTGGATGTCACGATTGGCCAAGATGCAAGTCTCCAAATTCGAAGCCCCATTAGTGCATGACACTTTTGGGCCGATTAAGCCTCCGGATTCGGAGCGCCCTTCGTGGATGTCACGATTGGCCAAGATGCAAGTCTTCAAATTCGGAGCCCCATCAGTGCATGACACTTTTAGGCCGATTAATCCTCCGGATTCATGGATTTCACGATTGGCCAAGATGTAAGTCTCCGAACCAAAACAAGTCTCCAAATGAGCCTCCGGAAGCGGAGACCCTTCATCGACATCACGATTGGCCGAGACAGGACGCCTCGGAACTCGGCGATTCCTTCCATTTGTATTATTATTAGCGAGCATAGACCCAATAGACGAAAAATGGTAAATAGCATAAACAACATTCTAGCATTTAAAATGATATGTTTTATTAAATTAATCGAGATTGCATAATTTACATTCAACTTGCGTTAAAAACGCTACAATAAATTCATCTTTATTCGGCGTCACCTTCGTCGTCGCTCTTTTTGACTTCGTAAGCCGCAAAAGGAAAATCGTTATTCTGGTACAACGGCGACGCCAAATCAATGCCCGTGGCCTGGAGAGCCTCCACGGCACAGAGGGCCTTGACCCACCCATGCTTGAATCCCCGATTTTCGCACCGACAAACTTTCTCAGTGAGCTTTTCCTTCGTCTTGTCTATCCCAACTTTTCGGCCGTCGTGGAAGCCTCGTTCATAGGCCGCAGCCTTCACGGTCTCTATTGCAAACATACTTTCCGTATCTCGATCGGCAATCGCATGACTTATCAGCCGATTGAGTCATGCTTTCCTCCACAATTGGGTTACCTGGGCCAACCGAATGTGTCTCGGCAGTCTTGACCTTCAGTTCACGCTCAGCCTTCTCCATGCGAGCTTCTAAATTTTGAATGCGTTCGTCCTTCTGCTCTATCTCCCGCCGCGCGGCACATAGACGCATGCCGATTTCGTAGGCGGTATACAACCCTCTCATCGCTCCATGGATGCCTTCCCGAAACACTTCGAAATCCCGTCGACTGACCATCAACTGCTGGACTTCTGGTGGAAAAATCTGTCGAGTGAACTTGACTGCCACAGCTGGGTCGTGTACAATTGAATCCGCCTCCATCATCGGTTTGTTCCCTACAAAAACCGCAAAACTCAACGAGCGCAGTGTCGCACCAGATTCTCCCCTGGAGCGCGGTTGAGGGGAGTTGCCTCGTTACTATTTTTCCCTTCTGGGTGACCTACTCCGACGACGTGGGGACTGGCGTCTCCCCCGTTCCCTCAACGTCCTACTACCCGTGCGCATAGGCTCACCACTATGATTCATCTTTGCATCCAGCTCAGCCAATGTCCTCCCCTCTCCTCTGTTGTTGAAGAATGGCCTATTTGACATTCACACTAACCTAACCTTCCTCAATAAACTGGTGTGAGTCGCGTTTTGAACACACTAATGGGACCTACGCGCACGAAGCACTCATCCTATTTATTCCCTACGGGTGCAGCACTCCCAAGGCGATCTCATTAATGCTAAACTTCAAAAGCCTGGGGCCGATTGAATCATGTACCCCAGTAATTCCACGAGCCACCAACAATCTAATCGGCCATAGAGCAAGCCCTTGCGCCGACCAGGTTGAGTGCCCCAACCGCTCCATGGGCTAACCCCATTCGACGTCCCAGTTTATGCACCAGCTGGGCCAAAGGCAGATTCATCAATCTAATCGGCCATAAGGCAAGCCCTTGCGCCGACCAGGCTGAGTGCCCCAACCGCTCCATGGGCCAATCTCATTCGGCATCCCAGTTAATGCACCCGCTGCGACAAGGGCAGATTCATTAATCTAATTGGCCATAGAGCAAGCCCTTCCGCCGACCAGGTTGAGTGCCCTAGCTGCTCCATGGGCCAACCCCATTCGGCATCCCAGTTCATGCACCAGCTGGGCCAAGGGCAGATTCATCAATCTAATCGGCTATAAGGTAAGCCCTTATGTCGAGCAGGCTGAGTGCCCCAGCCGCTCCATGGACCAATATCATTTGGCATCCCAATTCATGCACCAGCTAGGGCAAGGGCTGATTCATCAATCTAGTCAGCCATAGGGCAAGCCCTTGCGCCGACCAGGTTGAGTGCCCCATTCAGCGTCCCAGTTCATGCACCCGTTGGGGCAAGGGCAGATTCAGTAATAAAATCGGCCAGACACCGAAGCCTTAAGCCATTTTACTTGTTAACCTATTGAATTTTCATGCACCTTTACAAATTGTTAACTGCTTATTATTTTAGTATTTGGCTAAAAAGCAAAGAGGCAGAGGATGTTTAATTGATTCGGTTAACCTATCGGATATACTATTTACTCATATAATAAACAGAAAAGCATAAGGAATTGTCGTTAACAAATTAAAGACAAACAGTATATGCAATAAGATGGAAAGCATAAAAAATTTTCATTAATAAATTGAGCGCTAGTAGCAGTCATTTTACATATGAAAATTAGCTTACATTTAAAGAAATGAAAATCAACTAACAAAAACCTATGAATACTGTGCATCTAAGTGTAGACACCCCATTTTTGACCGCCCTTAAGACTTGGACGCCGCTACTGACGGTTTACTTGGTGGTGAAAGTTGTGCAGTGCAAGGGTTCGATTTCTTCGGCAAGGAGAGGGTCAAATCCCGACTTCATACCCCTTTTTGGACCAAAACTATCTTGATCAAAAGATTTTGAGACCTTAAAACCCTCTCTTTCAAAACATTTTTGAAAATAAGTTCCTACGATATTCTGACGCTCGCATTTTGTTAAATGTTGCGTTTTTCGGCAAACCGAGTGAGGACAAAGTGGAAATGAATGAAAGAGAGATGAAATCTTTGAAAAATCTTTCAAAACACCTTGCGTAGGGGTTTGGAGTTGAAGAAAAGAGGAAAGGAGAGAAGAGAACTAGTTTGGGAGAAGTTCGGCATGACTCCGGGTAGGACCAAAACCGGCTTCACCAAAAGAGGGATATCTCTTAGTACAATTAGAGTTTTGATGCAAGGCTTCCACCATTGGAAAGCTTACTTCCGGGGCTTCAATTTTCATTCAAGAACCTCCTCAAGCCGAGTCCGGATGGTAGAGATATGGTTGTTGGAAGTTGGGTATCAATCCGGTTGGACCGAAACTGAGCAGTCTTCACTGAAAGAGGGATATCTCTTAGCACACATGAAATTTTGAGGTGAGGCTCCCAAATTTGGAAAGAAGACTTCCGAGGCTACAGTGTAGGCTCAAGAATGACCTGAAAAGGCATCCAGATGAAGGATTTAGGCTTTCTTCAAAGCGGGGACTAGGACTGATTTTTATTGCCGGCCTCTATGGGAGTGTGCCGGCCATGATTGGCCAATGCCGGCCAAAAGTGACCCCTGCCGGCCATCAATGAGCCCCTGCCTGCCATCACTGATGGCCGGCAGCACCCCTCTCTCAGCAGGTTTCACGGCAAATCTTTTGAGCCAGCTGGAATCCTTTAATTTCCCCTCCATACACGTGTATGGAGGGATGAAGCTCTTGCCAAGCTTGTTCAAGAAGCTTTGAATTGATTTTCCTCTATATAAGGAGAGGCCCTCTCTCCTTAGCAGAGGTTTAGCAATTTTTCAAGAGATATACCTCTCTCTCTCTATATTGCTTGCATTTTGTGCCTTGAAGTTGGATTTTCCTTGCATTTTTGCACTACACCTCCAAGCCTACCACCTTCATCATCCATTCCATCACCTTGGAACTGATTTGCAGAGGTTAAAGAGCCCTCATCTTGGTCCAGAAGTTGCTGAAAGCCTGCTCTTCAAGGGTAAGTCTTCATTTCCCATTTTCTTGCATTATTTTGCTCCGTTGATTAGCCTTATTTGCAAGCTTTACCGGACTTTTCCATAAACTATAAAGTGTCATATTTTGAGCTCCTCTTCAACTTTGTTTAAGGGAACTTTGCTGTTTGAAGTCATTTACTACCCTGTTTGTTCAATCTCTCTTTTAGGGCTATTTTTTTGCATGATATATTAGCCTTATTTGTGAGCCTTTTTGGACCTCGAACTAAACTGAAAAAAGTCTTTTTTTGACCTCCTCTTTAATTTTGATTAAGGTCTCTTTGCTGTTTGGGGTCATCTTCCCCTATTCATGCTTCATCTCTTCATGATTAGGGTCATGCATTAGAGCACTTGCATTGGCCATGGTTTGGCCTCTTAGCCACTGAAATCCAGTGGACTTTTAGTGGCTTAGATGTATTTTTGAGGACCAAAATTAGAGGGGGGTGACCCCCTCTCTCCTTGTCTTGTTTGGTGGTCTTTTGGGCCTTCCAAAGGGACCCTATTTTGCATACATTGAAGTCATGTTTCAGGCCTCATTTTGTGATTTTTGAGGTCTTCCTTGGCCCTGTCCAAGGCCCTTTTGGCCATATTTTATGTCTATAATGCATGTGTGGAACAATCTCATTCAAGGCCTTTCAAAGGAGCCTTTCTTTGCATGTTTCCTAGACTCATTTTAGGGCCAATTTGGTGAGCTTTAGGGCTGTCATATTTGATTTCCAGAGTTGGTTTTTCCATGCTAAGTGTCTATCTTGTATGTGCTTAACAACCCCTTGCATGGCCCTCCAAAGAAGCCCCTCATTTTTGCATGCATTGGCTGCATTTCAGTGATTATTTGGGCATATTTTGACATATTTTATTCACTGTTTTTGGCTGGTTTGATGAGTTCTCATATGCTTCATATACATACCATGTAAACCATGCTTGCTAGCCAAAGTTGCATGCTATTTTAGTCCATCTTGTTAGCATCTTTTGGCCATGCTTTAAACTAGAAATGTGCATGTTTTGGGACTGCCTTGACTCTATCTTCAGACTTCATGATCAAGTAATGCTTGCTTTGTATGCTTGTAGTTCAATGCATGTGCCTAGTTTTGAGTTTCGAGGCTCATTTCATGCATTGGATGTCATATTTCCATGTTTCGGGACCTTTTTGTATCATGTTTCAGAGCTGGAATTTGTGTGTTTGTATGCCATATTGTATCCTTTTCCATGCTTTGGTAGTGTGGCATTTGATGCCTTAGGATCGATCCCTTGCATCGTGCATGTCTGCATGTATTTCGGTTGTCTCATTTCCATCACATGGCCACTGATTTGGACCTATTTGACAGCTGTCCATCTTTGGTGTAAGCCCATCTTACCATGTTGTCGCATGCTTGTTTCATTTCGTATGTTGTTGCATACTTGTTTACCTTCGCATGCCTTGCATGCTTGCATGATCATGTTGCATTTTGCCATGTTGTCCAAGGTTGTTACCTCACATCATGCTTATATGTTTGTTATATGCTTGAGTTAGTTGCATGTTTGCACACTTAAGTCATATTGCATGTCATGCCATCCTTATGTGTTGCATTGTTTGGATTAAGTGTTAATCCGAGCACGAGGAACGAGGGGCGTTTCATACTCCGAGTGATGGAACGTGTCTCAATTCTCGGTCGCCGAAGCTCTTGATGATTCATGATAGAGTTCTAGGCTTTACTTGCTTTATTTGTGCATTCATTTTCATATTGATTTGCACAAGTTGGATCTTTGGCCATCATGCATCGGGATACGTGATTGATGGTCGTGGATCTGACTTGGCCTCTCCCTTAATGTTTTGAGGTGATTTGGAGTGCCATGGTGCATACATGTCCTTGGAAAACCCTCCTTTTTCTCTATTTTGTGCTTCGTTGCAGTTTGGTGTCACAGCACACCAGTGGCCGGCAGCCTGCCACTGATGGCCGGCAGTGTGCCACCCTTGGCCGGCAATGGACCATCTTTGGCCGGCAGATCTCCCTCCATGGCCGGCAGGCCACTGGTGACTTCCCCTGCAGTGTTTTGGTAAGTTTCAGCAACAAGCACTGAAAGACACCCTGGAAACAGAGCCTCTAAAGAGCAATCGGAAGGCGTTTCGAGGCGAGGCACCAAAGAGAGCATGCATACCCTCCTCTTCTTCAAATAGAGCTGGAGCAACTCTCTTTTACTGCTTACTAGTTAGTTAGCATTTGTTATTTGTAATAATTAATTTGTTAATTAATTAAGTTGTGTAATAATTAGTTGTAGCTAGTTATTCATAGGGTTTTGTAATATTTAATTAGCTAGAGTAGTTGGTTATTTATTTGGATTGTATTATTCTTTCGGACCCTCAGAGCGAGGGCAAATTTGTAATAAGTGTGCGTGCGTGTGTGCATGTCTTCCAACCCTCACTTCTTTCTCCCTTTTACTTACCTGCTTTGATGGTTAGTATTAGGACATGTTTACTTTAGCATACCTTATGCTATGCATGCGTGCATCATTCATCAGTATTGCATGCACCGGGCTCGGCGCATCATACTAACTGCATAAGTATTTCAAATCTAACTTGAATACATGCCACTTGTGCATTTTCACTAGAGTGTGAATGTTAACATGTAAGTATTTATAGACTAACATTCAAAGCATAAATACTTACATTGTACTCCGAGCCAATACCTACATGATTGCTAACATGTTCTCGTTTTGGCTCGGAGTACAATGTAAGTATTTATGCTTTAGCATCTCACACGAGTGTGAATGTTAACATGACAGCATGCTTACCATGTGGCTATATGCTTATGTGATAAACTGCTTGAATGCCTGTCGGTGAAGGTTAGATTACTTGAATTGGGATAATTCATTGAAATCTGTATTTTAGCCTACTTACGAGTAGCAAATTTCAAAACATTTCCAAACAAACGGATATGCAATGCTTTGTTCCAAATTAGGCGATCTAGTCTATACTTGTTTTGATGTGCGCATCACATAGTAATTCTAGCTAATTAATCGGAACAAGAACACATAACGTTTTCAAAATAGGATATCATGGTTAGTAGAGGCCAATCTTCAGATCAGGCGAGAGGGGGTGCTCATAGCTGACCTTCCCCAATCGTACCCAAGTTCCTGAGTCGAGGCAACTTTGGTGATGACGGACACGTGGCCTTTGGCACCGAGTCAGGGTTTCCTAAATTCCCCCATTAAAAAATATTTAGGTGGCGACTCTGTATCTGGCAAAGCAGTCCATGTTTGGCATTTCTTTCAAAAAATCTGTTTCTCAAAACGATTTGCCGGATTTGGACTCTTTGGTTCAGATTAAGAACCGTGACAATTTGAGTCCTGAACTGTAGTGAGCCCCAAATGAACAGAACGGGATTCATCCTCCCGGGACGTTCGGGGACGTCTATACTAAGATGCCTACCAAAAACCAAAATATGCCTTAAATCAATCTTCAAGGTCAAACGCCAGTGGCTCAACGTCCACCTGCTCGTATGGAATCAGCTGCGCCAATGTCATTCGCAGTAGTGAGGGCTTTGACCCAGCCGTGTTTGAAGCCCCGATTCTCGAACTTCGGCACTTCTTCCACGTAGCTTTCCAAGGCGGCATCCTTCCCAGCTTGGAACGCCTTGGAAATCTCGGAGTCGGCTATTTCCTTTGCCTTCTTCGATTCTTCCAAGTCGGCTTCCAGCTTGGCGATTACCTCCTTGGCTAATAGGAATGCATCTTCACTCACCTTCGCCCTCTCCTCGGCTTCAAGCCTCAATTGGTCAGAATTCCTCGCTCGCTCGGCCTCAGAGTCGGCTCTCGGTCGTTGCTCCGCCGACTGTGCTACCTCATGATCAGCTCTTTGAGAGGCTATCACAACTTTATTCTTTTCGTTGTCAATTTCGACTTTCAAGAAGCCGTTTTGTTCTATCACGTCGTGTTGATGGCGGCCAATCTCAGCTATCCTTCCCACCGTCTACAAAACAAGGAAATAAAGTTACAACAAACAAATAAAGAGAAAAATATTTATATGTATATATGTATTAAGATGGAAGGCTGCAGATAGGGCAAGTAATGTACCGACAAGGCCGACTGAGTGGCCAAAGCAATTAGCATTAGATCTGGCTCCGCGTAGAATGTGGCTCTGTCAGCCGGCAGGGATATTGAGGAGGCCATACTTAAGGCCACGGCCGGGTCCTTCAAAGCCGACGCGTTAGAGGCAATCGGCATATTCCTTATCCTTGGTTGAACAGTGAATGGAACAACCAAGTCCGATTCCTCAATACGAGGCCGTTTGTTGCTTTGGTCCTCACACTGCACGGCTTCTTGCTCGGCGGGCGCTTTTCCCCCTTTGCTCAACCTCATACGTTCGTTCCACCTGCTCCATCTCGGCGGTTTCAGTCTGAGTCGTTTCTTCCGCAATAACAGGTGGAGAAGACTCGACCGTAGCGGGTGGAGTTTCCGATTGGACGGCCTTGGGTCTCCTCTTGGCGGCCATCCTTTCGGCGTTTTTCTTCGGGGCAAGTTGCGTGAGCGATTCCCTAGCCATATCCTCAGAATAAGCGCCGAAAAAATCTCCCAAGTTTGTAAAAATGTCTTCGAATGAGATGTCCCTTCGGCCTGATGTGGATGGAGGGTCGGACGAATTGAGTCCGGCTTCCTCAAAGGTCGAGTTAAGAGCTTCGTCTACCTCGGCTGCCAATTGGCTCGGTTCCTCGGCGACCGGTTCGGCTGCTTGTTCTTCCACATGTTCCGAATCGAAGGCTTCTAAACAATCTGTCTCAAGTTTTTGAAGCTGGGGAAGATAAGGGCTGTAAGATGATCGTCGCCTCTCGGGATTGGAATGTGGTCCACCACTGAAAATGTTGCGTAAGTCGGCTCGTACTGCAAGAGAATGTGGGCCGCCCTCCCTTGTTTTTGAAGGTTTGGACAGCCGACGAACTGTAGTGCGATTTTAATTTCCGTAAGAATAGCGTTGTCGGCTGAAACCAACACTTTCTTCAAATCGTTGCTTGCATAAACAAAATGGTAAGTACATGGATGTAGAGCCGAATACATATATAGTAATAAGAGAAATGAAAATGAGCTATACGGCCACCTGGTTCGCCTTTTCGCCTTGGAACGGGATCTAGGCGATCTTCACCCTCACCGAATTCCCAGTTACCTCGGACAACGACCATCACGTCATCAACACACTTGCCAGAGCTGGCAAGCATAGTCACTAAGTGATGATCGGTATCCTTGGCCCTAAGAAAGTAACGTCCCAGCCGGCCAGTAGGCTTGCCTAGGGCATAACAATGCCAAATTGCAGGTATACCTAGGTTAATCCTATGACGTCGGTTCAGCTCTATAATCTCCATTATGATGCGGAAAAAATTCACGTTAGGCTGGGAAGGAATTAGGCCCCAATGTCGAAGGACGGCTCTTAAAAATGGGTGAAGAAGAAAACGGACTCCGCCCTCAGTAATTGATAGAAGAGGAAAGACGATCATACTTGCGTCAGTCCTCTCCATATCAGTGGTGTTGTCTGCCAAGAGTGACAAATGGACATTATCGGGGATGGAATAATGGCGTTGGAAGCCGAAAATTCGATCCGCAGAAAGGAGCTCTTTTAAATGTTTTGCCATCCCAGCCAGTCTAAGGACTATGAAAAACTAAAAACAAACAAGGAAACGGGATTGGAAGTGAAGGAGAAGAAAACTTACAGGAAGCAGAAGGGAAAATGAGAAACGGGGAGTTACAGAAGCCGCGAAATGAAGGAGTTGCACTAGAAGGCGAACCAGAAACTTTTGAGTATTCAAAACTTACATTTGAAGAGACAAAGTTTTAAATCACATTAAATGGAGGCAGCGTACGAAGGGGTGGGAAATCACAATGATTACTAAAAAGCGTGTGCGTTCTGACACACGTTGGGATGAGGATTAACCGCCGAATTTTTGACTTTCCAAGTTCGAAACCAAACACGTCGACTAAACTGGTGTTAGTGGGGTATTTGGGGGGCAATTGTGAGAGCCGAGTAATCTAAGGGCAATAGGTCCGAATACAGATATGAGATCAGTCCGGGACACAACTTTTATTCGACATTGATCCTAGTCGATCGCAGAGTCGAATAAAAGAATTGGCATTCCAACCAGCAGAACAAAAGCCGAATAGATACACATGCAATGGATCAAAGGTGGGCCCGACCCTAAGGCCCAAGGGGAATAATATAAATAGAGGATCATCAGTCAAAGAAAGGCAAGTGAGAACAAGTAAGCAACTAATAGAGAGTAGATACTGACTTATCCGTCGGAGTGCTAATTCCGGCACCCCCGACCGAAACGTTCATTCTTTTTTAGGTGACTACCTAAGGATCACGAGTGCCCTCCAGGATCCAAAGAGTATTTCCGAACCACTTCTCCACACGTTGAATTTTGAACACCCATTTACAGCCTATGGTAGTCTTGCTAGGAGGAAAAGAAATCAGAGACCAAGTCTTTTGGTTTTGTAAAGCTTGAAATTCCTTCAACATTACTTGTTTCCAAAGGGGTGAGAGCAAAGCCTCTTGATGAGTAGGAGGCTCAATATCAAAATAGGAAGGAGAGGAAATAGTTGTAATAGTAGACAAGGCAGCTTTAGATCTCGTAACCATAGGATGACAGTCAGAGGAAAAGGGAACAGAAGAAACTAAACCAGAGGAAGGAAGAATAGGTAACTGAGGTAATTGAATGGAAATAGAATGAATAGGAATAGAAGACTGAGGTGGATGAGAACTAATAGGAACACCAACAGAGTTGCTGAGAGGAGCAGAAACAGAAGAGCTGAGAGGAGAAGTGCTGAGAGGAGCAGAACCAATTTGAAAAGAAGAAGAAGAGACTAATGGTTGAGAAGGAGAGGGAGAACCCCAAAAAGAAAGACTGAAGGAAAGGCAATTGAGAAGAAGAATAAGAAGAAGAGGAAGATGACATGTGAGAAAATGGAAACACATGCTCATTAAACACCACATGTCTTGAAAGATAAATGGTGCCAGTTTTTGGGTCAAGACACCTATATCCTTTGGCAAAAGCATGATAGCCTAAGAAAACACACTCAACAAATTTAGGCTGTAATTTAGTAAAGGTATATGGCTTGATCCAAGGAAAACATTGGCAACCAAACACCTTATGAATAGAAAAATCTGGAAGATGATGAAATAAGGTTTCAAAAGTGTTTTGTAAGCCAATTTAGAAGAAGGAAGTCTATTAATGAGATAGGTAGCACAGGCAATGGCATCAAACCAGTAATGGATAGGAACAGAAGAATGATTGAGTAAAGCAATGGCAACTTTAGTGAGATGCCTATGTTTACGTTCTGCTACACCATTCTGAGGTGGTGTATAGGGACAGGAATGTTGATGAACAATGCCTTAAGCAACAGTGAATGTCTTCATTTTGTTATTAAAAAATTCTGTGCAACCATCTGTTCGAAGAATCTTAAGTAATGTAGAAAATTGTTTTTCTGCATAAGCTTTGAAAGCTAGAAATTTCTCATACACCTCACTTTTGTAAGCCATTGGATATAACCAGGTGAATCTACTAAAATCATCCACAAAAAGAACATAATATTTGTAACCAGAAGTGGAAGCAAAGGGGCCCCAAACATCACTGTGTAGTAAAGCAAGAGGCTTATTAACAGTGGAATTTGACAGATGAAAAGGTGTAGACACCTCATTTTTAACCGTCCTCAAGACTTGGATGTTCTTGCAGGTACATCCGGTGATAAGTTTGATTGCTCGTCGAGTACTCGAATTTCGCGGCGGAATGTCACAAGTTTGAGTTTTCCAAACCTTGTATCCTTTCTGCCACATTTTTGGACCATGTGTTGGTCCTTTTAGCATGCTTCTTGTGATACACTGCCGGTCACTTTTTGGCACTCCGGCCATGCATTTAGGCATGCCGGCCATTGATGAGGCCTGCCGGCCATCAATGAGGCATTGCCGGCCACCACTGATGGCCGGCCGGCCACCCTTGTTTTCAACAGATATATTTTAGATATTTTTGAGCTAGCTGTTGGGCATTGAAGCCATCCTCCATACACGTGTATGGAGGGATTGCAACAAGCTTTAAGCTTGTCAAGAAAGCTTTTGCGTGCATTGCTTATATAAGGGGAGATCCCTCCCCCTTACTGAGGGTTCTGAAATTTGAGAGACAAAAATTGACTCTCTCTCTCTCTATATATATATATATTGTTTGAAAGTGTGCTTTCTCTTCGTATTTGCACTACAACCCTTAGTCAAACAGCTTAACCTTAGGCTTGAGGTTCTTGGAGACTTGTTTAGAGCTCTTTGTGTTGGTTTTGCCTTAGAAGTTGATGTTTTTGTTGCTGTGCTTCAAGGGTGAGTGTCTTCCCTCTTCGAGCTTTATTTTGATCAAGTGTTTGGCCACCTTTGCATGCTTCTTTTGGCTTAGCTTTCAACTATAAAAACTTCTATTTTTTAGTGTTAAAGATGGTTGTTTAAGGTCTTGTTGGAGTTAGAGGTGTTCCTCTCCCTTTTGTGGCTTATTTGCTAAGCTTTGTGCTATCTTTTAAGGCCTTTAAAACAATCTCTTTTTGGCCTTTTAACCACTGAATTCTAGAGGAATTTTGGTGGTGGAAACTTGGTTTTGAGGTCCCAAATAGGAGGGGGTGGTCCCCTCTCCTCTTGTCTTGAATGCATGTGTTGATGGATCACCAAATGAGCATGTGTTTCTACTCTTTTGTGGCTTTGTTCAAGCTTGTTTTTGTGACTTTTTGGACCTTCCATAACTCTCTTTTTGGCTGGTTTGGTCATTGGTTGCTTGCATCTCACACTTGTAGTGCAATTTTGCTTGTTAGCCTTGTATGCCTAGTGAGTTAGCTTGTCAATCTAGCATGTGTTGACTCTACTCCAGCAAGTTTTTGGCCTTTATTTAACATTCTTAAACTCTGTTTGAAGTGGTCTTGGTCCTTTGGCTCATGTTTTGTATAGCTATAGTGCAAATGCCTTGAATAGCTTTGTGTTTTGAGTCCTCTAGCATGCTTTGCTTGAGTTGTTTGCTTGATTTGGCATCATCTGATATGTGATTTCAGAGCATGTTTCACAGTCATACTCTCATATGTATCACTCTTTCAATGCTTTTGAGGGTTATGCTTTGATGTCTTGTTTGTGAGCTAATATATGAGCATACCTTTCATGCCATCTATGCTGCAAGTCTAGCATGTTTTTACTACTGTTTTGACTTGCCTTAGGTCTATTTTGAATGGTCAAGGTCATTTGAGCATTGTTTAGTATGGTTGTAGTGTAAAGGGCTTTGACTAACTTTGAGTTTTGAGGCCTTTAACATGTTATGTATGTGATGTTTGCATGGTATGGCACCATTTAGCATGTAATTTCAGTACATATAGTGTAGTCACACTCTCATACACTTCACTTATTCATAGCTTTTGAGGGCTGTGTATTATGTCTCGCTTATAGGCCTACATGTGTGCATGTTCTTCTAGCATTTTGAGCTCCCATTTCAGCATGTTTAGACCATTATTTTGGCATGTTTGAGCTCTGTCCAGAGTTGGTTTGGTCCTTTGAGATTAATAGTGCATGCCTCATGTGTAATGTTCTTCACTTGCTTTAGTGCTCTTGGCCCATTAACATGTCTTGCATGCATTGCTTACATGATAGGGTCTTGTGCATGCTACCTTAACATGTCAAGATTAGCATGTTGTTTGCATAGCATGTTGTTCAACCGGACGTTATGTTGAACACAAGGTGGATTAGTCCACTTCATACTCAAAGTGATGAAAGTGAATCAATCCCCTTTGTCTCCATTGCCTTTGATTATCCATGATGAGGTAGTGGATTTAGAGTCTTGTTTGCATGGCATTTATTGAAATGTGTGCAAGTTGGATCTTTGGCCATCATGCATGGCATGCTTGATTGATGGTTTTGGATCCAACAGCGCCTCTCCCTTAATGTTTTGAGGTGATATGGAGTGGCATAGTACATACATATTCTCGGGAGACCCTTCATTTTCCTCTATTTTGTGCTTTGTTGCAGTTTGGTGTCACAGCACACAAGTGGCCGGCAATGCCACATTGATGGCCGGCACCTTTACATTGTTGGCCGACAGAGGCCCATCATTAGCCAGTAGATGGCCGTCAGGCCACTGGTGCACTCCCCAGCTTTGATTTGGTAAGATTCAGCAGCAAGTTCTTAAGAACACCCTGCAGACAGAGCCTCTAAAGAGCATTTGGAGAGCTTTTCGGGATGGGAGCCAAGGCATGCGTCTCCTAATTTCCAACAGAGCTGAGGCAGCATTTTTTAATGTATTTTCTTGTTAGTTAGCATGAGTTTGTAATTTGATTAATTTGTTAATTAGTTAAGGTGTTGTAATAATTAAGTAGCTTAGTTTAGCCATTTATTTATTGGTTTGTAATAATTAGTCTAATTAGATTAATTAGATTTGTTGTTTAGCTTAGCTTAGATTAGCCTAGCTTTCATTCGGACCCTCCGTCGAGAGAGCAAATGTTGTAATAAGTGTGCGTGTGTGTGTGAATGTCTTCCAACCCCACGTCTTTCTCCCTTTTATTTATCCGCTTTCCGTGGTTAGATTAGGGCACATTTTCGATTAGCATACCTTATGCTTGCATGCGTGCATCATTCATTTGTCTTGCATGCACCAGGCTCGGCGCATCATTCAAACTGCATCGTATTTCAATACACTTCTTTGAATACACGTATCAATTGTTGCATTCATATGCCATCTTAGATAGCCGAGCCTATTAGTTGCATTTTTGCATGTGTTGCATTAGGCATCTTAACATAGTTAGGAATCATGCATTGTTTTCTAACTAGTTTTTTGTTTTGGCTCGCAGTACACTATAAGTGTTTATGCTTTAGCATCCTTGCATGAGTGTGAGTGTTGCCATAACAGCATGCTTGCCATGAGGCTATTTGCTTAAGTGTTTAAACTGCTTGAATGCCTGTGGATGAAGGCTTCATTGCTTGAATTAGGACAATTCATCAAATGCGAGTTTTAAGCCCACTTGAGGTGGCAAGATCATGTTTTCTAAGCCCACTTAAGGGTGGCAAATCCGCGCTTTAGCCTACTTGCGAGTAGCACTTTCAAACCATTTTCAAAAGCAAACATGAGATGTTTTGTTCCAATTTGAGTGATTTAGTCTATACTTGTATGCTATACGCATCACATAGTAAAGCTAGATTGATAATCGGAATAAGAACACATGTGTTTTTTAAAACAACATATCATGCTTAGTAGAGGCCGATCCTTTGATCGGGTGAGCGGGGGTGCTCATTTCAGGACCTTCCCCTCTCGTACCCAAGTTCCCGAGCCGAGGCAACTTTGGTGATGACGGACACGTGGCCTTTGGCACGAGTCAGGGTTTCCTAAATTTCCCAAAACAAAATATTTAGGTGGCGACTCTGTAATCTGGCAAAGCAGTCCATGTTTGGCACTTCTTGATTAAAATCGATTTTCCAAAACGATTTGCCAGATTTGGACTCTTTGGTGATTTATCAGTCTTACATTGCACTTTGTGAGGCTAGATACAGAACCGTGACAGGAGTCCGAACTGTAGTAGCTAGGACCCAATTCGTGCCTTTTCCGAAAGGGGGGACGCACGGAGAGAGTTCGGGCTGTCTACAAAAGGTAATCTATGACTCTTTGCAACACAACAATCAATATAGTCTTGAAAATTGACAGAAGCAGAATTTTTCAGATGTAAATGGGGCCTAAGATGTTTAAATTTCAAAACACTAGGATGGCCTAGCCTATTATGCCATACAGTACTAGAAGGAAAAGAAGTAGAATGCACTTGAGTAGCTACAGGAGATGAAGACTTACAATACACTTGAGCTGTTATAGAAGGAGAATAAGCAACAGGTGAAGCAGTGGATGAAAAGAAATGGTACAAGCCACGAAGATTAGAGCCTTTGTGAAGCACTTTCTTCGTAAACTTGTCTTGAATCACAAAATGAGTGTCCTCAAAACTGATGATGCAATTGTTATCTTGAGCCAGTTTTCGAACAGAGACAAGATTAGATGATAAAGCATCTGTATGAAGAACATTATTAAGCTTAAAGATATGATGAGGAGTGGGAAGAAGACCTTTACTAGTATTTTGAATAGGAATGGTATTACCATCGCCTATAGTAATCTGATCAGATCCTTGATAGGGCTGATAACAATAGAGATGACTCAGATCATTGGTCATGTGATATGTTGTTGCAGAATCTAAGTACGAAGGATTGGGAACAGAAGAAGATGAAAGAGACATAGACGCAGATGAAGCAGTAACAAAGGCTCTTGGTTGTTGTTGGTGCTTAAGATGGTTTGATTGAGGAGGTTGAAACTGAGGATCCATGCAATGCCAACACTCTAGGGCTGAATGATTAGATCCTCCACATATTTGACAGAACTAACCTTGATTGGATCTGCCTCTACCACGAGATGAACCAAATCTACTACCACCATATCATCTGTAAGATCCATAACCTCTGTAATTACCTTGATTACCACCTCTGTAGGTACGTCCACCTCTTCCTCCTCTAGAATCAAAATGACCTCAAGACGAACCAAAATTGTGAGTAGATGAATCATCAGATCCTTTAACTGTAGAAAACGCTACAGTTGGTTCTGCAGATTTCTTAAGCTTGGATTCTAAATGAAGAGCCACAAAACATAACAAAGATGAGAGATCTTCCATGGTAATGACATCTGGTCGAGCACGACTAGTAGTAGAGAATGCATCGTACTCAGATGGAAGGCCATTTGAAGTGATTAAGACCAAATCTTCATCATCTATGATAACAGAAGCCAGAGCTAACTGACTGACTATGACCTTGATCTTTGACAGATATTCTTCCATTGTATCAGACTTATTGACAACACTATTCAGTTTATTTTTTAATTGATGCACATGTGATCAAGACAGAGGTGTAAATCGCTTTTGCAGTGAAGTCCAAACCTCAAAACAATGATGAAATTGAAGAACAGAAGAGTAGATCACAAGTGTAAGAGTTGCAGTGATGCAACTTAGCAAGTGTGCATCAATCATGCTCCATTGAAGAAACTCTAGATTAGGAACTACAGCACCTGTTGAATCAATGATTGTAGATGAAGGACATATGATGGATCCATCAATATAACCAAGGAAATTGGTTGCTTTAACAATATTTGAGAGTTGTGACTACCAGATGATGAAATTCGATCCATCAAGTTTAACTATCACAAAGGATGACAAGTTGGAGATCAGCAAACTCAAGTTTAAAGGAAGCAAAGAAGAAAATGGTGATGGTGATGCCATGAGAGAGATGCTCGTTAGAGCTTAGGGCTCTGATACCATAATGAATTCTCTAATCAAGTCATATTTCATTCTCAATGAATAATACTGAATACATCTGTCATACTTATATACAATGAACCTAACCAACTATATAACTAATCTAACAAACTCTTGTAACTAACTCTAACAGATACAAGAAAATATCCTAGCTGATGACTTAGCTAAGTTGAGTTGTGGGCTACAGGCTGAGCTGCTTCTGCAGCAGATATTTGAGCTGCAGATAAAGCTGCTGCTACTGGTTGAGCTATGATCCTCAACAATCTTTTTCATTTAAAATCGAAACAAACAATGTATAAAAATTGTAACAACCCTGACCCATGATTAACGCTAATTCATGTTTAAGTATGCCAAACAAGTAATTAAGAAGAAATCCTGAGTTAATTATATGTACATTACGTTATTTCGTGTTTATATCTATTTGACGTAGGAAGATCTGTTCATGTTCTAGTTTCGGTTAGCGAATTAAAGGCCTTATCGGCATCCGATTCAGAAATTGACTTGAATCATGTGTTAATTAGTATTTTTAGAATTTTATGGTAGGTTCAATTAAAATTCGGTTCGGAGCGATTAAATTAGATTATTTTGAGGCCATTTGATTAAATTTAATTAATGATCACCAAGTGAGCCAAATAAGACTCCACTAGTTCAAGTTTTGTACTCTTATTTCCCTTCTTTTTTTTTTAGGCACCAAACGTGAAGGAGAGAGAGAGGGAAGAAAATTGAGCTCAAACTAAGGGATTGCTACGAATTTTTGGCATTTGAAGAAGATTTGAGAGCTTCAACTTCAACTCTTGTGAATTCAAGTTTCTAGGCAAGGAATCAAACTCTTAATTGTGTAATTGAGTTAGACTCTACAAGACTTCAAGTGAACTAGATGAATTCATAAGAGAATTGAACTAGAATTAAGGGCAATTGAGCCATACCATGCATGCATGTTCATTTCTTCACAAATAGAGCATGATTTCAAAGAATTCTTTCATGCATGTGTCCATCTCACTTATATTTTGGGAAGTCATCATGTTTTTTATCAATTTGCCAAATTTGATCATGTTTTGAAGTGGTTGAGTTCAAGAGAATTCATGCATGTTATGTTCTTGAAATATTCATAAAGTTTAAGTTGAAATTTTGCACAATTGGCATGTTTTTGGGCCTTGATTTCATGAAATGATCTTTAAAGCATGATGTTTTGTGAGTTTCTAAATGTTTTCCAAAATTTTGGCCCAAGAGGATGAGTTTTGGAGTGTTGTATTCTAGCATTTCAGCTTGGAGGCAAATTTGGAAAACCTAGAATTTTGCTTCCACGCTCGAGCAAAGGATTCCACGCTCAAGCGACCACTTTTATTTTCACATTCCTGCTCGAGCATGAATTGCATGCTCTCAGAAGTTTGCATGTTTTGCAATCTGCTCGAGCGACAAGAGTTACGCTCGAGCGAGGACTTGTGTCTCACGCTCGAGCGAGCGTCGAGCGACCATTTAGCGAAAATTGCACGCAACCAGAACTTTTTCACATTTTGCAGACTACTCGAGCGAAGGAGCGTGCGCTCGAGCGACCACTCACATTTGGTATTTCCGCTCAAGCGAAGGAAGCTACGCTCGAGCGAGACCCCTGTTTCAACTAAATTTTTGTTAACTGTTTCAAGTGCATTTTAGCATCCCCATTCCATCCTAGGCACTCCTAGGCTATGATTAAGACTCCATAATGCGGATAATGAAGTAGAAACACACCAAGACAAGTAGAAAGGACTAAGTTATCAATTTCGGGTGTGTAATTCAGTATACGTTCGTTCTGTAACTGTGTAGGTCATGCGCCACAAGGAAGTTGAATTGTCTGCTTGCAGCCCCTGTTATTTGTGAGTACTAACTTTGTAAAGTTATGTTTAATGTAAAGTATTTTCTGAACATTATGTTATGAAGTAATGAGTTTTCTGAAATGCTACGCTATGTTTGAAATGAATGAATGATTGACCAAGATTATGAAATGTATCTGTGGCATCATTAGCATCATATGATATGCGTCCCTTTATGGGTCATCGGAAACGTCTCTGTGCACATGAGTCATCAGAAAGCCTTCATGGCAGTCCCTTGTGGGTCATCAGATTGACGTGCCACGTGCTATGATATAATATATGTACAAGTCTTGAATGCAAATGTTACTATGCCTATGAATATGCTCTGTTATGATATCCAATTTTGTACGGGACTCTGTTTTTGTTTGGACATCATTCAGTAAAACCTTTACTCTGTTATTATTCACTGGGCTTTTGCTCACTATTTATATTATGTATATAGGTGAGCAGGCGCGTGACCAGGCCTAAGTTGACACCTGGAGTTTTGGTATCAGTCAGCCATTGTGCCTCCCGTGGAGGTTCTTTTTTAGATCAGTTCAAGCTTTTGTGTTTTGGGACCTTTGTGCCTCTTAAATGTTATGTCTGGTCTGAACATAAGTTTGGAAGTTTTGTATAATGGCTCAAGTGACGTAAGACTGATGTATTTATGACGTCACATACATGTGTATAAAGTTTTAAAGTTTTGTCCTATATATGTCTCCCCAGCTCATTGTACTATGTATGTTTCTATATTTGCTTCTGCAACCCCTACTTATAAGTTATTGAGTAAGAGTCATTTGGTAATCCAAGGATTACTAGCCGGTTACGATGCTAAACCCATAGGGGCGGGTTTGGGTCGTGACAGAGTGGTATCAGAGCATGAGTAATACTGCACACACAAGTCCATATGTGCTATAGGATGTTCTAGTAAGAAATAGGGGCATCTCATTAATATGTATGTGAGTGGATTCATTAAAAATGAAAACTGAAATTGACTATGAACACATGACATTGAAATGAATGTTTTGAACATTATGAAAAGGACTATTTGTCTATGTTTATTGCCCTTCTGCTTCCCTATAGCAATAGAAAATGCAAGAAGTTACGATACAGCAGGGTCTTCAAAGGCCCGAATGAATAGAATGGAACAGATGCTTACAGCTTTCACTGAGGTAATAACGTAACAACAGTGGCAATAGCCTTTACCTCCTCCACCTCCACTGGTACACGCTGAACCAGGCAACAATGACATTATCAATTTAACTCAAAAGTTTATGAAAATGAAACCGCCGACCTTCCTTGGTGGAATTAAACTGTTAAAGGCTGAGATATGGCTGTTGGAGATGGAGAAGTTGTTTGAAGTATTTTCCTATTCCGAGATTCAGAAAGTCTTGTTGGCTACCTACACTTTGAAGGACGAAGCTCGGAGATGGTGGTTGCTAGTTTAGAATGGCAATGAGAACATGACATGGGCTTAATCCAATAGAATTTTCTATGACAAGTACTTTCCCCAGTGCTTCCGAGACCGAAAAGTTTCAAAATTTCAGGAACTCAAACAAGGCAGAATGTCCATAACTGAGTACGAGGCTAAATTTACTGAGTTAGCTAGGTTTTCTCCTCATATGATGGATACGGACTACAAGAAGGCCCGCAAATTTGAGGTTGGGCTGGATTTAGATATACTAGATCGGGTGGGAGTCCTTAACCTACCCACGTATGTGAATGTATTAGACAGGGAATTAATGGCGGAAGCTATTTTGGCAGCAAAGAAACAAACTCTTGTCCCACGAACTAAATGGATGGGAAAAAGGTCTGGAAACAGCTTCAAAAGGGGCTGTTCATTTACTAGGAACAAGAGACAAAATACGGGATCTTACAGTGGCTCAAGCCAAAATAGTGGAACTACACCGACTTGTCTAGAATGTGGTAGAAAACACAAGGGGGTTTGCTATCGATCGTCAGGTGCCTGTTTCAGGTATGGAAAAATCGGCCATGTGATGAGGGATTGTTCTATCAGGCTCAAAAATGCCAACCGTCCAGTGGCAAGTTCAGCCGGATCAGCTTCTACATCCAAGATGAACACAAAAGCTAACATCGAGAAAGAGACTTTGAGGCAGGGTCGAGTATCTGCACTTGTGCCTGGGGATGTACAGAACATCGAATCCGTAGTGTCAGGTATAATTCTTGTCCGTGCTCAGAATGCCTATGTGCTAATTGATTCTGGCTCCACGCATTCATTTGTATCGCATGCTTTCTCTTGAAAATTAACTAGGCCATTAGAACCTATGAACTGTTTATTATCTGTATCTACACTATCTGGGGGTTCCATAATATGTGCTTATGTTTATCCGGCATGTGATATTTTGATTGGTGGTATGACATTATATGTTGATTTGTTGCCCTTGAGCATCGATCATTTTGATTGTATTCTGGGTATGGATTGGTTGACTAAATATTGTGTTACCATTGACTGTGCAAGTAAATCTGTTGTATTTAAATCGCCTGGTGTGCCTGAGTTTTTTTTTTTACCGGAAATGGGGTAGTTTCTCCACCATACCTGATCTTATTTATGAAAGCCAAAAAGCTGATAAGAAAAGGGTGTCGGGGTTACTTATGTAGTGTGTTGACTATGTCTTTGGATAGTGCCAGTGTAGAAACTATTCCTGTGGTTTGTGACTTTCCTGATGTGTTTCCCAATGATCTACTCGGGGACTTAATTAATAGGAAAATTGAGTTCACTATTGAAGTAGCACCAGGAACACAACCTATTTCTAAGACCCCTTATAGAATGTCAATCTCAGAATTGAAAGAATTGAAAACTCAACTTCAAAAACTGTTAGACAAGAAATTTATTCGCCCAAGCACTTCACCTTGGGGTGCTCTAGTGCTATTTGTCAAAAAGAAAGACGGGTCTTTCAGGCTATGTATTGATTATCGGGAGTTGAACAAAGTAACCATTAAGAACAAATATCCGTTGCCCCGAATAGACAATTTGTTTGACCAACTCCAAGGAGCCCAAGTGTTCTCTAAAATTGACCTTAGATCCGGGTATCACCAGTTAAAGGTCAAGGCAGAAGACGTAGAGAAAACCGCCTTTAGGACTAGATATGGACACTACGAATTCTTGGTAATGCCATTTGGGGTAACAAATGCACCAGCAGCCTTCATGGACCTAATGAACAGAGTTTTCAAACAATATCTCGATGAATTTATCGTTGTGTTTATTGATGACATTTTGATTTATTCTAAAGACAAGGAAGAACATGAGAATCATCTGAGAACTACCTTGCAGATTCTGAGAGAAAAGAAATTGTATGCGAAATTGTCCAAATGTGAATTCTGGCTTGACAGTGTAGCATTTTTGGGGCATGTAATCAACAAGGATGGCATCTCTGTTGATCCATAGAAAATTGAAGCTATTATGGACTGGCCTAAACTGACAAATGTGACAGAAGTTTGAAGTTTTCTGGGACTTGCAGGTTACTACAGAAGATTTGTAAAAGACTTTGCAAAATTTGCCTTGTCATTGACCCAGTTAACTTAGAAAAATGTATCATTTGATTGGAATGAACAACGAGAGTTAGCTTTTCAAGAGTCAAAAACTAGGTTAGTAACTGCACCGATTTTAACTTTGCAATTGGCATGTTTTTCAAGAGTCAGCTTTTCAAGAGTCAACTTTTCACAATTGGCATGTTTTTGGGCCTTGATTTCATGAAATGATCTTTAAAGCATGATGTTTTATGAGTTTCTAAATGTTTTCCAAAATTTTGTCCCAAGAGGATGAGTTTTGGCGTGTTGTATTCAAGCATTTCAGCTTGGAGGCAAATCTGGAAAACCCAGAATTTTGCTTCCACGCTCAAGCGAAGGATTCCACGCTCAAGCGACCACCTTTATTTTCACATTCCCGCTCGAGCAACAAAAGGGTGGCTCGAGCGTGAATTTCATGCTCTCAGAAGTTTGCGTGTTTTGCAGTCTGCTCGAGCGACAAGAGTTGCACTCGAGCAAGGACTTGTGTCTCACGCTCGAGCAAGCGTCGAGCGACCATCGAGCGGAAATTGCACGCAACTAGAACTTTTTCAAATTTTGCAGACCGCTCAAGGGAAGGAGTGTGCTCTCGAGCGACCACTCACATTCAGTATATCCGCTCAAACAAAGGAAGCTACGCTCGAGCAAGACCCCTGTTTCAGTAAAATTTTTGTTAAGTGTTTCAAGTGCATTTTAGCATCCTCATTCTATCCTAGGCACTCCTAGGCCATGATTAAGACTCCATAATGAGGATAATGAAATAGAAACACACCAAGACAAGTAGAAAGGACTAAGTTATCAATTCCGGGTGTGTAGTTCAGTATACGTTCGTTCTGTAACTGTGTAGGTCACACGCTGCAAGGAAGTTGAATTGTCTGCTTGCAACCCCTGTTATTTATGAGTAATAACTTTGTAAAGTTATGTTTAATGTTAAGTATTTTCTGAACATTATGTTATGAAGTAATGAGTTTTTTGAAATGCTACGCTATGTTTGAAATGAATGAATGAATGATTGACCAAGATTATGAAATGTATCTGTGGCATCATTAGCATCATATGATATGGGTCCCTTTATGGGTCATCAAGCCCCTTTATGGGTCATCGGAAACGTCTCTGTGCACATGAGTCATCAGAAAGCCTTCACGGCAGTCCCTTATGGGTCATCAGATTTGTTAATGCTAATGGACATGCCACGTGCTATGATATAATATATGTACAAGTCTTGAATGCAAATGTTACTATGCCTATGAATATGCTCTGTTATGATATCTGATTATGTACGAGGCTCTGTTTTTGTTTGGACATCATTCAGTAAAATCTTTACTCTGTTATTATTCACTGGGCTTTCGCTCACTATTTATATTATGTATGTAGGTGAGCAGGCGCGTGACCAGGCCTAAGCTGCCGCCTGGAGTTTTGGTGTCAGCCAGCCATTGTGCCTCCCGTGGAGGTTCCTTTTGAGATCAGTTCAAGCTTTTGTGTTTTGGGACCTTTGTGCCTCTTAAATGTTATGTCTGGTCTAAACATAAGTTCGGAAGTTTTGTATAATGGCTCAGGTGACGTAAGACTGATGTGTTTATGACGTCAGATACATGTGTATAAAGTTTTAAATTTTTGTCCTATATATGTCTCCACAGCTCATTGGACTATGTTTGTTTCTATATTTGCTTATGCAGCCCCTACTTATAAGTTATTGACTAAGAGGCCTTTGGTAATCCAAGGATTACTAGCCGGTTACGATGCTAAACCCATAGGGGCGGGGTTTGGATCGTGACAAAAATATAGCGAAATAAAATTTTAATCAATAATTCATACTCTCTTCATTAATGCTAAGAGTAATCAATAATTGACAATTAGTCAAGATAAACACATGTTTAAACAATCACAAATAGTATCAGCGTGATCTACCTTTGGGATAATCTAATGGCATACTATTTAACAATTATGATGATTTCCTTTCACTAATAGGACTAGTTAATAAAATATTCATAATTAAGTAGGTCTGTTACCCTTGGGTATTCATTCCAATGTCAACTATGAATACCCATCAACTATCCTATTCCAATTCAACAATTACTTAGAAGTGATGCACCTTTGGGCCAACCTAATATCTTTTTAATTAAAGAATTGCGATTTGCAAAGTCATTATTTTTTTTTAATACTTGGGAAGGGTATTAAATTTCAATTATTTGATTTGATATCTATGTGTTATTCCAATTGGGTCACTTTGGCAATTACCAATCGTATCATAATTTAGATTTCAAATGAAAATAAAAGCTTTGCGTAAACATTTTTAAATAAATAATAATTTATTCACAATTATTCATCATCATAATTATAATGCATATTACTAAATCATAAGAACAATATTAAGACAATAAATATTAACATAATTCATATTCTATGTCACATAAGAATATATACTTTTGTACCTCATCAAACCACTTATAAAAATCAAGCTTATACATAATGGTGGTAATAACATCATACTGAAATAATTTTTTTTTAGAGGTTACAGTTAGATCCATAAATAGCAATATACTTGGTACTATAAAGATCACAATAAAATTCTGATATATTTTCTCATACTAAAATTTAATAACACTTTAATGTGCCTCACAGTAAAATTTGATACTATAAAACTCGGCAAAACATGAATAATTATCACCATCATGATTAGTAAAATTACAAGTTAATAATTCTTTGCTACCATGCCATATTCTAAAATTTATAAGCATATATAACAAATAAATTTTATACATAAAATAAGAGTGCATTTGTTGAAACTTTGAAAAGACGCATGCTCAACATATTAATATAAAATTTAATTCTGATCATCTCACACTACTACTGGTCTATTACTTAGATGATCATCAATCATGACAATGGAATTTATAATACAATTTTAGTAACAAAAATTCCAGCAATAATTTATATGTGCAAGACACATGCAGACAATACTCAATTCAACATACTATCGGGATTTGAACCAAATTTTGCAATTAACGAAATTTAACTAAATTTATTTAATAAAAAAAAAACACGATAATTCATGAACACAAGCTCTGATACTATATGTAAAAAAATTATGGTGTTATGCATATAACAACCTTCATAATCTAAAATCGTGAACTATCATGATTTTCACATATAATAACATAATGCAGAAAATAAATAACATACCCGGATCAGCTATGTGAAACCTTCAAGTGACCCAAATTTGATTGAAATAAACCTAATAATAATATTAGTAGAAAAATGTTTCTCTCTCTTGATCCTCTTTAGAATACATTGAATTCAGAAGTAATTTGATGGGCAGTCTGAATTTCCTTTTATAGGTAGAGAGAGGACCAATATCCTTATTCAACAATGATTCTACTTTCCCATCAAAGTAGGATACTTGAAAAACACTCTTCTTTATTTACCAATTAATGTAGAAAAAAATATGGAATCATAATCCTGCCCTTACAGTATGTGCAAGGCTACTTCTACCTTATATATAGTTTGATGGTTTTGTTTTTCATGGCATGTTTTGGCTAATCTATAGCTTCTTGTGGGTAGGCTGTTGTGGCTTTTATAATGTCCTTAATTATCAATGTATAAGCTTTTGTGATGTTTGATATATAAGAATTTCAAAAAATTTAAGTGTGCTTTTTCATATCTTGCAATTCTCCAACATCAACCCCCTCTCTCTCTCTCTGTGGCGTGTATATCGAGTATTTTTCATTTTACGTTCACCTTAAGCTTATGTTTCAATTATCAATTTGGCCCAAGAATTCTCTATTCTCAAAAATTCTGGTCCCCCTATCCCAAATCATTCACAATCATTGGATATATCTTGAGATTTTCACATCTTGAGATTCTCATATGATCCAATGGTTGTGAGTGATTTGGGACAGGGAGACAGAAATTTTTGGGGACGGAGGATCCTTACTCATGAATTTGCATCTGTAGAGACTTGTATATGGAAAAGAAGTGAAAAGAAAAAATATAAAGGGAAAAAAAATGAAGCGACAAAACCCCTCCAAAAAAAAAATTTCAGTGCGTTTGGTTTGAGTTTTCTAAATTAAGTTTTTTGAAAATTGAGTTTTTTGTTTTTGTATTTTTTTTGTTTTTAGTGAAATTTTTAATATTTTATGCATTTTTTTTACTTTTTTAGATGAATCTTACTTAGATGTGTCTAAAAAGTAAAATATTTGTGAAAACATAATTTAAAAAATTAATAAATACACAAAAATACGAAAAATATACCGAATTTCATATATATATATATTTGTATTTTTGGTATTTAGTGAATTTTTTAAGGATTTTTTCACAAAAATTATAATTTTTAAGTGTATTTATGTTAGGCATGTCTAAAAATTTTTAAAAAATTGCTTAAAATATTTAAAAAATTCAGTAAAAACAAAAAAATACGAAAAATAAGAAAGTAAAATTTTTTGAAAAGTATTTTTAGAAAACTCAAATCAAGCATAGTAAGGTTAAAGTAGTCTTTTTAAGATGTGATAGCTGATAATTACAAATTTCATGTTGGATATTCACTCATTTTATGAATACAAGTATTCTTTTTTATTTCATTTCTTTAAAAAAAAATGAGAATCCTTAACAACATTCTGTAAGCGTCTCTACACCGGGGACAGTAAGAACCCATGCAAAGGCCTATTTCACTCCACCTAACAAGCGACTCGAACCCAAACACTTTTAGCAAGAAATCTGAACTACTACCACTTCCTACAACAAGCTTCATGCAAATATTTTTTCCCGTTGTACAAAAGCAAATATTTTTTAATTGCCTTCTATACTGTTGTGGGTGTCTTGTTCTCTATCTAGTTTCTACCTATGATCGTTAGTGACCAGCACAACGATTAATGGGCAAATGTATGACCCGATTCTTTATTTTTGGATCCTAATTGTGGGGACATATTTTGTGGATAACAACACATGGCCAAGGTAACGCCAAAGTGTCAGCCTAGGTGCCACGTGGTCTGATCTTGATGCCGAGGTGATCTCGGCTAAGCCGACGTTATCTGCGGAGATACCGAAAGCTGAGATAAGCAGATAAGGGACAAAACTCCTAGAGGAGAGGAGGATCTCAGTGTGGATAAAGACAGAGCTCTTAGGGAGTCTATCCCTATCTGGCTGAGGGTCCAAGATAGACATTGAGCCTGAGTCCACTGAAGTGAGGTTTCTACAGGGATCAGGTCAGTGTTGGTTACAAAGGCAGGGCAGCCCCGTGGGTCTCAGGTAGGCGTGAGATACTGTTATCTCTTGTGAGTTAAGCACAATTTTCTATCTTTGAGAGATATTCGATTACTGACTTGGTCGTCGGAGTGCCCCCAGGTGGATGAACCACCGCCGGATTCTTATCTTTCTGTGACAGGTTGTTCGGGCTTAATCTATTCTGTCGGTGCTCTCCAGCTGAGTTCCCCATTTGGTTGTGTGGTCAGAAATCAACACCCACAATTTGGCGCCGTCTGTGAGAACGTAAGGAGAATAGATGGCCAATGATGGGTAGAAAGTAAAGATCGGGGAAGACATCCCTAGTGGGAGTAGTAAGCATGCCAATCCAAACATGGAGGAAAAAAACCATGATAAAGGAACACGGGATCAGAATCTCAGAGAGAAAGACGTCGGCCAAGAAGGAGACGCACTGAAGAAAGCAGGCCGAGACGAGTATTACAACGAAAGCGACCTCCAGGTATGGAAAAATAGATGCCTGAGGAAGGACGCCGAGATGAAAGGAATGGCAAAAAAATTGGCAGATCTGCAATCGGTTGTCAACTTCATGATGTAAAACAACGTCATGCAACCCTTGTTTCCATTAAGGGACACGCCGATTTCAGTGGCCAAGAACGACGCCCAGAAAGGGGGGCAGAAAGCAATCCAGCAGTCCCTCAGCATGACAAGGTAAAGGAACGCTCACATCGGCCTTCACAGAATGTTGGGTGAGCAAAGTTAATGAGAGGAGAGTCTCAGAGAACGCCTCGTACCAAAGGGACTTATATAAAAGAACATCGGCATGTTTGTGACACCCTAAGTATTTAATTAAATATCACATAAATATTTATAGCTATATATAATTGTGGATGTATGTGATAATATATTATTAAATAAATAATAATAAATATAGAATCTAATTTGGCATTGGGTTATCAAATATGGAATTAATTAGGAATTATTATTTGGGGCCAAATTAACACAAATATGAAATTATAATACTAATTGGGCCAAATTAAAGTCAAGAATAATAAATAAAGAAATAAAAGTAAAATAAAACGAATATAATAAATAATTTCCACGTAATTAAGCATCAATTAATGAATAGATTTGCAAATATTTACAAATATTACTAAAGAAATGAAATAGGGCCATCTGTATATCTAGGCTTGGGAGGGGAGTGATTCATCATGCAGGGCCATCATGGAAGGGTGAGTCATCACCAGCCAACCATGTGTATAAATAGGAAGGGGGGGTGCTGTGAAGTTTGGGTCAGCAAAGAGGGAAAAAAAAATGGGAGAAGAAAAGAAGGAGTCTCGGAAGCAGCATAAAAGAAAAAATTAAAAAAAAAATGGAAAAGGCTAAGGGTCAATATTAAGGTAAGTTATATTATACCTTGAGGGTCAATATTAAGGTAAGTTATATTATACCTTGAGTCACCATAATATATTTTACGCATGTTTTGACTTACTATAATTTATTTTATACAAGTTATTTTTATGAGTTATATTAATCCAAGTTACTTTTTATAAATTATATTAATATTTCAGTTACGTGGGTTATTTTCTGAACTCTTTTTGTTTAAAATAAAACACATGGATATGTTTGGTTAAATTTTAGAAAGTATTTGACAATGACCTTATAAACAATTATGTTTTGTAAGTACCACCACGGGAGTCCCATGCCTTGGGGGACTTAAATAACCATTGGCCTCTGTTTGACCACTTTTTGGTCCTCTGTTTGTCATGGATCCATTGACCTTTGTTCTGATTGTCACTTCTGTGACCTCTGTTCTGTTCTGTTCTGTTCTGTTCTGTACTGTGGTTATGATTATTTATTTACATAATTTATGTATTTCAGTTTCTGCCACTTAAATGATTTTATTTTGTATTCTCTATACTCTTGGCATAATATTTCTCACTCTGCTGTGTGCTTATAGCTGTTACCCTTTCAGATGACGAGATGTAGGGAAAACCCATAACTTCACATAATGGAACCCGCTCGAGGATTGATGTTGAACCACTATTTTGTCTTTCTTTTTCTTTTTTTTTTATAAATATTTTTGCTCCCTTTTGTTTCTACTCGGGGTCGGTCACTGAATAATAAAATAATAAAAGCCCTATAGATGTATTTTCTCTTATTAAAATAGTAAAATGGAGTAATTTCCTATTTAATTATTTTTATTTCTGCTTGCGCAGTTTAATTTGCTATGAATAGAATAAGTTAGTAAGTTGTGATTCCAACCCTAAGCCCCTGGGGTTAGGTCGTGACAAAGGTGGTATCAGAGGAATGGTTCAAAAATAAATAAATAAATACTATTTTAATTTGATCAGAAAGTTTGAAAAGTTATAAATAAATCTATAAATAAAACTATATAGCTAGATAAGCATAATAAAATAAAATAAAATAATAAATATTTACCTGCAACGTTAGTCCTTTTGTGTAAAATCTCACGTTTATTTTGGTGATGTAGGAATGTTAGAGATTAACCTTGATGATACGTTTTGGGATGAGCTCGGGACCATTAATTTAGATGAGATTTTAGCAGAACACCCACCCCCCGCCCCAGCTCCTGCCCCCGCCTCACCTGAGAGTTGGCGAGATTCAGAGGACATAATCAAAGGACTGCACCCAAGCCTTGCCCAATTGATGGGTCGGCCAATCTATATACAGGCTAATCCTATCGATGTCCCACATTTACTATGGAGGCAGAGTCGTGCCTATACGCGTGGACGTTTTCTTGGACCCACTCGTGTCCTCGGTGTTGCCTCGGGACATAATCGCCCACACTACATCGTAGGCCCTCTACCCCCAGATTTTGTGGCCAGAAGGGGGAATGTGTACCCCGAGGACTATATTTTCACCACTGTCCCTAACCCACTGGAGATAATTAATATTCAAAATGTTGACTTTAATAATGACTTGTCGTATATCGAGACACCCGGCTGGATTATCGATTGAGCATTTTTGGGATACATACAGTCCGTCCCCATTTTCACAATCCAAGCAGCGTAGATGTGTTTTGGTGTAGTCCAATTAGGATGGGAATTTGAGCTTTTTACGCAACACTACTTTCTAAGGTTGTTTGACCCGTTTGACCCACTACTCTAGATTTGGTAGAAGAAAACCTTTTTGTATGGTGACCATGATGTGTTCTAATCCCTTTTTGTTGTCCTTTTTGTTTTTGTTTTGTTGTACCACAGGGATGAGACACTAACATATTCTGACTTTTGAAACAAAGATGTAATATTAATTGTAAAAATAGTAAAGTTGGCATTCTATATAGATATAGATTGCGCTACACATGCTTACATATATGCTGCGTTATGAATGTAATGCCTCGTTTATTATTTTATAGAATGACCAATAATGGTAACGGAAGCAAGTCATCAATCAGCGGCACTGAATCGATGGAAAGAATAATGGAAAGAGCGGTTACTAGCTTTTTGCAAGCCTTGCAGACTAACATTAACAATGGGATGCCGGAACGGCGAGAAGAGCTGGTTACCATAAAATAGTTTTAGGATTTGACACCCACCACATTTACCGGCGACCCAGACCCAATGGTAACAGATGCTTGGGTTAAAGACATGGAAAAGATTTTTCGCGCCCTACCTTGCATCGAAAGACAGAAGGTAACTTTCGCCACTTTCACTTTCAAAGACAATGCACAGGAATGGTGGCTTCTCACTCTGGAGAAATAAGAAATTGCGACTTGGGCAAGATTCTTGGAAGTATTCTATGAAAAATACTTTCCAGATTCATTGTGGGAACAGAAGGCATCAAAATTCATACATCTAAAGCAAAGGAACCATGACGGTGGCCGAATACGAGAGCAAGTTCACACAACTCGCTCGATTTGCAACATACGTCATCCCCATCGAAACTCGAAAAGCAAGAAAATTTGAAGCAAGATTGGATGCTAAAATTAAAGATAGGCTCGAGGTCTTGAAACTGCCAACCTATGCAGAAATGGTAGACCGGGTGTACATTGCAGAAAAGGGGATTAAAGCCTTGTGCTCTGGTGAACCAAGCCAAAAGAAGCGATTATGGGAAAGAGACAACAGAAGACCAGGTGTTGCGCCTCCTAAAAAGGTAAATATGGGCACAACCAGTTCAGGCCATCAAGGTCCTACCAACCCTCGAGGTGGCACTATTCCAATTTGTCCTACTTGTGGGAAGGCTTATTGGGGACAATGCCATCGAGACACGGGAGCATGTTTTAAATGTGGTCAAGTTGACCACTTGTTGAGGGATTGTCCAAAGCTGACCAATCCTACACCCAGCCCCTCTAGCCTAGTAAGAAAACCCATAGGACCTAGAGAAGAGAGGGAGGACCAAAAACGCCAAGGACGAGCTTTCACCTTGATACTTGGAAAACCAGAAGTTACCGAAAACATTGTGTTAGGTACACTTTCTGTCTGTGGTCATTTAGCTCATGTCCTCATTGACTCTAGGTTAACTCATACTTTTGTTGCACCACACTTTGCTGCCAAGTTGGCATCAACACCCGAACCATTAGAATATATATTGTCTATGTCTTTTCCTTCTGGTAAGTCTGCCTGTAGTACTGATGTCTACAGCTCATGTACTATATCCTTAAAAGGCAAAACCTTATATGTAAACTTGATTCCCCTCCGCATTGGGAACTTTGATGTGATCTTAAGTATGGATTGGCTGGTTGTCAACCACGCCTCTATTGATTGTAAAGCCAAAAAGGTCTCTCTCAGGTTACCAAACCAACCCGAGCTTGTCTTTGATGGGACTGGAGTTTCCAACCCTCGCTATATTATATCCTCTATGACAGCCCAACGACTTCTAAGAAAGGGTTGTGGTAGTTATATTTTTTATGTGATCGATACACAAAAAGAGACCCCCACCGTGGATGTGATCCCCATAGTACGAGAATTCTCGGATGTTTTTCATGAAGATCTACCCAGTATCCCGGTTGATCGAGAAATTGAGTTCACCATTGAAACCCAACTTAGCACACAACAAATATCAAAAACTCTTTATCGCATGTCGTTGACAGAATTGAAAGAGCTGAAGACTCAACTCCAGGAACTACTGGACAAAGGTTTCATTCAATCTAGTACCTCACCCTGGGGAGCTCCAGTATTGTTTGTGAAGAAAAAGGATGGCACGATGAGGTTATGCATCGATTACCGGGAGCTGAACAAGGTCACCATCAAGAATCGGTACCCTCTGCCACGAATCGATGACTTGTTTGATCAACTTCAAGGCACACAAGTATTTTTCAAAATTGACTTGCGTTCTGGCTACCATCAACTAAAAGTCAAAACGGAAAGTCTCGAAAAGATTGCCTTCAGAACCCGTTACGGGCACTACGAGTTTCTTGTCATGCCTTTTGGCATCACAAATGCCCCAGCAGCCTTCATAGACCTCATGTACCGAGTGTTCAAACCCTATCTTGATGAGTTCGTCATCGTCTTCATTGACGACATCCTCATATACTCCAAGTCACTAGAGGTCCATAAGCAGCACTTGCGAACGGTTCTACAAACACTACGTGATCACAAACTTTATGCCAAGTTGAAGAAATGCAAATTCTGGATACTAGTGTACACTTTCTCAGTCACATCATTAACAAATATGGCATCTCGGTTGACCCCTAAAAAGTTGCAGCAATCATGGACTGGCCACGACCTACTAATGTGTCAGAAATCCAAAGTTTCTTGGGTCTTGCTGGCTATTACCGACGTTTTGTGCAAGATTTCTCGAAAATAGCATCACCTTTGACCCAGCTAACTCAGAAAAACACACTCTTTGAATGGACTGACAAACAGGAGCGTCGCTTTCAAGAATTAAAAAATCAACTTGTGTTAGCCCCTATACTAGCACTCCCTACAAGAGCAAATGGGTTCGTAATTTATAGTGATGCCTTATACAATGGTTTGGGTTGCGTTCTCATGCAAAACGGAAAAGCCATTGCCTATGCTTCGCGAATATTAAAGACTCATGAGAAGAACTACCCAACTCATGATTTGGAATTGGCTGCGGTGATCTTTGCCCTCAAAATCTAGCGTCATTATCTCTACGGTGCAACCTGCGAGATTTATACTGATCACAAGAGTCTTAAATATCTGTTCACATAGAAGGAACTGAATATGAGACAATGGTGGTGGCTAGAATTTATGAAAGACTATGATATAGAGATCCATCACCATCCAGGTAAAGCTAACGTGGTGGCAGATGCACTAAGCCGAAAGAAGACCAGAAGTTTAGCATGTACTCTCGTTTCCCGCAAGATCAATGGACTGCTCACCAACATAACCATGGAACCTACATTAATTAAAGAAATTACAGCGCACCAATTGGAAGATAAACTTTTGAAGAGAAAGTACGAGGAGTAAAGGAGTACGCCTGATCCTGATTTCACTATAAGCAATGGGGTACTAAAATTTCGAAATCGAAGTTGCGTACCCGACATTCCGGAACTCAAGAAGAAGATACTGGTGGAAGCTCATAGCTCGAGATTTGCAGTCCACTTTGGTAACACAAAGATGTACCGGGATCTGAAAGAATACTACTGGTGGACCGGAATGAAAAGAGATATAACAAGCCATGTCTTCAAATGTCTGCATTGTCAGCATGTTAAAGCAGAACATCAGAGACCTGTAGGACTGCTGCAACCACTCCCTATTCCTGAATGGAAATGGGAACACATCGCTATGGACTTCGTGGTTGGGCTACCACAGTCATTTTTGAAGAATAATGCAATATGGGTTAGTAGACCGATTGACGAAGTCAACGCATTTTCCGCCAATCAAAATCATGTACTACCTTAATAAGTTTGTCACTTTATACATCAAGGAAACCATTCGTTTACATGGTATCCCAGTTTCAATCGTGTCTGACCGAGACCCCTGCTTCGTGTCTCACTTCTGGAACAAATTGCAAGAAGCTTTGGGGACTACACTGAAGTTTAGCACGGCTTATCATCCACAAACCGATGGGCAATTCGAAAGAACAATCCAGACGTCGGAAGACATGTTACGTGTGTGCGTGTTGGACCTCAAAGGTAACTGGGACGAGCACTTACTTTTAGTGGAATTCGCCTATAACAACAGCTACCAAGCAAGCATTAGAATGGCACCGTATGAAGCTCTGTATGGAAGGAGGTGTCAATCACCTCTCTGTTGGGCAGAAGTCGGAGATAGAAAACTGTTAGGCCCCAAGATCGTGCAAGTCACAAGTGAGAAATCCAACTCATCTAACAACGAATTCGCACCGTTCAGAGCCGCCAGAAAAGTTATGAAGATACACGGAGACGGGACTTAGAATTTCAAATAGGGAATAATGTGTTCCTCAAGATCTCACCAACAAGAGGAGTTATTCAATTTGGAAAGCGAGGAAAACTAAACCCACGTTACATCGGGCCTTTAGAGATACTGGAAAGGATTGGTCCTGTAGCATATCGCCTTGCACTACCACCTGAACTATCCAATGTCCACAATGTGTTTCATGTTTCAATGCTTCGACGGTACCTTCGAGATCCAGAGCACGTTGTTGATTGCGAGGATCTGGAAGTTCAGGAGGATCTATCTTATGAAGAGCAACCAGTGCAGATTCTCGATTGTCGTGATCAAGTTCTCCAAAACAAGACCATACCATTGGTAAAAGTCTTATGGCGAAATCATCGTATCGAAGAAGCTACGTGGGAAACGGAAAGTCAAATGCAAACCAAATACCCACACCTCTTCGAAAGTTAAGGTACGTCAAGTTTGGGGACAAACTTCCTTTTAGAATGGGAGAAATGTGACACCCAAAGTGTTTAATTAAACATCACATAAATATTTATAACTATATATAATTGTGGGTGTATGTGATAATATATTATTAAATAAATAATAATAAATACAGAATCTAATTTGGCATTGGTTATCAAATATGGGATTAATTAGGGATTATTATTTGGGGTCAAATTAACACAAATATAGAATTATAATACTAATTGGGCCAAATTAAAGTCAAAAAAATATATAAAGAAATAAAAGTAAAATAAAACAAATTTAATAAATAATTTCCACGTAATTAATTAATGAATAGATTTGCAAATATTTACAAATATTACTAAAGAAATGAAATAGGGCCATCTATACATCTAGGCTTGGGAGGGGAGTGATTCATCATGTAGGGCCATCATGGACGGGTGAGTCATTACCAGCCAGCCGTGTGTATAAATAGGAAGGGAGGGTGCTGTGAAATAGGGTCAGCAAAGAGGGGGAAAAAAAAGGGAAGAAGAAAAGAAGGAGCCTCAGAAGCAGCATAAAAGAAAAAATAAAAAAAATAGAAAAGGCTAAGGGTCAATATTAAGGTGAGTTATATTATACCTTGAGTCACTATAATATATTTTATGCATGTTTTGACTTACCATAATTTATTTTATACAAGTTATATTTTATGAGTTATATTAATACAAGTTACTTTTTATAAATTATATTAATATTTCAGTTACATAGGTTATTTTCTGAACTCTTTTTGTTTAAAATAAAACCCATGGATATGTTTGTTTAAATTTTAGAAAGTATTTGACAATGACCTTATAAACAATTATGTTTTGCAAGTACCACCACGGGAGTCCCATGCCTTGGGGGACTTAAATAACCATTGGCCTCCGTTTGACCACTTTGTGGTCCTCTGTTTGTCATTGATCCATTGACCTCTGTTCTGATTGTCACTTCTGTGACCTCTGTTTTATTCTGTACCGTGGTTATGGTTATTTATTTACATAATTTATGTATTTCAGTTTCTGCCACTTAAATGATTTTATTTTGTATTCTCTATACTCTTGGAATAATATTTCTCACTCTGCTGTGTGCTTATAGCTATTACCCTTTCAGGTGACGAGATGTAGAGGAAACCATAACCTCACATAATGGAACCCGCTCGAGGATTTATGTTGAACCACTATTTTGTCTTTCTTTTTTTCTTTTTTTAAATATTTTTGCTCCATTTTGTTTCTACTTGGGGCCGGTCACTGAATAATAAAATAATAAAAGCCCTATAGATGTATTTTCTCTTATTAAAATAGTAAAATGGAGTAATTTCCTGTTTAATTATTTTTATTTCCGCTTGCGCAGTTTAATTTGTTACGAATAGAATAAGTTAGTAAGTTGCGATTCCAACCCTATGCCCTTGGGGTTGGGTCGTGACAATGTTCAGGGGAAAAAACTTTGTTTTGACACGGTGAACGAAGAGAAGTCCAAGAGGACACATAACGACACCGGGAGCAGCGCACCGAAAAGGCTGAAGTTTGTTGACAGTCGAGCTCCTGGCCAGACTAAGGAGGATTTCAGGGACTACCTCCAGAGGAAGTGATAGAATGTCGAGGTCACGTCCCCTGTCAAGCCGAGAACGCTGTTCTCAGTGGAGCTGGATAGGTTTGAGGCCTCTAAAAGATTCCATATGCCGAGGTTCCAAATCTATGACGGTAAGTCCGATCCGAACGTTCACATCGGCTTATATCTGAATTCAATGGCATTGTATACCGGGAACGAACCGTTGCTATGCAAGGTGTTCCCCTCATTCTTTGGGGAAATATCATCAGACTGGCTTCACAAGCTACCGAAAGGAAAAGGGAAGAGTTGGGAAGGTTTGGCCGAGATATTCGTGGCTAGGTTTGTGACAAACAAGTTGCAGCCATTAAGGGTAGACTCCCTGATGGCTTTGAAGATTGGCGAGGGTGAAAGCCTTAGGGCTTATGCCAAATGGTATTTTGAGGTGTTCAACCGAATACTAGGATGAAACTAGGAGTTGGCGGTCGTATCTTTTAAGAACAGCCTAGAGGATGATTGCACATTTCGGAAGTCATTGGCAAAAACTTTGCCAAAGAGTATGGAGGAGCTCATGGCAAGGATCGAGAAATATGCCAGAGCAGAAGAGGATACGCCAAGAATGAAGGCACTGAAGCAAGAGAAGCGAAACGGCTTGCCGAAGCGAGGCTGAGGTAATATTGGATTTAATAGGCAAGAAACAGGGCTAAGGGCTGCCCAGGCAGTCACCACTGTGTTCTGGATCCCGGTGTATAAAGTTCTATGGGGAAGTGGTTTGGAAATACTCTTCAGATCCTGGGGGACGCTCGTAATCCTCAAATAGACACCTGAAAAGAAATGAACACTTCGGGCGGGGGTGCCGGAATTAGCACTCCGACGGACAAGTCAGTCTCTACTCTCTCTGGATTACTTATATTTTAAGTTAAGCATACTAGTTCTTACATACCTTCCTCTGACTGATGATCTTGTATTTATATTACTCTCTTTCTTGGGCCTCGGGACTGGGCCCGCTTTCAATTTTCCGTATAATTATTTATTCGGCTTCCTTTGCAGCAAACCGCTTCTTACTCGGCCCCTTACTCAATCGGCTATCTGGCCAAATAGGGCAGGATTTAAATTGCGGGATAGAGTCGAATGAAATATATATGTTTCGACCCAAGTCCAACCATTCAGCCTCTTTATGACTCCCAATATTCGGCCCCCACAATTGCCCCCCAAGCACTTCACTTACGACAGTTAGCTGGAGTGTTTGGTTTTGAACTTCGAAAAGTCAGAGCCGAAATTCAGCAGCTAACCTCATTTCAACGCGGATGTCAGAGCACACGCCTCTTGGTTATCATTTCAACTTCTCGCCCCTTCGTACGCCTCCATTTATTATGATTTAAAATCTTGTCATCTTCTCGAACATGCACATTTTGGACGCTTAAAGTTTTTGAACTGCCTTCTGACTGCAACTTCCATTCGTCCTCCATTGTCTTCTCCGTCTCTTGTAAGTCTCCTTCCTCTCTGCTTTCTCTCTGCTTTGAGTCCTTTTTCCTGGTTTACCCTTAGTTTATCACACTCCTATAAGCTGATCGAAATGGAAAAGCATTTGAAAGACCTCCTCTCTGTAGATCGAATTTCTGGCTTTCGACGTCATTTTTCTATCCTTGATGATGTCCGTCTATCGCTTGTGACAGACGGTACTCTCGATATGGAGAGGGACGATGAAAGCACAATCGTTTTTCCTCTCTTATCGATTGCGGAGGGTGGAATTCGTTTCCCGCTTAATCCATTCCTTAGGGCTGTCCTTCGCCATTGGGGTCTAATCCCCTCTCAACCTAATGTCAATTTTTTTAGAATCGTAATGGGGATCATAGAGCTAAACCGTCGCCTTAGGATTAACCTCGGCATACCTGCTATTTGGCACTATTACACCTTGGCGAAGTCTTCTGGTCGGCATAGACGCTATTTCCTTAGGACTAAGGACACCAACCATCAACTAGTGACTATGCTCTCTAGCTCTGGAAAGCGAGTCGATGACGTTATGGTTGTTGTCCGAGGTAATTGGGAATTCGGCGAAGGCGAGGATCGCCTTGATCCTATTCCTAGACGAAGGGGTGAACCAGGTGGCCGTATAACTTCTTGTGTTTATTTTTTGTTGTATTTATAAAGCTTCATTTTTTAGACCTCATGGTTTTGCTTGTGCAGGAAACGATTTGAAGAAAGTCCTGACTTCAACCGACAACGCCGTTCTTTCATAAATCAAAGTCGCGCTCAAATACTTCGGCCATCCGAGTCCTCAGAAATAGGGGAGGGCGGCCTACGTTCTACTTTGCTACGAACCGACATATACGACTTTCTCAACGGCAGAAAACATCCCTATTCCGAAGGGTGAAGAGTTTCTTACCGCTCTTATCTTGACCGACTTCAAAAACCTACGGCAAGTTGGTTTCGAGGGGTCCGATTCAGAGCGGGTGGAAGTAGCTGACGTTGCCAAATCAGATCAGTCCGAAGAGGGAGTAGACGAAGCTTTGAAATTGGCCTTCGAGTAAGCCGGCCTCAATTCAGCCGACCCTCCGTCCACTTCAATCCGAGGGGACCTTCTATTTGACGACATTTTTAAAGGTTTAGAGGACCTTCCCGGCGCATTCCCTGAGGACATGGCTGGGTTAAGGCTCACACAACTTGCAAAAAAGAGGTGGTTGTTCAATCCGATCAAGAGGCAGAGCAAAGGGCAGACAAGCGTCCTGCCGAGGTCGAGGCCGACTCAAAAGAAAACCGTGCCGACAAATGGCCTCGTTTAGAGGAATCGGATGTGATTGTGCCTTTTGTCATTCAACCGAAGATAAAGAACACGTTGATCTCCTCTGATGCTTCGGCAATTAAAGACCCTGCCGTCGCACTCAGCAAGACAGCGTCTGTCTCATTGCCGACTGACAAGGCGATTTTCCTCAGGAAGCCGGATCTGCTGGCGATAGCACTAGCCACTCAATCGGCTCTCCTGGTATATACCTTGACTTTGTCTTTCCCTTCTATGCAAATATTGTTTTGGTTTTAATTTCCTATTTCGCAGACAGTCGAGAGAATAGCCGAGATAGGTCGTCGTCAGCACGATGCCGTCGAATGACTTGGTCGTTTACAAACGGAAGTAGAGGGCCAAAGGAGCAGGGCGGACTTTGAGGCGGCGAGAGCGAAAATGGAAAGCGCCAGGGCCGAGGCTGAGATGGAGAGGGCGCGTAACGCGGATCAACTGAGATAGGCCGCCGAGAAGAGGGCAGACGCGAGCGAAGACGCGCTCAGGTTGGCCCAAGAGGCGATCTCCAAACTGGAGGCTGAGTTGGAAGAAATAAAGAAGGCGAAGGAAGCAGCCGACTCGGAGGCTTCCAAGGCATTCGAGGCCGGGAAAAGTGCTGCTTTGGCCGACTATGTGGAAGAAGTCCCCAAATTTGAAAATCGGGGATTCAAACACGGCTGGCTCAAAGCCCTTGCTGCCGCTGATGTGACTTTGGCTATGCCGATTCCATACGAGCAAGTGGATGTTGAGCCACTGGAGTCTGACTCCGATGACTAATTTGGGCGACACTTGTGTTTGTTTTAGGATTTTGAATGTATTTTTACAACTTTTCATTTAGTAGTTTTCATGTATTGCTACAATCATAGTTTTTTGCTAGGCATTTTCATGCAAACTTATAGCTTTTTGTTTAGTAGTTTTCGTATGTAAAATGGCTACAATTTGTGCCCAATTTACTAATGAAAATTTCCTCTTTATTTTGCTATTATTTGTGCTAAATTTTGTTATTGATGAATGGTATTGCTTTCAATTGTAAAATGGCTACATTTTGTTTTCAATACCAAGTATCATAATTCATGGAATGGCTGCGGTTTAGATACTTGGCCGATCAGATTAATAAATCTTCCCTTACCCCAGCCAGTGCATGAGCTTCAGAAGCCGAATAGGACTAGTTCATTAAATGGTTGCAGCATAATTTGATCGGCATTTGGTTTAGATACTTGGCCGATCAGATTAATAAATCTACTCTTGCCCTAGCCAGTGCATGAGCTTCAGAAGCCGAATAGGACTAGTTCATGGAATGGCTGCGGCATAAATCGATCGGCATTGGGTTTAGGTACTTGGCCGATCACATTAATAAATCTACCCTTGCCCCAGCCAGTTACATGAGCTTCAGAAGCCGAATAGGACTAGTTCATGGAATGGCTGCAGCATAAATCGATCAGCATTGGGTTTAGATACTTGGCCGATCACATTAATAAATCTGCCCTTGCCCCAGCCAGTTGCATGAGCTTCAGAGGCCGAATAGGGCTAGTTCATGGAATGGCTGCGGCAAAAATCGATCGGCATTGGGTTTAGATACTTGGCCGATCAGATTAATAAATCTGTCCCTGCCCCAGCCAATGCATGAGCTTCAGAAGCCGAATAAGGCTAGTTCATGGAATGGATGCGGCATAAATCGATCGGCATTGGGTTTAGATACTTGGCCGATTAGATTAATAAATCTGCCCTTGCCCCAGCCAGTTGCATGAGCTTCAGAAGCCGAATAGGACTACTTCATGGAATGATCCGATCGGCATCCAGCTTTTGGCGTTTAGCATTAATCATGTCGCCTCGGGGGCGCTGCATATATTAAGAATAAATGGGGTGAGTTCGCGCCAGTGATTCCACTTATTCTTATTCAGACTCGATTTAAACTAGCTTGAGATAAGTGCGAATGTCAAACAGGCGGTTTTTCAACAGCAGAGGAGAAGGACGAACATTGGCTGAGCTAAACACTACAATGAATCATAGCAGCGAACCTACACACACGGGAGGTAGGACGTCCAAGGAACGGGAAAAATGTTAGCCCCCAAGTCGTCGAAGCAGATCACCCTGAAAAGAAAAACAGCAACGGGGAAGCTCCCCGCGACCGCGACCGAGAGACGAGCCCAACGCGATGCCACAGCCGTTGAGTTTTGCGATTTTCGTAGGGAATAAACCGATGAGGGAGGCAGATTTCATCGTTAACGATCCAAGTGTAGCAGTCGAGTTCGCTCGACAGATCTTTCCACCAGAAGTCCAGTAGTCAATGGTTGGACGACAAGATTTTGAAGTATTTCGAGAAGGGCATCTGTAGGGCGGTGAAGGGGCTGTACACCGCTTATGAAGTCAGCATGCGGCTGCGTGCCGCGCGACGGGAAATAGAGAAGAAAGACGAACGAATCCGCAGTTTGGAGGCTCGCACGGAGAAAGCTGAACATGAGCTTAGGGAGCTTAGGAAGGCTCAAGCCACCGAGCCGTGTGCGGCGGGTCAATCTAACCCGGTCGTGGAGGAGAGAGTGACCCAACGGCTGTTAAGTCATGCCATTACCGACCGAGATACCGCAAGCATGTTTGCCGTAGAAAATGCGAGGACCATCAGTTATGAACAAGGCTTCCACGCGGGCCGGAAGGTCAGGATCGACAAAACCAAAGAAAACTTGCAGAGGAGGTCTGCCGATGCGACAACCGAGGCTTTAGGCATGGTTGGATCAAGGCACTTCAAGCCGCGAAGGCTCTCCGAGCAGAGGGTATTGATTCGGCGTTGCCGCTATACCACCGTGATTACTTTCCCTTTTTCGCCTTTGAAGTCGAAAAGAGTGACAATGAGGGAGACGCCGTATAAAAGTAGACATTGTGGGCATTGTAATGCAAAATTTATGTAATTTTTAGCTAATTGAATAATAGTACATTTTCTATTTCAAGTGTTTTCAAGTGTTGGCATACTTTCTGATTGTATTAGTATACTCCATTTCAATCGACTGATCTAAGGACACGTTTATTTTGAACGTTCACATGTTTCAGCTTGCGTTTATATGGCATGTTTTATTTTACTTTGAATGTTTGATGTCTCAGCCTTCGTTTATAGGGCTTCCCCCATTTCACGTTTATACGGTGTCACGCACTAATCGTGATATCCACGAAGGGCGCTCCGAATCCGAAGGCTTTATCGGCCCAAAGACGTCATGCACCGATGGGGCTCCGAATTCGGAGACATAGTTAGGCCAATCATGATATCCATGAAGGGCGCTCCGAATCCGGAGGCTTTATCGGCCCAAGGGCGTCATGCGCCGATGGGGCTCCGAATTCGGAGACATGGGCCAATCATGATATCTACAAAGGGCACTCCGAATCCGAAGGCTTTATCGGCCCAAAGACGTCATGCGCCTATGGGGCTCTGAATTCGGAGACTTAGTTTGGCCAATCGTGATATCCACGAAACGCGCTCTGAATCCGGAGGCTTTATCGGCCCAAAGGCGCCATGCGCCGATGGGGCTCTAAATTCGGAGACAGTTTTGCAAATCGTGATATCCACGAAGGGCGCTCCAAATCCGGAAGCTTTATCGGCCCAAAGACGTCATGCGCCGATGGGGCTCCGAATTCGGAGACATATTTGGGCCAATCGTGATATCCACGAAGGGCGCTCTGAATCCGACGGCTTTATTGGCCCAAAGGCATCATGCGCCGATGGGGCTCCGAATTCGGAGACTTAGTTGGGCCAATCGTGATATCCACGAAGGGCGCTCTGAATCTGGAGGCTTTATTGGCCCAAAGGCGTCATGCGCCGATGGGGCTCCGAATTCGGAGACTTAGTCGGGCCAATCGTGATATCCACGAAGGGCGCTCCGAATCCGGAGGCTTTATCGGCCCAAAGGTGTCATGCGCTGATGGTGCTCCGAATTCAAAGACAGTTTGGCCAATTGTGATATCCACGAAGGGTGCTCCAATTCCGGAGGCTTTATCGGCCCAAAGCCATCATACGCCGATGGGGCTCCGAATTCGGAGACTTAGTTGGGCCAATCGTGATATCGACGAAGGGCGCTCCAAATCCAGAGGCTTTATCGGCCCAAATACGTCATGCGCTGATGGGGCTCCGAATTCGGAGACTTAGTTGGGCCAATCGTGATATCCACGAAGGGCGCTCCGAATCCGGAGGCTTTATCGGCCCAAATGAGTCATGCGCCGATGGGGCTCCGAATTCGGAGACTTAGTTTGGCCAATCATGATATCTACGAAGGCCGCTCCGAATCCGGAGGTTTTATCGGCCCAAAGGCGTCATGCGCCGATGGGGCTCTGAATTCGGAGACAGTTTGGCCAATCGTGATATCCACGAAGGGCGCTCCGAATCCGGAGGCTTTATCGGCCCAAAGGCATCATACGCCGATGGGGCTCCGAATTCAGAGACTTAGTTGGGCCAATCGTGATATCCACGAAGGGCGCTTCGAATCCGGAGGCTTTATCGACCCAAAGACGTCATGCACCGATGGGACTCCGAATTTGGAGACTTAGTTTGGCCAATTGTGATATCCACGAAGGGCACTCCGAATCCGGAGGCTTTATCGGAACACTTTTGAACTGATTTCGCAGTAAGTAAACTGGGATCTTTGTATTACAAAAGTGGAGTGTACATGGTGAACCATTCAAAACTAGTATTATTCCCCACAAGTCGGATTCAATGATAGAATTTACGCAAGTGTGTTGAATTCCAAGGCCGTGGAAGACTCATTCCGGACATGTTTTTGAGCCGATATGCCCCTACTCTTGCTATCGAATCGACCTGATAGGGGTCGTCCCAATTAGGACCCAATTTTCCATCAGCCGGTTTCCTGGCAGCTGGAAGTACCTTCTTTAGGACCAATTCTCCTGGTGTGTAGCGGCGCAGCTGAACGCATTGATTATACGACTTAGCAAGCTGTTGCTGGTATCGTGCCATGGACGCAAGGGCACGGTCTCTTCGTTCTTCGATCAGAATCAAATCGAGAGCCAACATCATGTCGTTTTGGCCCATATCAAAAACTTACGATTTCAGGGTTGGGTGGCCGATCTCCAGGGGTATGATCGCCTGGGTTCCAAAGCATAAAGCAAACGGCGTTTCTACAGTGGATCACCTCGGCGTAGTTCGATCCGTCCACAATACACTCGGCAATTCTTCGACCCATTTGCCTTTAGCATTCTCCAGCCTCTTCTTGATGCCGTCCAAGATAGATTTGTTCGAGGTTTCGGCTTGACCATTGCTTTGGGGGTAAGCCGGCATGGAAAAGTAAGGCCGAATACCATACTTGTTGCACAGCTCTCAGTAGACGCCACAATCAAACTGGGTGCCATTGTCTGTGATAAGAGCTCTTGGAATGTCGCATCGTGTTATGATATTTCTCCATACAAAGCGCTTAACATCAGCATCTCGAATGTGCGTTAATGCCCCCGCTTCGACCCATTTTGTGAAGTAATCTGTCGCGACGATCAAGTATCGCTTGTTCCCTAGGGCCCTCGGCAATGGTCCTACGATATCAAGTCCCCACTGGGCGAACGGCCAGGGACTGGTAACAGAGCTTAACTCTTCAGCAGGCAGATGGGTTAACGGGGAGAACTTCTGGCACTGTTCACATTTTTTCACATAGCATTCGGCATCAGATCTCATTGTCGGCCAATAATACCCATGTGTTATAGCTCGATGGGCCAAAGAGCGCCTGCCAGAATGTGCGCCACAACTGCCTTCATGTATTTTAGTCAAAAGCTCTTCGACTTTGTCCGGATGCACGCATTCTAGGTATGGGCCAGAAAGGGATTTCTTATAAAGCTTTCCTTGCAGATCTAAGTAGTAACGCAGGGCTTTGTTTCGCAGCTTGTGCACTTCTTTCTTGTCCTCTGGGAGCTGTTCAGAAGACAGGAATGCAGCAATGGGATCCATCCAACTCGGTCCAGATTCTATAACATTGACTTGGATTTCCTCTGGACCAATGCTTGGCTCCGGGATAAAACCCACCTCGATGGTCCGTTTAATCTCTGAGTTAATGGCAGAGGCTAGGCAAGCCAGGGCATCTGCGTGTGTGTTCTGATCACGTGTTATCTGATTCAATTCATGATGGTCAAATTTTGCCAGCAGGGAGTTAGCCGTTTTCATGTAAGCCGCCATACGGTCATTTCTCGCCGCGTACTCCCCTTTTAGCTGATTGATCACCAATTTTGAATCGCAAAATACAAGCAGACGCCGAGCACCCAGAAGATGTGCATTCCGCAAACCGGTTAGAAGGGCTTCGTATTCGGCTTTGTTGTTTGACGCTTCGAAGCCGAGTTTGACAGCCTGCTCAATTATTGCGTCGTTGGAAGCCATGATTACTACTCCGGCTCCACTGCCCCGCTGATTGGATGATCCATCACAGTACAACTGCCATATGTCCCCAACAAAAATTCTCCAGTTCGGCTTAGGTCGAATTTCATCAGACTTAAAGTCGGTAAGACCCCCGGTGAATTCAGCAACAAAATCGGCAAGCACCTGTCCCTTGATTGAGGTTCTAGGTAGAAACTGAATGTCGTACTAGCCGAGTTCGAGAGCCCACTTTGAGACACGTCCTGATGCTTTTGCATTACGTAGTACTGATCGGAGGGGGTAATCTGTTAGCACCCCGATGCTGTGCCCCTGGAAATAATGCATTAGTTTTCTTGCCGCCATGACTAGGGCTAGGATGAGTTTTTCCAGCGGAAGGTAGCGTGTTTCGGCGTCAACCATTGCCTTCCTCACATAGTATACTGGTCGCTGCTTCCCTAGCTCTTCCTTTATCAGTACGGCGCTGACGGCCCGGTCGGAAACTGCCAGATACAAAATGAGTGGGTCATCTGCCGAAGGTGTTGTCAAGAGTGGCATTGATCGGAGGTAGGTCTTAAGGCTGTTGAAAGCGGCTTCGCTCTCGGTGGACCATTCGAAAGCCTTGCCTGCCGTAGTGTATAAAAGAATTATCGATAGTGATCTGTGGACCGACTGATGAACCTATTGAGTGCGGCGGCCATCCCCATCAACTTTTGAACCTCTTTCACTGAACGAGGGGAGCCGAGTTCCAAGATTGCTCTGATTTTCCTCGGGTTAGCTTCGATTCCTCGGCGGTTGACAATGTAACCCAAGAATTTGCCAAAGCCGATCCCAAACGCACATTTGGAAGCGTTCAGCTTCATTTTGTATTTGCGTAAAATGTCGAATGTCTCTTCCAGATCGGCTAGATGGGTTTGCTCTTCTTTGGACTTGACCACCATGTCATCAATGTACACTTCCATAGTCTGGCCGAGTTGCTCCTTGAACATGGCAGTGACCACTCTTTGGTAAGTTGCCCCTGCATTCTTCAGCCCAAAGGGCATAACCTTATAGCAGTAGGTTCCTCTTGGGGTGAGGAATGCAGTTTTGTCTTGGTCCTCCGGATGCATGGCGATTTATTGGTAACCTCTGTAAGCATCGAGGAAGCTCATACGCTGATGGTGTGCCGTCGCATCTACAAGTTGGTCAATTCTGGGTAAGGGAAAACAATCCTTGGGGCAGGCTTTGTTTACATCCGTGAAAACAACGCACACTTGCCAAGTCCCATTTTTCTTCTTCACAACCACAGTATTGGAGAGCCACGTGGGGTATGTAACTTCCCTGATTGCCCCGGCGTCAAGGAACCTGTCAACCTTTTCAACAACGGTGGCAGTGTGCTCCGCGGCTGACCGCTAACTTTTCTGAATGATCGGCTTGCATTTGGGGTCAACATTCAAACGGTGCTGCAAAACAGACGGATCTATACCCAGCATCTCATACGGAGTCCATGCAAAGACATCAAGGTTGCTGAGCAGGAAGGAAATCAATTGCTGTCTGTCGGCTTGATTCAGGGAGGCGCCGACCATGAAGAACCTGTCTGGGTTTCCGTTGATTTCAACTCGATCTAGGGCTTCCGTGGCCGTTTCACTTGGGAGCCGCCCAACATCGTCGAGGCTCTCCCGATTCGGCACCTCAATAGAATTCACTTGAAACTCCTTTGGTGTCTTTCTAGCAAGGAGATAGCATGCTTGTGCCGACTTTTGTAAGCCACGGATCTGCTCAACGCCGTGCTCTGACGGGAAGCGTAGCAGCTGATGATAGGTGCTTGGCACGGCCTACATAGAACGCAACCAAGTTCACCCCATGATGAGATTATACGGCGATGGCAGCTTGACGACCAAGAATTCCACATCCATTGTTCGGGAGCCCGCTCGAACGGGTAGTGTGATTTTCCCTAACGGATATTCTGGATTGGCGTTGAAGCCGAATAGTGGATAGGGAGCTGGAGAGAGGTCTGATTCGGAGAGGCCTAGTTTGGTGAATGTCTTGTAATACATAACTTCCGATGTGCTCCCTGGGTCAATGAGTACGCGCTCAACGGTAAATCGGTTTACGCGCAACTCAATTACTAAGGGATTAATGTGGGGAAGTGTCACTCCGGCCAAATCTGAATCATGAAAAGTAATGCTCGCAGCTTCATGGGGCCGTTTTGCCGGAGTTAGTTGATTTTGAAGGTCGGGATTCGACTAAATCGTATGCACCGCGGATGACATTAGCAGGCTGTATATCATGTGGATAACACCGAGTGGAGGGGAATCCTGTCTTAAGGTTATTGCTTTGGTTGAGTTGCCTTTTTGGACGTACTGTTGTAGCCTACCATCTTGTACCAATTCCTCTAGGTGATCCTTCAATGCATAACAACTCTCAGTATCGTAGCCGTGGTCCTTGTGATACTCGCACCATCTATCCCGTCTTCTCGTGTCAGGAGGTCCCATCATCTTGGACGGCCATTTGAAGAACGAAAGGGGTTAGACTTTGGACATAACCGCGCAGATCGGCTCTGTCAACTCCGTATATTTCTTGTCGGCGCGCCTTATGCGTCTGCTATCGACTTGTAGCTGTTCATTTGCTCGATGGGAGCATTGGTCGCTTGATCGGCGAGAATCCCGTCTCTTATCTCGTTTAGCCCGATGTCGTGGTTCAGGGCTCTGAGGTGGTACAAAATTTAACGGCTGAGCAATTTCAGTAGGAGCCATCTTGTTGGTCACATTTCCGGCTTTTAGTCGCAAGGCATCATCCTCCACTTTACAGTATTCTTCAACTTTTTTCATCAACGACCAGACTGTTTTGGGAGGCTGTCTGGTCAAAGAGCTGTGGAGGGCACTGTCGGGATGCAGCCCCATCTTGAAGGCGGTAATGGCCATGGAGTCATTCCAAGCATCATCTACCAGATTAAAACATTCCCAATACCGCGACGAATACGCACGAAGGGTTTCCCCCAGTTGAATCTACATTGCCCAGAGGGAATCGGCTTGCTTTGGCTGGACTTCATTAGTTATAAACCTTGCCCTGAAGGATTTTTGGAGTTGGTGGAAGCTCTTGATCGATGTTGGCTCCAGTTTATAATACCACCTGACAGCTAGTGGTCCCAAACTGCTCGAAAATATTCTACACATGAGAGCCTCGTCGTCTACATGCAGCGTCATGGCTTGCTTGTAATGGCGGATGTGATCGGTAGGGTCTGATTTACCGTCGTACAAGGTGAATGACAGTGCTTTGAATTTCTTGGGTAGCACTGCCCTTGCAATCCGTCGTATAAAGGGATCGTGCTGGTCTTCTTCGTCTGAACTGTTTCTTCTTCGCTTATGCCTTATACATGGACTTTCTTCAGAGGAACTGGTGGTTTCGGGTTGTCCCTTCTTCTTGGGCTCTGGGGATAATGAGTCGGAGTCGCTATCAGTGTCTTGTTGTCGGGCTTGAGGTCATCGACCACCTGCCCTCAGAGGTCGTTCCGGCTCTAGGCGGACAACTTATTTGGACTTCGCCACTTCCAAGGCCAAATCTTGACGGAGACGTTTGTTCTCAGCGATCATGTTCTCCAACCTCTGTTCGTTTTGCTTTGCTTGTTCCATGATCGCTTGCATTGTCTCATGCTCTGAAGTCGAGGGTAAGGCGAAGCTCAAGGCGCGTCTGGCGGCGATAGTCTCCGGTCCAAGCATGTTTGTTGGAGTGAGGTCGTCTCTCTGTGTGGTTTCGTCAGTGACTATCGGAGGGTCTTCCGTTATGCCCGCCATGGATGTATTTGAGTATTCCCACAGACGGCGCCAATTGTGGGGAAGTGGTTTGGAAATACTCTTCAGATCAAATCGACACTTGAAAAGAAATGAACACTCTGGTCGGGGGTGCCAGAATTAACACTCTAACGGACAAGTCAATCTCTACTCTCTCTGGATTACTTGTATTTTAAGTTAAGCATACTAGTTCTTACATACCTTCCTCTGACTGATGATCCTGTATTTATATTACTCTCTTTCTTGGGCCTCAGGACTGGGCCCGCTTTCAATTTGCCGTATAATTATTTATTTGGCTTCCTTTGCAGCAAACCGCTTTTTACTCGGCCCCTTACTCAATCGGCTATCTGGCCGAATAGGGCAGGATTTAAATTGCGGGACGGGGTCGAATGAAATATATATGTTTCGACCCAAGTCCAACCATTCGGCCTCTTTATGACTCCCAATATTCGGCCCCCACAAGTTCTATAAAGGATCAGGAACTAGTCATATTACAGAGCGCCGAAGAAAATTCCTGGCGAATTTATGGGGAGAAGCCTTAGGAAGCACTTCGCTTACCACAATGAGGATGGGCACTTGACTCGAGGGTGTAGAGCCCTGAAGACGCATTTGGAAGATCTGGTCAGACAAGGTCACTTAAGGGACCTAGTAGATGAGACCAGAACGAGGGAAGAACAGGCAAGACTGCCCCAGGCACCAGCAGCACCACCTCCACCACCACCATAACATCAAGCAGATGGACCTCGGGTGATCAATGTGATTCACTCAAGGGTCAATGAGAACGAGGTACATGGAGAAACTCAGAGGGTGAGGCACTTACAGTATATGTATCAGGTCCAGCAGAAAAGGCTTAGGACAAACGAGTGCCAGGGACCAATGGTGTCCTTTACTGAAGTAGACCTAGACATGGTGCAGCATCTACACAACGATGCTCTGGTGGTAACCCTCAAGATTGGGGAATGCCAGGTAAGACACATTCTGATCGACCAAGGAAGCTCTTGTGACATCATGTATATCCGATGTTACAAGGAGCTTGGCCTTCATCAAGATGATATGGAGTAATCCAACAGCCCAATGTTCGGGTTCAATGGAATGCCAACATGGCCCCTGGGAGCTATAAATTTGAAGTTGCAGGCAGGCACCAGGAAGATAAGCACAGAGTTTACAATAATTGATACCCTCTCCCCTTACAATGCTATCTTGGGAAGGCCACGGGTTACACGCAATGAGGGCTATTCCCTCAATATTGCACCAACTGTTGCAGTTCCTAATAGATCATGGAATTGAGAAGGTTAGAGGAGATCAGGTGCAAGCAAAGAGTTGCTTCATGGTAGTAATGAAATCCACCTGCAACATACGAGAGGCAGAAACAGTAGAAATCGAGGACGAGGACGTGGAAGTCCTAGATGATGTCGACAAAGAACCGGCCGAGAAGAGCGAGGAAGCCATGAAGAAAATTCTGGTCCAGTAATGGGATGAAAAGCGCTTCTTCATTCTCGGCTCAGGCTTGGCCAAGGAGGAGGAAAGAGAGTTAGAGGCATTCTTTCGAGCAAACGTAGAAGTGTTTGCCTGGACGCCATACGAGATGCCTAGCATTGACCCCGAGGTCACTTGCCATAGACTCAATGTAGACAGGTCGGTTAAACATGTCATTCAACGGGCAAAAAGGCCGATGTTGATTCATGTGGAGGCAGTAGAGGAGGAAGTGGACAGATTTTTGGAAGCCAAGGCTAATCGGGAGGTGAACTACCCAACATGGTTGTCAAACATAGTTGTTGTGAGAAAGAAGAATGGGAAATGGAGGGGCTGCATGGACTTCACCAGCCTGAATAAGGCTTGTCCCGAAGACAGTTTTCCACTGGCCAAGATTGATCAATTAGTAGATGCCACTTCAGGGCATGGAAGGATGAGCTTCCTAGATGCTTACAGGGGATACCACCAGATAGCAATGTATCCCCCTAATGAGGAGAAAACTGCATTTATCACCCCGAAAGGGCTGTATTGCTACAGAGTGATGCCTTTTGGGTTGAAAAATACAGGAGCAACCTGCAAGAGGTTGGTGACCAAGATGTTCAGACATCTGATTGGCAAAACAATAGAAGAATACATCGATGAGATGGTCGTAAAGACCAAAGAACTTGAGAATCACCTGGCCGACTTAAAGATAGTTTTTGATATCCTTAGAACATATCAGCTCCAACTCAATGCTTCGAAATGCGCATTTGGAGTTGGATCTGGTAAGTTCCTAGGATACCTTGTTACCAGAAGGGGCATTGAGGCAAGCCCAGATCAAATCATGGCCATCCTGGACTTGAAAAGCCCGACATCGGCAAAACAAGTACAGATGTTGACTAGAAGGGCTGCAACCCTGAACAAATTTATAAGCAGAAGTTTAAATAAGTGTAAATCATTTTTCAATTTGTTGAGAAAGGCCACATATTTCTTGTGGACAGAGGAATGTGAAATCGCCTTGGCCGACTTGAAAAAGTACCTGACAACAGCTCCTGTTCTGTCAAATCTAATACCTAGAGAGGAACTATTCTTATACTTGGCTGTTTCAGAGCACGTAGTGAGTGCAATGATAACCAGAGAAGAGAAGGAAGAACAAATGGCAGTATACTATGTGAGTAAAACCTTAGCAAGTGCAGAGACCAGGTACTTACCCCTAGAAAAATTAACACTGGCCTTAGTGATGGCTTCCAAAATATTGAATCATTATTTCCAGGCCCACAAGATTGTGGTGTTGACCGAGCATCCCTTGAAATCCATGTTGCAGCATGGAGATCTAATAGGCAGGGTAGCTAGATGGGCAATAGTTTTGGGCTAATATGACTTAGAGTTTAGGCCCAGAACGGCAATTAAAGGCCAGGTTCTGGCTGACTTTGTGGCCGAGTTCACACCTGGTGCCATCCCACGTCGGGCTCCGGTGAGCCGCGGCTTGGGATATCCAGGGGAACAAGAAGAAACCCAGCTGGGAACGAAAAACCCCACATCAGAATAGCAGAAGAAGGTAGAGAAACCAAAGCCCTGTGATATCTACATCAGCGACTCCTTCCGCCTGTTTGTTGATGGAAGTACAAACCGTTAAGGAGCGGAAGCAGGCGTAGTGTTAGTATCGCCATATGGGCGAATAATAGAGCAATCTATTTGTTTGGGGTTCAAGGCCTCAAACAATGAAGTAGAATATGAGGCACTCAGGGTTGAGGTTAGCCGCAGCGATGGAAGCCGACGAGGTGGTAGTCTTCTGTGACTCCCAACTTATTGTGAATTAGGCAACATGCGAGTATGCAACCCGAGATGAAAGAATGATAGCCTATGTCAAAGAAGTTGTTAGACCTTGTTCCAGGATTGCTGACTACAACAAGTTAGCTAAGATGATAATAGTCATGCCGATGCCTTGGCTAACCTAGCTAGTGCAATAAAATCAGGGGAGGCAAGGATAATAATGGTCGATTATTTGTTAGGCCCAAGTATGGAACCACTGATCACAGAGTGCGAAGCAATGTGTGTGAAGATGGGTCCAAGTTGGATGGATGTAATAGTGATATTCCTAAGAGACGGCAAGCTACCAGACTGAAGTCGGCCAGGTTCAGCCTAACATCAGAAGGCCAACTCTACAGAAGGTCCTTTACTGGGCCCCTTTTGAGATGCATGCATCCCTCCCAAGTTGAAGACTTCTTGTATCAGATTCATGAAGGAGTCTGTGAAAGCCATGCTGCGGGCAGATCACTAGCCCATAGAGCCATATCCCAGGGATATTGGAGGCCATACATGCAAAAGGACGCTGAAGCCTATGTCAAAAAATGTGAAAAGTGTCAAAAGTTTTCACCTTTGATACATCAACCAGCAGCAGATTTGAACCCAGTATCCATCCCTTGGCCATTTTCCCAGTGAGGCATGGATCTTGTTGGACAACTGCCCCAAGCAACTAGCAAAGAAAGTTTCTGCTGGTAGCAATTGATTACTTCACAAAGTGGGTAGAAGTTGAACCCCTTGCAAAGATTCGAGATGTTGATGTGAAGAATTTCATATGGAAGAACATCATCACCAGGTTTGGGATCCCAAGAGCAATAATAGCAGATAATGGTACACAGTTTGATAGTAAGCTAATCAAGAGCTTCTGTGCAAAGTTCAAAATCAAGAACTAGTACTCCACTCCAAGCTTCCCTCAGAGCAATGGTCAGACAGAAGCATCCAATAAGACAATCTTAGATGGGATCAACAAGAGGCTGGAGACAACAAAAGAGAAGTGGGTGGAAGAGTTACCTAATGTGCTCTAGGCATATTAGACTACGCCGAGAAGATCAACTAGGGAGTCTCCTTTTGCCATTGCTTATGGCACTGAAGCAGTTATCCCACTGGAAGTTAGCATCCCTGGAATTGGAACCCAGGGAGTAGAGAATGGGACTAATGAGGCATTCTTGGCCTGAGATCTAGACCTACTGGAGGAAAAAAGAGAAAGAGTAGCAATTTGGCCGGGGGCATACCAGTAACAACTTGCTAGGGCTTACAACAAGAAGGTCAACCCAAGAGATTTCAAGGTTGGGGACCTCGTCTTGAGAAAGGTCGTCGACAACAAGAAGGATCGCAGGGAGGGGAAACTAGGCCCAAACTGGAAGGGGCCTTATAGAATCATCTCGGTTGCCGGCAATGGGGCATATCGGCTTGAAGACACTGAGGGCAAAGAGTTGCCAAGACCCTGGAACCCTTGCAACTTGAAGTTTTTCTATCATTAGTTTTTTGTTTCTGCGCAGTTTGTCATAATTTTATTAGCTGAAGTAATAAAATGTTAGTTTGATTTTTGAATTTGAAATTTGTGCGATAGAACTAACTAGTCCTATGACAATGTTTCTGAATGAAACATGACGAATAACTTAAATTTATTATATGGCAGAGTTGAATTATACTTGCATATAATAGAGTTGAACTAAGTTGGCGATATTTTGAATGAAACATAACGAATGACTTAGACTTATTATATGGCAGAGTTGAATTATACTTGCATATAATAGAGTTGAACTAAGTTGGCGATGTTTTTGAATGAAACATGACAAATGACTTAGACTTATTATATGACAGAGTTGAATTATACTTGCATATAATAGAGTTGAACTAAGTTGAATTAACCTAGACTTGTCATGTCAGTAGGGGCAAACTCAAAATGGAACTAAACTCGTTTCAGTTAGATTAACAGAAGAACCAAGGTTGAAACACCTCGGCTAATCTTTGTTTGAATCTGACTTTAGCAAAAGACCATAGACACGTGCTTAATGTGAACATAAGTGGAACTTAGGTTCACATTAGGGGGCAGGGAGCAAAAATGATAAATAAACTTAAGAGCAAGAGCTTGGGACTTGTTGAAATTTTCTATTTTTTTTTTTAAAATGGGCTTAACACTTGTTGAAACTGCAGGGAAATTTACAAGTTGCAGTTCGCCGAGGTAATTATGAATAAAGTATCTGAGATACATATTACCCGGGGTAACCAACCAAGTTATCAAACCTTGGAAAGGGTGAAGTCTTAATCGAAGATAGTATATGGAGGTAAAAAAGCAATGCTTTACTGAACAACACTTGTAAAAATATTTTAATATTTTTAAGTGTTAGTCGAGGTATTCCAATTGTTGGCCGAGGCAAACAGTCAAGGTTTATATCCGAGGTGTTTTATCACGAAGTTATTATACAATTAAGGTATACTTTGAAGAAATACAAAAAATATTCCAAGTATGGAGAAACATACAAACATGCAAGGCATAAAGAGGAAAACAGTAAACATATAGCCAAAGGAAAGAGTATTCACTCACAGAAGAAACTATTTCAAAGTTAAAGGGACTTCGGCCTGACCAAGGAAACTACTTGTTCGAATTACAAATGGGCACATCGGCCAAAAAGAAAAGCTTGGATAGAAAAATATTACAACTGTTCAGAAGTAAGAAGAAAAAGTATAAAAAACAGGAAAATCCTAAGTTCATGCATTTTCCACAGTCTACACTGCCTCAGTAATTGGCGTTGTGTCAGCTTCGGCAGGCAGCTGGGCAGACCTTTTAGCTTGGACCTCGGCGTCGATCTCACGCAAGGTATCATCCAGGCTCTTGTTGGTAGTCTCGACCTCGGCCTCGGAAGTGGTCTTTTGAACCTCATCCTCTTCATCAAGAGTCAAGTCTAGGACTTGCTCATTCAGGATTGGGGACTTGGCCCCAACAGAGCCTTCAGCACCGCTTCGACCTCGGCTTCCTCTTTCCCCTTAGCTTCATCCTCAGACTGGCTTAGAGCGGGAGAGAATGGCAGTATAAGTCTGCTTTCGTCCTAGAGAGGCGAGTCTTCGGGGATTGCCAACTCCTTCAAGGCAGCCATCCAGCCAAGGGTGTAACCCGTGTTGTATTCCTAGTTGACTTGCTTCTTGTAAGCGTCACGAACATCGGCTGCCCCCTTGGCGTAGGCCTTCTCATTGGCCACTTTGATTTCGGCTGCCTTTGTAGCAAGTGCTGTTTGGAGCTCGGTCTGGGCCTGTGCCTCTTTCTCCTTGGCCTCTTTTGCCTCGACCTAAGCAAGCTCAACAACATTTTCAGAGGCCTCAGCACGGTCCTCGACTTTCTTCAGGGCTGACTCAGCAACCTTGGCTTGATCTAGAAGACCTCGAATACGAGCCTCGACTTTGTTTAGTGAAGACAAGAGCTTGGCTGCCTCCTTTGTTTTGTGGGTCAGCTCTTTCTTGAAGTCCTCGGCCTTGACTACAAGGGAGTGAACCTGCTGGATAGCCTACAAGAATACGAAGAAAATTCGTTAAGTGTTCAAACCATAGTTGAAATTAAACCAATAGCTACAAGTGTTGGGACTTACCAAGACACAATATTGCATCATCATCGCATAGTTTTCGTACTCAGAAAGCTCGACCATCCGATTGATGTTGGCTGGGAGTAGAACGACAGTGGAAATAACGGCACTGACTTCCAGACTGTCGAGCGCACTGTCCCCGGCTAGAAGAGGTCGGTCTCCGACTGTGACAGATGGAGTCCAGGGAGCGTCAGCGTAAAAACCAGAGGGCTCAGAAGATCCGCCGAACCTCGACTTTTTGGATTGCGGTTGGTCAGATGCCTCGGCCTCGACAGGCCTCTTTCCGGCAGATGTAGACTTTTCTATTTCAGCCAATTTTGAAATTGGCACTGTATCCTCGGATTCCACCTCAGTGGCACTGGGTTTAGCTTTGGCCCTTTTAACCCTCTTTGCCTTGGGTTTTGGCTAAGATTGGGAAGGAGATGAGGAACAGACCGATACCACGTTGGGAATTTCGGCAAGCAGGTTGTCTAGAATGATTTTTGCTCGGCCTATTTCTTCGGTGATAGCGGCAATAATGACTTTGGTACCAAAGCGGATTGTTGGAACTGCAGTGGATGGGTTTGTCGGATCGTAAGCCACGCCTCAGAGTTTTGACGCTTGCGGCTACGAGTTCGGCCTGCGGGTACGTTTGGTAGAGCTCAACGTCGGCGTCGACGTCGGCGCTGTGATGTCAGGATAAGTTGGGGGGCAGATGTAGATGGTAGCTCTACTGGATTTGAAGAAAAGGCCTGATCTGGCCTTGGTGAGGAAGCGACCGGTGGAGTTGATACAGATGGTGGAGTTTTGCTTCGACGGGGAACGTCGGGCAAATTAGACTTATAGGTAGGGATATAATTAAGCAATGAAGGGGCCTTGTGCTTATTGATATCCAAACGTAGAAGTCTTCTTAGATCGGGACTGGGGCAGAAGGTTTGGTGAAAATCCTTCGCTGGCTGAGGCAGAGTTGCAAATAACAAAGAGCACAAAACATTTTAGTACAGATAAAAGAGTCAACAAGCCTTAGCAGAAGTAAGGTTATGGGATGACCCAGTTCTTACCATCACCCTTTTAAAAATTGATCGGCGTAGAGGATAGAGGTGAAGATCGTCATCAAGCCCAATTGCCCAAGACGATAAAGTAATCATCTCCAGCACCCTTGTTAGAGTCTGGGAGGTCAGCTATTAATTTGTAGGTAGTGGACCTAGGTTTGAGGTAGTATATGTAGCCTTTTTCAGACTTGAGGCCACACATGGTATAGCAGAATTGGATATCGGCAAATGTTATCCTCACCTTTTCTCGGTGTGCTAGCTCAATTATGCCATTAATAACCCTATATGAGTTTATGGCAAGTTACATGGGGTTGAGTTTGTAGTAGTGAAGTATCTCTCGGAAGAGAGTGTCTAGGGGAAGCTGAAGTCCGCATTTAATAAATGCAACAATAGGGAAGAGCATGGAGTCTCCATCAGGCATGATAGAGTCCTCCTCCCCAGCTAACCTTAAATGGACGTCGGCTGGGATAGAGAACTCCCGTCTGAAGTGCCCTAGTTTTTCTGGGGTGTCTACCCCCCATCTAAACATACTCATTACCTTGGCAAGAAGGGGTTGGACAATAGAATGATTAGTATAGGTTTGAAGACCTTGGCTTAATCCTAAACAGGCACTGGTGCAAGGGTTCTTGAAATCTAAGGAGGATTTTGTTTCGATTTTCCTAAAGAACAAGGTTCTAAAGCAAATCCCAAACCTAGAGACTACAGAAACAGGAATTGAAGAAAAAAAATTGGAAATACAACAAGAAAAATAGAAAAAAATAGCATGATTCAGAAATCAAGAAAGTAACAGAGAAAAACAATGGAGAAAAGCAACAATGTGACGAACACAGTGATGACAGTCCAAGAGTATGAAAGATTGAAAATCCATAAACATTGAGTGAGTGTGTGCAAGGAAATGTGCAAGAACCACAAGCAATACAAAAAACTCAGGGAGAAATTATGATGCACAAAACAGATTTAAGAGTAAGAAATTGGTTTAGAACACGAAAAATAAAGAAAAGCATAGCACAACTATGAATATAGGCAATGGATACAGGATAGGTACATTGCAAAATTGGAGACGAAGCATATTGAGAGAGCAGTAAAAAGATCAAGATAAGAAGAATAAGTCAAACACTTACCGACAGGGGTCGAGGAAATGAGCAACGAAGTAGGCATTGCCAGAGTCAGACGACGTAAGCAATCGAAAGCAAAGGATGAAAATCTCGCCGAAGGAGATAAGTGCGGCAGTTATAGAGGGCTCGAAAGCTGAGCAATGGAGGATTGGGAACTTTAGAGAGAAAAACTCTGAGCAGAAGAGAAAATACGATAATGCAAAGTAGGAAGACGAAGAGAGAGAAAAAGAGTTTTTTTAAGAACTTGAAAAGACGGCAAACCATAATGAAATTCCTTGGACGACATGCTTGTCAGGCGGCGTGCATAAAAGCGACGCTACCTAATAACGTGTGCCAGGTACGAACCAATGAGAAAGGGACGCGTAAAGGAAATGGTTGAGAAAACCGTGCACGATAGCTCATGCACAGATAACTCTTGGAGTTCTTGATTTAATGAAGAAAAAACCTCGGCTAGATGAACGATTTCAGCTGGAAAAACTTAAAGGAATTGGTTTTTGGTTCTTGGTTTGTGATGAGTGGACAGTTGAGTCTTGGGTACATGAAGCCGATGAGTAATGATCTCAGTCACGGAAGAAAGAATGAATTTCAGCCGACGTGGTAAATGAACTAGCGATATAGGTTCCATCACCTCAGGTTGCCGAGGTAATAGAACCTATGGGGCAGTTGTGGGGACATATTTCGTGGATAACAACACGTGGCCAAGGTGACGCCGAAGTGTCATTCGAGGTGCCACGGGGTCTGATCGTGATGCCGAGGTGATCTCGGCTAGGCCGAGGTTATCTGCGGAGATACCGGAAGCTGAGATAAGCAAATAAGGGGCAAGAGTCCTAGAACAGGGGAGAATCTCAGTCTGAATAAAGATAGAGCTCTTAGGGAGCCTATCCCTATCTGGCTGAGGGTCTAGGATAGACATTGAGCCTGAGTCCACTGAAGTGAGGTTTCTACAGGGATCAGGTCAATGTTGGTTATAAAAGCAGGGCACCCCTGTGGGTCTCAGGTAGACGTGAGATATTGTTATTTCTTGTTAGTTAAGCACAATTTGCTATCTTTGAGAGATATTCGATTACTGACTTGATCGTTGGAGTGCCCCCGGGTGGACGAACCACCGCCGAATTCTTATCTTTCTATGACAGGTTGTTCAGGCTTAATCTATTCTGCCAGTGCTCTCCAGCTGAGTTCCCCCTTTGGTTGTGTGGTCAAAAATCAACACCCACACTAATATATATAATGAGTTGTTTTAGAGATTAGGGTTATGAAATTAGAGTAGATTCTTATTACATATAACTTTGAGAAAAAGACAGTCAATGTTTTAATCATTTACTTTTTTTTAGTGGAACACTTTGTCATTTTCGGCCTGTCAAAATAGGCTTATAGCGAAGCATGTATAATTTGATGTTCTTGTATAATCACTCTATTTCACTTTTTTTAATTTTGTTTCTTCCATTACAAAATATACATCTCAACCCAAATTTTGAAGTGTAAGCAATTTTTTTCATGCCAAGACAAAGATCTTCAGCAGTGTAATTGTTACATGAGGAAATTCTATTCATTATTTTAAATATAAACAGTAATACTATAATGGTTATATTTGTAATGTATTATAATTTGTTTATTATGTAATATTTACTATTGCATTATTTAACAGACTTGAGTGGTAGGATCTAGCGGTGTTCGCGGTTCGGTTACGGCCATAGAACTTTCAATCTGCCATCCGTCCGCCGGATTGGTGGATTGGAAAAAATTAATCCGCATCCATCCGTCGAATTGGCAGATACGGATTGAGCGGATTGACGGATGAATGTGCATCGGTTTGGCGGTTTAAACTTTTATAAATTTTGAATATAATACAATAACTTGTTAACAATTTTTTTGGGATAACAATCCAACTCAACATAACCAAAACATTATTAACTAAATTGTCAAATATCAATAATAAATACATACTATAACAAAACCATGCATTATCAAAATTATTAGGCTCGACTACTAATATAGCATATGAATTGATTTGTTAGCAAGCAGTCTAAGCACGTATTCAAAAAAATATTAAACTAACAATGCAAGTTAGAATGATGAACCAAGTCTCGGTGTATACAATACAAGTGGATGCAAATCATGAAGCATGCTAAACAAAACATGATACCCTAAACTAACCATCATAAGCTAGTAAATAAAAGGGAGAAAGTAGTGGGGTTGGAAAACATACACATTATTACAACATTGCACGCTCACGAAGGAGAATCTGAATGAACTAACTAGCTAGCTAACTAATCTATGCCAATTATTACAGCACAAGTTAAATTATCTAAACTACTTAACTTATTATTACAACAAATGAATTAAACAAAATTAACTAGCTACAACTAATCAATTACAACAAATATCTAAGCTAAATATTTAAATTTAAACATGCTCGGTATGTGAGGAATGCTCATGCACATGCTCGGTTTCCACTCGAAAAGGCCACTGTTTTGCTTCCAAAAAAGCCTCTGTTGCACAGTACAACACTTATACCTTTGTCCACTTCCAGAATGTCTCTGTTCTACCCCAAAAACACACTGCCGGATTTTTCATTTGTGGCCAGCAAGGGGCCGGCCGTCCACTGGTGATGGCTTGCCAACCACTGCTTCATAGTTCATCTTACTGCAACACAGAACAAACAGAGCATGCACAAGGTATTCTCAAGGGTTTGTTTACACAATTCACCCTTCTTTAGCATGAACATATCAAAGGAGAGACAAAACTTGGTCCACAAACCATCAACTCAAGCAATTTCATTGCATGATGGTTTATGAACCAAAGTGTGCAAGTTCAATAAATGCAACAAAACAAGACTCTAACCTCCTCCCTTTCATGAATTGATCAAGGGAAATGGTGACCTTGGAAACTTGAACCATTTCAATGCTAATGAGTATGAAATGCCTCAAGCTTCTATGTGTTCAATTAACGTCCGATTGAAAACAAAACCAAATTCTTATCTTGCACCATTTTAGTCCCATTTTAATTACTTCATTTTAATTACCAGCCATCCTTTAATTCATTAGGTCCAAATGTGAGTTTAAGTCCTCTAATGGAGAAAAGGCTCAAACCAAGTGCTGTCTTAGGCATGAAAGAGATATCATACCGTTGGTAATGAACCCCAAAGGGATTAAACCATTAAGCATGACATCTCAATCTCATGCTTAAACAAACAAGTAGTTTGAACCATTATCAAAGCAAAACAAAAGCCAAAAAAGGAGGGAGGTTGCAGAGGTGATTAAGAGTGATCACAAGTATGAAAAGCCATAAATAAATGCAATCAACTCAAATAAGATGGTGTCCAAGGCCTAAAACACCAAACTCATGAGGACAATTACACTACAAGCATGCAAAACAAAGCTCAAATGCAACTAAAAGCTAAGAAAAGTCCTAAAACAGGTCTAAAACAGTACTAAAATATGCTGGAATTGAGCTAACAATAGCTAGAAAAATAAGCTAAAACATGGAGCATGTTAAGTTAGTAAACAAAGCATAAGAAATGGAGGCTACCCCCGCCATTTTTGGACTTCAAAACATGATTTTAGCCACTGTAATAACTCTAAAATTCAGTATTAAAAAGCTCAAAAAGAGTTGACAACAAAGTGGGAAACACAAGGGCAAAGGCCTTAGAAGCAAGGTGTAAAGAAGGGCTATCAATCCCTCTACCTTTAATGGCCTTAAACCACAAGTTTCAGTCCAAAAATATAGATTTTAAACAGCTTAAAAACAGCAAAAAAAGATGGAAAACAAGTGGTGTAGAGATGGTACAAAAGCTAGAGAAGGTATACCTTTTGAAGAGGAATAAACCACGAATTTCACACTCTCAAGTGTTTCAATAGCTCAAATTCAAACTCAAATCACCTCAGCAAGAAGCTCTCTAGGTTTGGTTTAGAGTGTTTAGGCAAAGGCTATGCAAGTTGCAAGAGAGAGGGAGAGAGAGAGAGAGAGAGAATTATAGAGAGGAATTTTCCAAAAGTATTTCCTCACTCCTAAATGTTTCTAACCTTGAAAGCAAGAAGAGAGGTTCTCTATATATAGAAAAGTAGTCCGTCAGTCAAAAATATCTATATTGGGACAGCTGTCAAAAATATCTGGGCTTTACACCAATGGCCGACGGATCAGAAGTGGTGGCTGGCCGTCCACAAATGGTGGCTGCCGGCCACCTGCCGACCACAAAAATTCTGCTTCTAGGCCAGATTTCAAATGGGCATATCTCCTTCATCCGGACTCAGTTTTAGGTCATTCTTGAGTCTAATTAAAGCCCCGAAAGTCTACTTTCCAATGGTGGTAGCCTCACAACTAAAGTCTAAGTATACAAGGAGACAGGCCTGATTGAGTGAAGGCTACTCAATTCTGTATTAAGGGTTTCATGCTTAACTTCTTCCCCAACTAGTTTTCTTTCCTCTTCTCCAATTTTCTTCAACTCCAAACCTTTAAATAAGATGTTTTTAAAGATTTTTCAAAGAGTTCACCTCCCTTTCATTTATTTCCACTTTGTTCTTGCTCAGTTTACCAAAAAGTGCAACTTTTAAACGAAATGCGAGCCTCGGAACATCGTAAAAACATTTGAAAAAATATTTTGAAAGAGAGGGTTTTAAGGTCTAAAATAGTTTTGGTCAAAATAGTTTTGGTCCAGAATGGGGTGTAAGGTTGGGATTTAAAAGCTCTTTTTGTTAAAGAAATCGAACATTTGCACAGCAAAACTTTCATCATCGAGTGATCAATCAGTGGCGCCCAAGTCTTAAGGGCAGTAAAAAATGGGGTGTCTACAACACCCAATTTAAATAATCCCCCAAACCAGTCTCATTCAATGCAAATTCTTGATTTGCAAGGAATACACCTTCTTTCCCTTGGAATGCGACTCTTAATTCAGGAGTTGGAGGTTCTTTAAGTTCTTTAATGCTTTCAGGGCACAGAGGTGCATCATTACAAGAGGAAGCAAGTTTTAGAAGCACCCCAAGAAATAACATGGAGCATCCTATGGTTGTTCCTCCAACTGAGATGAGAAATTCGGTGCAAGACTCAAATAATTGGAATTTATCTACTAGAAATACCAGTACTTCTACAAGTGTCCCTTCTAGTTCTCGAATTAGCCCCAGCTCTGCTATACGGCCTTTCCCCACTGCATAGATACCTCATCGTAACCCCTCAACACAAAATCAACAAAGATTATCTGAATTTTCTCCTTGGACTTTGTTTCCATTTGTTGACTCTGAGTCTGAAGCTCTGAGAGCTCACTTTCCTCCATCGCGTTCATGCCCTTCTTCTTCAGAGGAAACAATAATGCCATCTGGAGCTAATAGCCAAGGCCATCATCCACTATATCCAAGATCGGCTTTGTTGGAGCTACTTGGTGATGATGTGAATGGTTGGCGTGCTTTAGCTGCTAATATTGAGGGGAGACATAGGCTGGTATCTGAGGTTTGTGGTCTAAGTTCTTTGTTTTTTGTTTTAATTTTTCCCTGATTTCCAAGCTTACTAATCCTTTGCTTAAAGTTGGTTCAGATATATTACCTGAGTATGGTATCTTTGTTCCTAGAAGTTGAGTGGTACTGCTAAGGTTTTGTAATTTCGAGTACATAATTATCACCTTTCTTATTGCAGCATTTTGTTTTGGGTCAATGCTATGTCATAATTACTGCAACTTAACTTGAACATCTTGAACATTTTTAATCATGTAAGAAATCATGGACATAATTCCAACATCACTCCGTCAACATTTTACAATTTTATCCCTTCAGCAATAACATGTTAATAATACACTGTAATACCTTGAATTGCAAATTACTGGATGAGTATTTTTGTTATGGCCATCAACTGTTTATTATAATAAACGTGTAACTCTATACCTACCTGGCTACCACCATTGATTCTGTAAAGCTTGATGTTACATTTTCTTATTTATATATTAATCTCATCCTTAATTTCTCACTCTCTTTCTCTCTAACACACTTGCACATGGGTTCAAATGAAGCTTATGCGTGCTGCCTTGGAGTACTGCAATATTATGTTGATTAGTCGTGAATATTCTACATATATTAGTTTGTAGAGCTGTGCTTTCCTTTGAGAATGACAGAGTCATGTTTCCATTGATCTCATTAATCTATTTGATGGAGTGAAACTTAGTGAAATCTGTAGAGATTGGTGAATTGTCAATAAGAACTATTTTAGTCCCCCCAGATTGGTAGACAAGTTGTTTTGGTCTTGTTGACCATCTTCTTATGTAGGTGAGGATTTTGTGAATTGCCTTGTCAAGTATGGTTAGCTGGACATGTGATGTAGGACAAGTGTGGGGGTGATGTATGACAAGTTTGGGGATCACTCTCCTGTTAGTAGTGACTAGTGAACACAAAACTACTGTGGGCAGCGTGAAGAGGTTTCTATTTTTGGGATGTTAGGGGACTGTTCTTGGTAAAATTACTTAGATTGTTAGGGTTATATGTTGTAACAAAACAATAAAGGTTTGGGAGTAAAGAGAGAATTTTTGGGACTGTTTGGCGACTGTTCTGAGCACTGTGAACGATACCCAAGAACAAAACCTTGGCTAGTGTACTAGTTTTAAAGCCCTAGAGTTGAATGTTTAATCAAGGATAAGGCTTGGGCTTCTAAAAAGGAATGTCTAAGGGTTAAAACAAGCTTAGACATATCTCGTTGGGGAGTTAAAGGGCTATATATGGAAATACCTAATTTATAAGCATCGCACTTGGGTTAGAAAAATTCGATGTTTATATGACACAAATAAAGACAGAACCTTCCTATGGAATCCAATATATCAATTTATTGTAGAAGATTCCTACTACGTCCACACCCTAAAGGCTATAACCACGCTCCTGTAGACACCCCATTTTTTACCGTCCTCAAAACTTGGACGTCATCGTTCGAACACTCGATGATTATCCATGTTCGTGTTCGTTTTGAGTACTTGAAGTTCTTGGCGGAGTGCCTCGCCTTCGGGCCTCTTAACTTGTCTGTTTTGTGCTTGGTTGTGTACCAAGAGCTTGTGGCTTTGTTTCTGAGGGAAGAGGGTGGCCTTCTGGCCAGCCCTACAACCCATCGGCCATCAGTGGTGGCCGGTCAGCCTCATTGATGGCCGGTCGGCCACTTGTTTTGGCCGAAGCCCTTTTTTCTGCTTTTACAGATATTTTTGGTGCCAACTGTTCCAGCTGTTGAACACTGAGCTCATCCTCCATACACGTGTATGGAGGGATAAGGCAAGCTTTTTACTTGCATTTCCTCTATAAGGGGAGGTCCCCCCTCTTGCTTGAGGTTCAAAAAATTTTGAAGAAAATTTTGCCTCTCTCTCTAGAATTCTCTATATATATATATATATATTATACTCTATAGTGCTTGAAAGAGAGTGTTCTTGACATATTTGCACACAACCCTCTTAGCCAAACATCTTGACCTTGGAGCTGAGATTCCTTAAGACTTATTTGGGCCTTCTAAAGCTGGTTTTTGGCTCAGAGGTTGTCCTCTTGCTGCTGTGCTTCAAGGGTGAGCATATTCCCTTTTTTAAGCTTATTTTTGTATACTATCTTAGCGATCTTTGCATGTTGTTTTAGGCTTGGTTGTTAACTACAAAAAGCTCTATTTTTAAGTGTTAAAAATGTTGGTTTGAGTCCTTGTTGGGGTTAGGGGTGGTCTACCCTCTTTGGTTGCTTATTTTCTAAGCTTTTGTACCACCTTTTAAGGCCATCCAAACTATCTCTTGTTGGCCTTTTAACCACTAAGTTCCAGAGGAATTTCAGTGATGGAAAATTGGTTTTGAGGTCCCAAATAGGAGGGGGTGGTCCCCTCTCCTCTTGTCTTGCTTGCATGTGTTGATGGCCCACCAAATGAGCATGTGTTTCTACTTCTTTGTGGCTTTGTTCAAGCATGTTTTTGTGACTTTTTAGACCTGCCATAACTCTGTTTTGGCCTGGTTGAGTCACCTCTTGCATGCTTCTTACACTTGTAGTGTAACCTTGCTCACTAGCTTTGCATGTTTGCTACTTTAGCCCATTATTCTAGCTTATTTTGGCTATACTCCAGCATGCTTTTACTCATGTTTTAGCATGCTTTAACTCTTCTTTGAGTGGTTTAGGTCATATGAGGCTTGCTTAGTATGGTTGTAGTGTAAAGGGCCTTGACTAGCTTTGAGTTTTGAGGCCTTTAACATGTGATGCATGTGATGTTTGCATGGTATGGCACCATTTAGCATGTAATTTCAGTGCATCTAGTGTAGTCACACTCTCATATACTTCACTTCTTCATAGCTTTTGAGGGTTGTGTATTATGCCTTGCTTATAGGCCCATATGTGTGCATGATTCTCTAGCATTTTGAGCTCCTATTTCAGCATGTTTAGACCATTATTTTGGCATGATTGAGCTTTATCCAGAGTTGGTTTGGTCATTTGTGCTATGTATTGCATGCCTCTTGTGTGATGCTCTTTACTAGCTTTGATGCTTTTAGCCCTCAACATGTTATGTTTGTATTGCTTGCATGCTTTAAGGTCTTTAGCATGCCATCTAAGCATGTGTGTTGCATTGCATGTGTTTGGATCAGACATTAATCCAAACACGAGAAATGTGGGACGTTTCATACTCCAAGTGATGAATCGTGTTGCGTTTCTTGGTCGTTGTCACCCTTGATCATGCATGATAGGGTGACGACACTTAGAGTCTTATGTGTACATTCACTAACGTTGTGCAAGCTTGACTCTTTGGCCATCATGCATTGAGAAGCATGGTTGATGGCTTGAGAGCCAGGTACTACGCTCCTTTGAGCTTGAGATATGATAAGGAGGGTAGTTGCACACACATTTCCTTGTAAATACACTGTCATGCCTCTATTTGTGCTCTGTTGCAACAAAAAGAGAAATTTCAAGAATCATTGGCCGACCGGCCACATGCCCTAGCCAACCAGCCACCAGGCCAGCCGACCGGCCACCAATACTGGCCGATGGCCATCACTTCTAGCCGATCAGTTCATCAGCATGTTCCTGGGATCAAACAGAAGCAATCTGGAAGTTGGCTCAATTTTCAAGGGTTTAAAAGTGTGCAAACAAAGGCATCGTGAGGCAAAGTAGTGGATTTCCGACAGGACACGACCGAGCATGCATGCCTCCTTCGTTTGCAAGGCTATTTTATTGCTTTATTAGCCAATTGTAGTTAATTACATATGCTGTAATTAATTTAGCTTAGTTTATTTTGTAATATTCTAATTAGCTTAGATTAGCTAATTGATTAATTCGGATTGTAACTAATTGGCTTAGTGTAGCTAGTTATTTCAATTGTGTTGTAATTAATTAGCTAGAATAGTTGATTAGTTGGTTTGTAATAAGTAGCTTAGCTTAGATTAGCTTAGCTTATTCATTCGGACCCTCCATCGAGAGGGCAAGTGTTGTAATAAGTGTGCGTGTGTGTGTGAATGTCTTCCAACCCCACTTCTTTCTCCCTTTTACTTACAGCTTTCGATGGTTAGATTAGGGTCATTTTCAATTAGCATCCTTATGCTTGCATGTTTGCATCATTCATTTGTCTTGCATGCACCGGGCTCGGTGCATCATTCAAACCGCATTATATTTCAATACACTTATTTGAATACGTGTTTCACAGCATGTTATCAAGTGTTGTATTCATATGCCATTTTTTTAGATAGCCGAGCCTATTTAGCTGCATTTTGCATGTGTTGCATTAGGCATCTTGTATAGTTAGGATCATGCATTGTTTTCTAACTAGTTCTCTGTTTTGGCTCGGAGTACATTGTAAGTGTTATGCTTTAGCATCCTTGCATGAGTGTGAGTGTTGCCATGATAGCATGCTTGCCATGAGGCTATTTGCTTAAGTATTATAACTACATGAATGCCTGTGGATGAAGGCTTCATTACTTGAATTGGAACAATTCATCAAAATGTGAGTTTTAAGCCCACTTGGAGTGGCAAATCATCATGTTTTAAGCCCACCTTATTTGGTGGCAAATCCGCATTTCTAAGCCCACTTGAAGGTGGCAAATTCAAACCATTTTCGAAAACAAACATTGAATTGTTTTGTTCCAATCTAGGCGATCTAGTTTATACTTGTATGTTGTGCGCATCACATAGTAAGTTAGATTAATAACTGGAATAAGAACACATGTGTTTATAAAACAACATATCATGGTAGTAGAGGCCGATCCTTTGATCGGGCGAGCGGGGTGCTCATTTCATGACCTTCCCCCCTCGTACCCAAGTTCCCGAGCCGAGGCAACATTGGTGATGACGAACATGTGGCCTTTGGCACAAGTCAGGGTTTCCTAAATTTCCCAAAATAAAATATTTAGGTGGCGACTCTGAAATCTGGAAAAGCGGTCCATGTTTGGCGCTTCTTGATTAAAATCGATTTTTCAAAACGATTTGCCGGATTTGGACTCTTTGGTGATTTATCAGTCTTACATTGCACTTTGTGAGATTAGATTCAGAACCGTGACAGGAGTCCAAACTGTAGTAGCATGGACCAAATTCGCGCCCTCTCTAAAAAGGGGAGGCGCGCAGAGGATGTTCGGGCAGTCTACAGCCCCTCACTCATTTCACATGACTAAACCGCCTGCATTGTGAGAGGATGTGGTGGATTCAGCCATTAGCGGCATATATATATATGTGTGTGTGTGTGTGTGTGTGTGTATTTTAATATAATTCCAGATTACGAAAGTTGCATGGATCTGTTTATTTATTGTCGTAATTGTCTGAATTGTTCTTGCACATTCTTAATTGCATAATTTGTGACACTGTTAATTATAGTTTCTATCTTGCTAGTAAACGTACATTTTGTTGCTATCAAAATTGCTTAGTTTCTGATTAAGAAAAGTTGGAACATTAAAGTAACAACTCCTGTCCTTCCATGTAACAGATTCGTCAAGTCTTGAATACTATGCATAGGGGCGAGAACTTACGAGCTGAGGTTCAATTTTGACTCATGCCTCATTAATTCATTAATTTTTATATGTTGTGCTGTAACACAACTGAGAGGGTAATTTGTACAGCCAAATTGGGTCGAGCTATGAAGCATTGTTTCTGAATATTGGGTCGCGTTATGGGCCAAGTTACGAGCTCAAGATAGCTCGGTATGGGAACAATTGTTAGCAGGCCGGTCGGTGAGCTCTACTTGCGATCAGAGGGCAAGCCGAAATGCTATGTCGGCCACATATAGAAAGCCGAGCTAGAGGTAGCCCAGCGAGAGGATTCAAAGCAATTGGTGATCGTGTGGCCCAGTCTAGGTATTTGCGCCAGATAACTCGGCTAGGCGTAACGAGCCGAGCAAGGTGATAACCATCTCACTTGGTTAGTAGTGAGTAGGGTGTTATCAGGATATGCATTATCCTTGGAAATGTAATTCCTAGGAGGACTCTGCTAAGAAGAGTTAGAGTTCTACTAGGATTGTGCCAGGGATTTGTGATTCCTAAGAGGACCCTACTAAAGAGAGTTAGAGTCCTACTAGGATTGTGCCAGATGGAATCTATAAAAGCTCATGACAGAACTTATGGACAGGTATCACAATTCTTACTCTCAAATACACAGAGCTTTTTGTGTCTATTGTCTATTTGCTGACTTAGGCATCAGAGAGGTTACCGGCATACACCCGTCAGCTAGCTCACATTTGTGTTTTCAGGTGATAAGGCAATGACGTTTTGAGTAGTGCAAACTCGATCAACAGGATTATACAAGAAGATTATTTCGTGCTCGTACAATTGGTGCCATATGTGGAAAAGATCACAAAGAACAAACCTTTTGATTGGGTTTTTCTTCAACTGATTTCAATGGCACACAACGAAGACTTGCCTCAATCTGTTATCGATGGAAAAACTCCAGAAAGGGGCAGAAGGCGCGAGGATTTGCCTTTTATCCCACCCATGGCAGACTTGGACCCCCAGCGAAGGAACCCACAGAGTGGCGCATGAGAGAAACGAGGCTCAAGTCATCGTCGCTCTCACAGCCCAGATAGACAAAGACGGATGGTGAATTCTCAAGTTCTGCACGATCGCGTGAAAGAGCAAGACGAGTTGATAAAAAGAATGGCGGCTGACATGGAGACGTTCAAGCGCCAAATGGAAAGCAAAGACGTGGCGGGAGAAAAGATCCGCGAAGGCAAGACGTGTTTTAGCCACTCAAACGATCGCGACAGGCGAATCACACCGTCGCAATCCGAAAGCAAAAGCCTCAGAACAGACGACACACAATCAAGAACCTCTAGGACTTGTTACTCTACGTCTAAGACAACGAGGACTGAAAGGTCTTACACAGAGGGAAGCAATTATCGACCCTCACATATGCATCAAACCACTTCTCAGCACACCAAGATGCCTAGATCGATGGATCTGCGAACTGTTCTAGGAGAAAGGACACGAATGAGGAAAGATACCCAGGACCATGACCCTCAAAGGATCTCGGCTCTACAACGGATGGCACCTAGAACGCATGGGAGCGTCGAGGTTAGAAAGTCAGCACCTCGTCTTGCCTACGAACCAGTTGATAAGGCATTGGCAAGGTTACAAAGCTCACCGTTCGTTCCAGCAATAGAGAATGCACCACTACTCTTGGGCTTCAACCAGCCTAAGTTCACAACTTATGAGGGGAAGTCAGACCCCTACATGCACTTGGGCCACTTTCGCCAGGTCATGGCTGTATACCGACGTAGCGAGGCTCTAATGTGTATCTTGTTTCCCTCATGCCTAGGTGACATGGGCTTGATGTGGTTTGAAAGGTTTCCAGAAGGCAGCATAGCTTCATGGGCGCAACTCGCAGAGGCGTTTGTTACCAAGTTTAAGACAAACACCAAGACACCAGTGGAGATACACCAACTGCTCTCCATCGACATGGGCGAGAAAGAAACACTAAAGTCTTACAACAACAGGTATTGGGAGACCTTCAACCAGGTAAAAGATTGTCCTACCAACCTAGCTATTGCACAGTACAAATAGGGTCTGCCAGTGGGTCATAGGTTAAGAGATTCAATGACAATGACGCCGCCCCTTACTATGGAAGCCTTGATGGAGAGAGTGCACCAACACATCTTGGTAAAGAAAAATGGGGTGCGCACCAAGGCAGAGTCCAATACAATAGCGATGTCGGATAAAATGCCATCAGCAAAAGTTAGCGCGGTTGACAAAAAGGACCAACCAAGCAAAAATCTTTGCCCAACTAGGAGCAAAGTGGGTTGGCAGGTTTGACCAACTCTTTCTAAAAAATCTTTGCCCAACTGGGGGCAAAGTGGGTTGGCAGGTTTGACCGACTCTTTCTAAACAAATCTTTGCCCAACAAGGGGCAAAGGCGTTGGCAGGTTTGACCAACAAAATTTTTGCACCCTTTAGTCGAGATAAGGATCTAGGCTAAAGGTGGTTGGCAGGTTTGACCAACAAAATTTTTTATACACTTTAGCTGAGATGAGGATCTAGGCTAAAGGTGGTTGGCAGGTTTAACCAACAAAATTTTTGCACCATTTAGCCGAGATAAGGATCTAGGCTAAAGGAGGTTAGCAGGTTTGACCAACAAAATTTTTGACACTCTTTGATCGAGATGACAGTTACCTTGGCCAAAAAGGTTAGCAGGTTTGACTAACAAAAATTTTTTTGCACTCTTTAGTCGAGATGAGGATCTAGGTTAAAAAAGGTTGGCAGGTTTGACCAACAAAATTTTTTGCACCCTTTAGCCGAGATTAGGATCTAGGCTAAAGGTGGTTGGCAGGTTTGACTAACAAAATTTTTGCACTCTTTGGCCAGGATGACAGTTACCTCGGCCAAAGTAGGTTGGCAGGTTTGACCAACAAAATTTTTTGCACTCTTTGGCCGGGGTGACAGTTACCTTGGCCAAAGTAGGTTTGCAAGTTTGACCAACAAAATTTTTTGAACTCTTGGACCGAGATGCTTATCTCAGCCAATGAAGGTTGACAGGTTTGACCAACAAGTTTTTTGGATTCTTCAGCTGAGATACATATCTCAGCCAGAGAAGGTTGGCAAGATTAGGTAAGGCCAAGCTAATTAGTTCGGCTAAACATGCAGTCGGAATGATGTAAAACATTTAAAAAAGAAACACAGTAATCGAGCAAAGAGATCGAAATTTTTTATTAATTGGAAGATGATTACAAAAGGTGGGACATATAGCCCAGTTACATAGAAAGAACATCTTCTCGTGCAATTGCGAACTCGAAGGATGTAAATGTTGAAGGCAAAAAGGTGAGGCTGTTCAAATTTTTGGAGGTACATGACGGTTGTAACATGAGAATGAGGATAATGGGGGCACGCCACGTGTCTTAGGAATGACGTCGCATCAGACATGCCAGGTTAGTGGAAGGAAGTGTTGAGCAACTAACAAGACTTGTTAGGACTGAACGAGTTGTGAGACCGAACAACTTCTCTAATTCGGCAGAGTTGAGCGTTTTTAGCTCAGCTAGAGGAAAGTAATCTCAATCATGCTTCGCAGATGGAATTAAGGAGCAATTGAGAGGGTAATTTGTACAACCAAATTTGGCCGAGCTAGGAAGCATTGTTTCTGAATATTGGGTCGCGTTGTGGTCCAGGTTACGAGCTCAGGATAGCTCGGTGTGGGAACAATGGTTGACAGGCAGGTCGGTGAGCTCCAGTTGCGGTTAGAGGGCGAGCCAAAGTGCTATGTCGGCCACATATAGAAAGCCGAGCTAAAGGTAGCCTGGCGAGAGGATTCAAAGCAATTGGTGATCGTGCAGCCCGATCAGGGTATTTGCGCCAGATAGCTCGGCTAGGCGTAGCGAGCCGAGCAAGGTGATAACCATCTCACTTGGTTGGCAGTGAGTAGGGCGTTATCAGGATATGCATTATCCTTGGAATGTAATTCCTATGAGGACTCTGCTAAGGAGAGTTAGAGTCCTACTAGGATTGTATCAGGAATTTGTGATTCCTAGGAGGACTCTACTAAGGAAAGTTGGAGTCCTACTAGGATTGTGCCATGTGGAATCTATAAAAGCTCATGACAGGACCTATAGACAGGTATCACAATTATTACTCTCAAATACACAAAGTTTTTTGTGTCTATTGTCTATTTGTTAACTGAGGCATCAGAGGGGTCACTGGCACACACCGCCGGCTAGCTCACGTTTGTATTTTCAGGTGATAAGGCGACGACGTTTGAAGGAGTGCAAACTCGATCAACAGGATTATACGAGAAGATTATTTCGTACTCGTACAACAACCATTTTATCTTTGTAAACTGCCACAAGAGTATGAATGCTTTAGTTGATATAGTGACATTTCATGTTCTGTTGATTCTGTTTTTGACTGGAACTCATTTGAGATGGCAAAAATTCAATAAGGCTTTCTATGCTTCTAAACTTCTTAGTAATTATTGCTTATGTTATCTACTTTGAAAAAAAAAAAAAAAAAAAAAATCAGTTTCATTAAAAGCAGCTTTCACAATAATTAAGCTCTGTTTGTTGCAAAGGCCATTATTTTCTTGGAAATATGCACAATACAACAGTGCATTGTAACAGTTGCACTTGTCGTGCTGCAAGAACTAGCTTTATAAAAATGCTACCAAAAGAACTAGCAAAAATTCTACAAAATACTTTAATGATTTGTCAATCATAAAAAATGTCTTGTGACTTGTTTCATTTCTGACATTGTCCTGCATGTATAATCATGTGTTAGGATTATATGCTCTTCGATCCAGATAAAAATGGGGCTGCTGAGTTGCATGACAGGCATAGAGATATGAGACTTGACGTTGATAACATGTCTTATGAGGTAAGAAAGGGTTTTTCTTCTTCTTCTTCTTCTTCTTCTTCTTCTTTTATATATATGTCCATGTCATCAAATTTTGATAGAAGATTGTTGTTCCCTGACACCGTGATTGCGGAATATCAGGAATTGTTGGCATTGGAAGAGCGCATAGGAAATGTGAGCACTGGATTGAGCGAGGAAACCATTATGAAGTCTATGCAACAGCAGAAGTATCTTTCTATCGCGGTAGTATCCCAATCAAACTTGGAGCCATGTTGCATATGCCGGGTAAAAGCCATCAAATCCTATATATACAGATGCTTATTTGGGAAAAGCCATCAAATTCTACATATATAAACCAATTTATTTTTTGAATCTTTACCAGGAGGAGTATGTTGCTGGTGATGATATTGGGACTTTGGATTGCGGACATGACTTCCACACCAACTGCATCAAACAGTGGCTGACACAGAAGAATCTTTGCCTATTTGCAAAATGACTGGTTTAGGCACTTGAGAGGGAAAACCATTATTTTTAAACCCTGAAAACTTAATTTTATTTCTTTGCCAGTGGATCATTAAACCCATTGCTTTGGTTGAAAATACAGTAATGTGTCCCATTCCTTTTATCCAAAAACCAGTATTTACTCTCGTGAAATGCACGGGTTCATAAATGTGGAGAAAAGGGATGTAAGTTATAGAAGATCATGGCAATGGTAAGGGATTTGTGTATTACCTGAAATGGATAAATTTAACAGCAATGCTAGGTATCATGAAAAATCTTTCATGAAAATAATTATGAAAGCTTTGTAATCCTTGGATTACACTTAGAATAAAACATCACACACTAATCAAGGTAATCCAAGGATCATAACTCTTTCAAGATCATTTTCATGAAAAAAATTTCATGATCTCTAACTTTTCTCTAAATTTAAACTGTGAAATTCTATTAATGATATTATCAAGTTTTTAAAGGGTTGCAGCTTGTGTCAACTGTTATCAGTAAACTCTTTTGAGAGGGGAAACTCTTTTTTGTGAATCACATCAATATGTTTTATCTATTCAAGTATTTTTGCAAATTTTTAGTAATTTTTAATATTTCATTTTCTTTTTACAAAAAGTTCTTAATAAAATTCCTGTTGGTTTATGTATTTGTTTATTATTATTATACTTATTTGTTGGTTATTATTATTATTATTATTATTAATTATATTTTAAAGTTGTTTAAATTCATTTGTAATGAATTAGAGGAAGTGATCTTGGCCTTAATTTGATTGTCACTATTTCTCAAAGTTACTAGAATTTTAACTTAAACGTTTGCAATGTTCTATTTATTGGATTTACAATTGTTTTTGTTTTTTCAAAAAATGGATAAGAAGTGTGTATCAGAGTCGTCTTTTTAATTGAATTATTTATATTGTAATGTTTCCCCCCCTCTATTTAACATTGAATAAATGAGTTAATCAAATATTTACTGATAAATCTCATCCCATAAACAGTTACACCAATTGGTCCCAATATTGTTTCTATTGTTCTTAATAGTCCTATTAGTTGGGGAATATATCCCATTTGATCATGTTTTCTTTGTTTGTTAGTATTTAGTAGTCAATTATACCCTTCCATTTGCTAACAGACGATTTTGGTGGGATTGCGTGTGCACTTTTTGATATTTGAATATTTCAGTATAGACATTACTATTGTGACGCTACTCCAATTAATTTCAAGTTTTTTTTATTGATCTGTTAAGTCCTATTAGTGGATAGTTTATTTTTGTATGGCCCTATTTTTAATTTTGGTAGTGTTTTGGTAGACAATTATACCCTTTTATTAATGTGACGGGTATGATGTAATACGCTAATGTGACAAGTATTAATGTAACATTCCAAAAAATTAAAAACCCTTTAATGTACTTTTCCTAAATGTAACAACGTGGCACGTATAATATGATACTCCAAAACTTTTACTCTAAAAAATAAAATAAAAATTTTTTAGTGTACTTTTCCCTAATGTGACAATGTGATGGGTATGATGTAACACTTCAAGAAAAATAAAAACTCTTTAGTTTACTTTTCCCTAATGTGACAACGTGACGGATATGATGTGACACTTCAAAAAAAATAAAAACTTCTTAGTGTACTTTTCTCAAATGTGACAACGTAGCGAGTATGATGTGACACTCTAAAAAAATTAAAAATTCCTTAGTGCACTTTTCCCAAACATCACATGTGACACTCCAACGTAACGGATATTATGTAACACTAAAAAAATAAAAAAACAAACATAATCCAAATTCAAATGTTGTATATCTTGGATATGGCAACCCAATCGTTTGTACGTGGTCGGATCGAGGTGTGTGGCATGTGGAATCAGCACATCAAACCCAAAATCCATAAAAAGCTTTTGTGTGCTTTCCTATTATGTGTCACCCAACACACGCGCCAAACAAGGCACTTGTGAAGCATTTGCCCATTCAACAAATTTCAACAGTAGCACGTGACCCACACACACACCAAGCAATCCTGTTACACAAAAAAACTATTAAATATTCTCACCACCAGTGGTATTTGTGTCTTTCCAAAACGGAAAGGACCAAACGGGGCAACAAAATTTTTATGAAATCAAATGAAATACAATTTTAACTTTTAAGATTTATAGGTAACTTTTTCTTAATTTGTTAAATATAAATATTATATTTGATATAAGTATGTATGAATAATTTTTATTTTTTTTTAAATCAAAGATTTTAGGATATTTACGTGGGACCATAGTCTGCATGGCTGCCACGTAAGGAAGAGGTTGAAAGGCCTAGTTGGTCCGCTTTCATTAAAGGGTGAGGTTGGTTTGCCTCATACTAATCCTAATTTATCATATCATTTTTTATTTTTTAATTACTAAATATAAATTTATAAATTTTACTCTTTTACTAATCACAACATTATTAAAATATACTAATCACAACATTATTAAAATATATACGTGGCCATACCAAAAATCATCCAATAACTCCTCGGAAGGAATAATGCTTTATCCTCCTAAAAATAATCCCCCTAATTCCTTTAATTTCTATTTTTAAAAACTTTTTTTTTTTTTTTTTTTTTTTTTTTTTTAACTTGAAATGGCATTTGGGGGGATTCGGGCCCCATTTCGGGGGATGAATCACAACCGTCTCGGAAGGGAGACCCGAAATGGCGTATATGGACGTCTCCAATACAAAGTCATGTTTATTTGGTTATGCTAACCTCACCATCACCCCCACTAAGACAACAAAACTATATGCAACTCATCACCCATCATTATCAACCCAAAAATGGTATGTATTATGATTTTTTTATTCCAATTCCGCTATATCTTTTTAATTTTGTGACCCATCCCTATATGAAATGGTTTCATATTTTTCTCTCATCTATAATCTCTCTAATTTTGCATTATCATAGTGGATTTGGGGGATAAAATTAGAAAGATAAATCATTTTTCTTTTTATTATAGGTGTGGGGACATAATTTTTTAATAGCAACACGTAGCCGAGATGCCACGTGTCCTGATCATGACACCGAGATAATCTAAGCTAGGCCGAGGTTATCTTCGAAGATACCGGAATCCGGGATAAGCGGATAAGGAATAAGAGTCCTAGAATAGGAGAAGACTTCAGTTTGGGTAAAGATAAGACTCTTAGAGAGTTTATCATAATCCTACTGGGAGTCCAAGATTAGCAGTAATCCTAAGTTCATTAGAGCTAGGCTTCTATTGGGACTAGGATTGTGTTGGCTATAAAAAAGGAGGCACCCCCATGGGTCTAAGGTATGTCTTTTATACTCTGTCTACTGAGTTAAGCACTATTAGTTATCTTTGAGAGATATTTTAACTGACTTGATCGTCGGAGTGCCCCCGGGTGAACGAACCACCACCGGAATCTCTTCTTTTTATGACAGGTTGATTGGACTTCATCTATTCTGCCAATGTTCTCCAGCTGAGTACTAGTTTGGCAGTGTGGTCAGAAATCGACTCACACAATTTGGCGCCGTCTGTGGAAAAGAAAAAGAGAATAGATGGCCAATGACGAACAGAAAGAGAAGGTTGGGGACGACACTCCTACTGGGAGTGGGAAACATATTGACCTTGATGTCGAAGAAGACAACTGCAACGAAGAGACTCATGATAAGAATCACGTAGAAAAGGATATCGGCCAGGAGGGCGACTTGCCAAAGAAATCGGACCAAAGCGGGTATTATAACGAGGACGACCTCCAGGTACGGAACGATAGATGCCTGCGGAGGGACGACGAGATGAAAGAAATGGCGAACAAATTAGCGAACCGGCAAAGAGTCGTCAATTTCATGATGCAAAACAATGTCATGTAGCCACCATTCCCGTTGCAGGACAAGCTAATTCTAGCGGCCAAGAAAGATGCCAGGAAAGATAGGCAGAAAACAGTCCCTACAGCCCCCAAACATGCCATGGCCGAGAAGTACTCTCATCGACCCTCGAGGGAGGTCGGGCGAGGTAAGTCAGGAAGGGGAGATTCATGAAGGACGCATCATACCAAGGAGGCTGACCCCAAAGAACATCGACACGTTCAAGGGCAGGAGCTATGCTTCGACGCAACTAATGGAGGAAGGTCCAAGAGGACTCATAATGACACTGGGAGTAGCGCACCAAAAAAGCTGAAATTCGTCGATAGCCGAGCTCCTGGACAGACCAAGGAGCATCTAAGGGATTACTTCCAAAGGAAGCAACAAGATACCGAGGTAAATTCCCCGGTCAAACCAAAAACACCGTTCTCGATCGAATTGGACAAATTCGAAGCCCCGAAGAGGTTTAGCATGCCGAGATTCCAAATCTACGACGGTAAATCGGACCCCAACTTTCACGTCGATCTATACCTGAACTCGATGGCATTATACACCGGAAACGAGCCGTTGCTTTGCAAGGTGTTCCCCTCATCCTTCGAGGAAATTGTGTCAGACTGGTTTCACAAGTTGCCGAAAGGAACTGTGAAAACTTGGCAAGGCCTGCCTGAGATGTTTGTGGCCAGGTTTTTAACAAACAAGTTGCAGCCATTGAGGGTGGACGCCTTGATGGCCTTGAGAATTAGCGAGGACGAAAGCCTTAGGGCCTACACCAAAAGGTATTATGAGGTATTCAACCGAATACCAGGATGCAACCAAGAGGTGGCGGTCGTGTCATTTAAGAACGGCCTGAAAAATGACTACCTACTTCAGAAATCGCTGACAAAGACATTGCCAAAAAGCATGGAGGAGCTTATGGCCAGGACAGAAAAGTATGCCAGGGCCGAAAAGGATACGCCGGGAACAAAGGCGCCGAACCAGAGAAGAAAAATGGCTCGCCGAAGCGAGGCCAATGTGATAGTAGCTACAACAAACTAGAGATAGGATTAAGGGTTGCTCAGGCAGTCACAACCGTATTCCAAATCCCTGTCTACAAAGTCTTGGAGAAGATCCGAAATCAGCCCTATTATAGAGCACCAGCAAGGGTACCAGGCGAATTCATGGGAAGAAGCCCAGGAAAGCATTGTGCTTACCACAATGTGGCTGGACATCTGACCCAGGGATGTAGAGCCCTGAAGGCACACCTGGAAGACCTGGTAAGAGAAGGCCATTTAAGAGACCTGGTAAACGAGGCCAGGACAAGGGAAGAGCAGGCAAAACTACCCCAGGCACCAACAGCACCACCCCACCAGCACCACAACCGCAGGCAAGCGGACCTCGAGTGACCAATGTGATTCATCAAAGGTAAATGAAAATAAGATTAGGGGGGAAACCCAGAAGGTAAAACACCTACAACATGTGTATCAGGTCGAGAAGAAGAGGCCTAGGGCAGATGAGAGTCAGGGACCAGTGGTGTCCTTTACTGAAGAAGACCTGGAGATGGTACAACATCCACGCAACGATGCCTTGGTAGTATCCCTCCAGGTTGGGGAGTGCCAAATGAAGCGCATCCTAATTGACCAAGGCAGCTCTTGTGACATCATATATGTCAGGTGTTACAAGGAGCTTGGCCTTCACCCAAACGATATGAAGTAGTCCAATGGCCCAATGGTTGGGTTCAATGGAACACCGACGTAGCCACTGGGAGCAACAAGTTTAGAGGTACAGGCTAGCACCAAAAAAATAAAAACAGAGTTCACCATAATCGACACACCCTCCCCTTACAATGCTATCTTGGGAAGGCCATAGCTGCATGCAATGGGGGCTGTTCCCTCAACATTGCATCAGCTATTGCGGTTCCCAACAGAGCATGGGATAAAGGAGGTCAGAGGGGATTAGCTGCAGGCAAAGAACTGCTCCATGGCAGCAATGAAATCCACCTGCAGCATACGAGAACCAGAAACATGAGAGATCGAAGACAAGGACGCGAAAGTCCTAGATGGCGTCGGCAAAGAGCTAGCCGAGAAGAGTAAAGAAGCCCTGAAGAAAATCCTTGTCCAGCATGGAGATGAAGAACGCTTCTTCCTTATCGGCTCGAGCTTACCAAGGAAGAGGGAAAAGAGTTAGAGGCATTCTTGAGAGCAAACCTTGAGGTGTTTGCATGGCCACCGTACGAGATACCACGCATTGACCCCGAGATCACTTGCCATAGACTAAATGTAGACAGGTCAGCCAAACCTGTCATCCAGTGAGCAAGGAGGCCGACACTAATGCATGTTAAGGCAGTAGAAGAGGAAGTAGACAGACTTCTGGAAGCCAGAGCCATTCAAGAGGTAAGTTACCCGACATAGCTATCAAACACAGTAGTGGTGAAGAAGAAGAACGGTAAATGGAGGGTCTGCGTGGACTTCACCATCCTAAACAAGGCTTATCCCAAAGACAGTTTCCCATTACCCAAGATTAACCAATTGGTGGATGCCACTTCAGGGCATGGAAGGATGAGCTTCCTGGATGCCTACAGGGGTACCATCAGATAGCTATGTACCCCCCAGATGAGGAAAAGACTGCATTCATCACCCCAAAAGGGCTATATTGCTACAGAGTAATGCCTTTCGGGTTGAAAAATGCAGGAGCAACTTACCAGAGATTAGTAACTAAGATGTTCAGACATCTGATTGGAAGAACAGTAGAAGTATACATAGATGATATGGTCGTGAAGACCAAGGAGCCAAAAGATCATCTGGAAAACTTAAGGGCAGTCTTTGACATCCGTAAAACATATCGGCTCCAACTCAATGCATCGAAGTGTGCATTTGGAGTTGGATCTGGTAAGTTCTTGGGATACCTGGTGACCAGAAGGGGCATTGAGGCCAGCCCAGATCAGATCAAGGCCATCTTAGAACTAAAGAGCCCAACATCGGCAAAACAAGTGCAGATGTTGACTGGAAGGGCTGCAGCCCTGAATAGGTTCATAAGCAGGAGCTCTGACAAGTGTAAGCCTTTCTTCAGCCTAGTAAAGAAAGCCACAGACTTCTTATGGACCGAGGAGTGTGAAGCTGCCTTGGCCGACTTGAAGAAGTATTTGACCACAGCTCCAGTTCTCTCAAATCTAATACCTGGAGAGGAGCTGTTCTTATACTTGGCAGTTTCAGAGCACGCAGTGAGTGCAGTAGTAGTTAGAAAAGAAAAAGGAGAGCAAAAGGCAGTTTACTACGTGAGTAAAACCCTGGCAGATGCAGAGACCAGGTACTTGCCCTTAGAGAAGTTCACACTGGCTTTAGTAATGGCCTCCAAGAAACTGAATCACTACTTTCAAGCCCACAAAATTGTGGTATTAACTGAACATCCTTTAAGGTCCCTGTTGCACCAAGGGGATGTGACAGGCAGAATAGCCAGATGGGCAGTGGCCTTAGGCCAATATTACCTGGAATTTAGACCTAGGACAGCAATCAAAGGCCAAGTCTTAGCCAACTTCATAGCTGAATTCACACCAGAAGCTGCCATACATCGGGCTCCTTCAAGCCGAGATATTCAACGTCCAAATGAGCAAGGAAAAACCCAGCGGGGGACAGCATTCCAAAGGAAGGAAGAGAAACTTAGACCTTGCAGCATTTACATCGGCGACTCCTTCCGGTTGTTTGTTGATAGGAGTTCAAACCGACAAGCAGCAGGGACAGGAGTTACACTAGTATCGCCAGATGGGCAAATACTGGAACAATCCATTCGTTTGGGGTTTAAGGCCTCAAACAATGAAGCAGAATACGAAGCATTAATCGCAGGATTAAAGCTGGTAGCAGCCATGGAAGCCGACGAGCTAATAGTCTTTTGTGACTCCCAGCTTATAGCCAACCAGGCAACAGGCGAATTTGCAGCCCGAGATGAAAGGATGTCGGCTTATGCAAAGGAAGTGGGCAAACTGGTACCCTATTTCAAAATTGCCGACTTCATCAGGTAAGCCGAGATGACAACAGCCATGCTGATACTCTGGCCAACCTGGCTAGTGTAATGAAGCCTGGAGAACCAAGAACGATAATGGTTGATTACTTGTCAGGTCCAAGTATAGAACCACTGAACACAGAGCGTGAAGCAATGTGTGTAGAGATGGGACCAAGTTGGATGGATGCAATAATAGTATTCCTCAGAGACGGGAAACTGCCGGATGACCGAAAAGAAGCACACAAGATCAGGCTGAAGTTGGCAAGGTTCGGTCTAACAGCAGAAGGACAACTCTACAGAAGATCTTTTACTGGACCCCTGCTAAGGTGTGTGCATCCTGCACAAGTTGAAGATTTTTTGTATGAGATACATGAAGGAGTATGTGGAAGCCACGCTGGGGGCAGGTCACTTGCTCATAGGGCCATTACTCAGGGGTACTGGTGGCCCTACATGCAGAAGGATGCTGAAGCCTATGTTAAGAAGTGTGATAAGTGCCAAAGGTTCGGACCTTTGATACGTCAACCAGCAACAGACTTGAACCCGCTGTCCAACCCTTGGCCGTTTGCCCAATGGGGCATGGATCTTATTGGAAAACTGCCTCAAGCAACTGGACAAAGGAAGTACCAGCTGGTAGCAACAGATTACTTCACCAAATGGGTAAAAGCTGAACCCCTTGCTAAAATTCGGGACGTTGATATGAAAAACTTCATATGGAAAAACATCATCACCAGGTTTGGGATCCCAAAAGCAATAATAGCTGACAATGGAACACAGTTTGACAGTAAGCTAATCAAGAGCTTCTGTGCAAAGTTTAAAATCAAGAATTATTTCTCCACCCCAAGTTTTCCCCAAAGCAATGGACAAGCAGAAGCATCCAACAAAGTTATCTTGGATGGGATTAAGAAGAGGTTGCAAGCAGCAAAGGGAAAGTGGATAGATGAATTGCCCAGTGTGCTCTAGGCATATCGGACTACGCCGAGGAGATCAACTAGGGAATCCCCATTTGCCATGTCTTATGGCACAGAAGCAGTCATTCCCCTGGAGGCCGGCATCCCAGGGATCAGAACCCAAGGAGTGGAAAATGGAACTAATGATGTATTTTTAGCCCGAGATCTGGATCTAATAGAAGAAAGAAGAGAGAAAGCGGCAATTCAGCTAGAGGCATACTAGAAGCAGCTTGCCAGGGCTTATAATGTGCCTGTTTGGTGCAGCTTAAAAGTTGCTTATTTCAGCTTTCAGCTTAATTTAAGCTATTTTGATGTGTTTAGTTTAGCTTATAGCTTATAGCTTATAGCTTTTTGGAAGTCAAAAATCAGCTTATTCTTTGAGTGGGGCAGGAGATGCTTAATTTATAAGTCAGAAATCAGCTTATGTTCATAGTTATAAGGTATAAGCTGTTTAGGCATAAGCTATAAGCACTTTCCCACAGCTCTACCAAACAGGGCCAATAAGAAGGTGAACCCGCGAGAGTTCCAAGTTAGTGACCTCGTCCTGAGAAAGTTCGTCGGCAACAAGAAGGATCCCAGAGAGGGCAAGCTTGGCCCAAATTGGGAGGGACCCTATAGAATCACCTCGGTCTTGGGCAATGGGGCATATCGGCTTGAAGACACTGAAGGCAAAGAGTTGTCAAGACCTTGGAACACTTGCAATTTGAAGTTTTTTTTATCATTGAGAGTTTTTTATTTTTTCAGCATTTTTTGTTATTAGCCAAAGTAATAATAAAGTTTTAGCTTGGTTTTCAAAAATTTGTGCAATGTGTTACTTGACGATGTTTCTAAGCGAAACATGATGAATAACTTAGACTTATTAGATGGCAGAGTAGAAATCATACTTGCATATAATAGAGTTGAACTAAGTTGGCGATATTTCTAAGCGAAACATGATGAATAACTTAGACTTATTATATGGCAGAATAGAACTTTTACTTGCATATAATAGAGTTGAACTAAGTTGGATTAACTTAGACTTATCATATGGCAAAGTAGAACTTTTACTTGCATATAATAGAGTTGAACTACGTTGGATTAACCTAGACTTGTCATATCGGCAGAGCCAGACACAGATTGGAGCTAAGTACAGGTTAGTCAGATTAACAAAGAGACCGAGGTTGTTAACCTCGGCCAGACTTTGTTTGAATCTGACCTCGGCGACAAGGTCAAAACCCCAGGCTTAATGAGAACCCAAGTGAAACTTAGGTTCACATTAGGGGCAGAGGGCTAGAAAGTGATGCCTGGAAATTGGCTTAACACTTGTTGAAATTTTGAGAAAAATTTACAAGTTGATATTAAGCCAATGTTAGGCTACTGGAAGTTGATTTAACACTTGTTGAAATTTTAAAAAAAAATTTACAAGTTGAAGTTAAACCAAGGTCATGTTTAACACTTGTTGAAATTTTAAGAAAAATTTACAAGTTGAAGTTAAATCAAGGTAATGTTTAACAATTGTTGAAATTTTAAGAAAAATTTACAAACTGATGTTAAGCCGAGGCTATGTTAAAGGAAGAGGATAGAGGTCTTGAGTAAAGCGGCAAGTTGCAAGTAAACATTTGTGAAAATATTCTAAATACTTTCAAGTATTAAGACAAAGCCGAGATAAACTGTTAGTAGGAATAGCTGAAGTATTCCACACCGAGAAGTTTGCACAGTCAAGGTGCGTATTGAAAGCATGAAAATTATTCTAAGTATAAACAGTCATACAAGAGTAAAGGAAAGACAAACAATCACACTGAAAGAAGAAATTAAAGAGTGCATTCAGATGAGGAAAGAAGGCACTTCGGCTTGACATTGAAAAGTAATTGTTCAGATTACAAAAGTGGCACATCGGCCAAATTGATGCTTACATTGTCTGAAAAAGAAAGGAAAAAGTCTATGGTACAAAGAAAAAGATCTTAAACGGAACTATTCAGCAGTGGCAACGGCCTGTGTCTCGCCACCAGAAGAAAGTTGTGAAGACTTCTCGGTAGCCTTCTCAGCCTCGAGCTCAGCATCGATCTCTTGTAGAGTTTGATCGACACTCCTCTCGGCGATTGGCACCTCGGAAGTTGTCTTCTGGGAGGAGGCATCTTTGGAGATTTCATCATCATCTTGAGACAAGTCCACGACTTGCTCATTCAAAGTGGGGGACTTAGCCCCAGCAGCCCCCCTAGTCTTCCTCACCAAAGCTTCCTCCTCAGACTCAGAATCGTCTTCGGATTGGCATATGTAGACACCCCATTTTTGACCGACCTTCAGACTCAGACGTCACCGATTGAGCGCTTGGTGATGTTGCATATTGTGCTCATTCTGAGGTTGCGGAATTTCGGCTGCGAGCCTTGCCTCCGGACTTCCGGACTCTTTTGTACCATGCCTCGGATTGCGAACCAGGCCCTGTTTTCTTTGTTTTCTCTTCCCGAAGGGAGGGAGAGGTCTCGTAGACCATCTCTCAGTGGCCGTAGGCTACGTTTCGTGGTCGTAGGCCATCTTTCTCGTATGGAGCCCGGTTTTCGGTTTTCGGAACCGTCGGCCGTGTGCCTCGGTTCAGGACCACTTAACCAACTCCGTTTGCTCCGGTTTTTGGCACACACCTTATTTCCTCCCTTTTGAGGGACACTGTGGCCCGAGAGACCACCTTCGTGGTCGAACGCCACTTCCGGTGCCTAACAGTCAGTTTTCGGGGCCCCGGGCTGCGTGTTTCGGCCCCCGAACCTTCGTTTTGCATCGGTTTGGGTCCATTTTTGGCAGGACCTTATTTTCATTGGTATGAAGGTCGTAGAATGGTGGGAGGCCAGCAATTGTTCTGAGGACCAGCTTTATTCCTTCATCGCTCTCCGTCGCCCGTTTTCCTCGCTAGAAAGCTGGTGTTGACCATTCCCGGGCCACTTTCTTTGGCCCTCAACCACATATTTGTGTTGTACACACCTGGGAGGCCACCAATATGTCATGGCCGGCCAACAATTGTTCCTGACCCTTTTGAACCCCTCTGAAAAGTTGGGTTTTCTCTCTCCTGGTTCACTTTTTTCTGGGTTTTGACCACATGGTTGTGTTGTGCACACATGGGAGGCCACCAATATGGGTGGCCGGCCAGCTTTCTCTGAGTGACCCTTTTGAACCTGGTCGGCCGGCCAGGGAGGTGGCCGGCCGGCCACCTGAACCCTCTGAACCTGGCCGGCCATGCTCCCCTCAGCTGGTTCCTTACAGCTGCACCCTCCTTTTCCCCCCAGATCCTGTATCCGATGGGGGGTCTTTTGGGGGGGGAATTTGAATTTGATTTCCCCCCCCCCCTTTTCCTCCACTCCTCCTCTATAAAACCAGCCCCCCCAGCTCCATTTTGAAGGGTCACAAAATTTGGTTTAGAGCTCTTGCATACAATCTCTCTCTCTCTACTTCAACCCCCCCCCCCCAAAAAACCCTAAGGTTCTTGCACCAATCCATAGCACCACACCTCCACACTCCATTCCAGCCACTTGAAGGCTATTTCCAGAGGTTAGGAGCACCATTTCTTCAACCAAAAGCTGCTGGAGCTTTGTGCTACAAGGGTAAGCTTCTTTTCCCTCTTTTTTGTTCCTATTTTGCATGCAATCTTAGCCTTTGTTGCTTACATTTTTGGGCTCCGACCCAAACTGTAAATAGTCATATTTTGAGCTCCTTTTCATGTTTGATCAAGGACCTCTTGCTGTTTGAGGTCTCCTACTATCACTTGCCTCTTTAACTCTCTTTTAGGCCTTTTTTTTGCATAGTATTTTAGGCTTATTTTTGAGCTGTTTTGGACTTGGTCATAAACTATAAAATATCTTTTTTTGAGCCCCTTTTCAACATTGTTGAAGGTCCCTCCTCTTTTTGAGGCCAGCAGCTACCACTTGTCTCTTTATCCCTCTTTTAGGCCTTTTTCTTGCATGATAGTTTAGCCTCACTTGTATTTATTTTCGTGGCTTGACATAAACTGTAAAGTGCCTTTTTTTTAGCCCCTCTTCAACTTTGTTGAAGGACTCTTTGCCATTTGGGGCCAGCTGCTGTCCATTGTCTCTATTCTCTCTTTTAGGGCCATTTTTGCATGATAGATTAGCCCTATTTGTGTTCATTTTTGAGACTTGTTATAAACTGGAAAAAGTCTTTTTTTGACATCATCTCCATGTTTCATTAAGGGTATTTTCTTATTTGAGGTCACATACTTCCTTGTATGCTTGATTCCCTCTTATTTTGAGCCTTACACCCTAGCCCTTGTTGCATGCCTTGTTTGACCTTCTAGCCACTGGAATCCAGTGGATTTCCAATGGCTTTGATGCTGTTTTGAGCCTCCAAATCAGAAGGGGGGTGACCCCCTCTCACCTTGACTTGTTTGGTGGTCATTTTGGCCTTCCAAAGAGACCCTATCTTGCATGCTTTGAAGTCAAGTTTCAGTGTCAATTTGGTGAGTTTTGGGGCTACCATATTTGATTTCCAGAGTTGTTTTGGTCATGCTTTATATCTATCTTGCATGTGCTTAATAACCCCTTGTATGCCCTTCCAAAGGAGCCCCTCACTTGTGCATGTGTTGGCTGCCTTTCTGTCACGCCCTAAACTCGCCCCTAGAAATTTGGGCATGACCACTTCAGTAACGAACACTTAACCTGTTATATATATATATATATATGGGGCTTGAACAGAAGCATTAAATATCAAAATTCGACAATAGAAACAAACTCCATTGAGCTACTACTATCATGCCAGGATCATAAACTTTCAAGAGACAAATAAAACCTAAAACATACACCGGAACATCGGTTGTATACATACATATATACAGGCCCAGCCCTGTAATTGGGCATATAAAAAACATTAGAGAACGAAGTGTTGCACACATTTCAATTTTCGGCCAACAACTAGAGTGCAAAACCAAAGTTCGTCAAAACTTCATGAAAATAAGAGCAGCTTCTCTTAGGCTTGGACATGGAAAGGTTGACCAAAGAGGACAAGCGTCATGGCTTAGGACTGACCACTTGGTTGGTTACCTACAGAAACAGACATAACATAGGGTGAGCCAAGCTTAGTGAATAGTATGATACATAAATGCACAAGTAAACATAATACATAACAATGCATAAATAAATGCGAAGATCATGTAGTTAATCTGTTCCTGTTTTCATTTCAAATGGCCTTAGGCCCAATTGAGAGACATAGTGGCTTAAAATCCTTGAACACATTAACATTAAACTTTTAAGCATGATGGCATATAGCCCTTGAACATATGGCATGGAGCCCTTAAACATGGTGGCATATAGCCCTTGTACATATGGCATGAAGCCCTTGTTAGAATGGCATAACAGCCCTTGAATATATAGATATATGAACCCAAAAGGTGTCTCACACGGATTCTAGAGGTAACTCACATCGTAGCACTTAGTTCCGTGTAGTACTTTGTTTCATATCAGAATGGCATAAGCCCTTATCAGTTTGGCATTAAGCCCTTGAAACAAATTGGCATTAAAGCCCTTGAAACATATATATGAACCCAAGAGGTGTCTCACACGGATTCTAGAGGTGACTCACATTGTAGCACTTAGTTCCGTGTAGCACTTTGTTTCATTTCATAACAACTTATACAGATGGCCATGAGCCTCATAACTTTCACAGAATGGCTTTCAGCCTCATAATTTTCACATATGTATGGACTCAAGAGGTGTCTCACATGGACTCTAGCAGTGGCTCACAATGTAGCACTTAGTTCCAAGTAGCACTTTGTTCCATACCAATAATTAGCAGGTCTTACATACCAAACCATACATAAATGTCATACCATAAACGGAAATAAATTCATACATATGCATTATGCTTGAATCATTAACAGAAATCATAATTCATACTTACTTATACTTAGCATTTTAATAGCGCTGGCAGATCAATAAAAAGCATTGTTGTTAGTTCCATAAAGAAATTCCTCAACATTGTGAACTTGTAGTATACTTGAACTTGTATATACGTAAGCTTGTAACATAGCTTGTAACATACTTAAGCTTGTATCGTACTTAAACTTGTAACATACTTAAGCTTATAACATGCATATACTTGTAACATACTTGAATTTATAACATATGTGAACTTGTAACATGCGTCTACTTGTAACATACTTGAACCATGGCATTATTACCCCCGGGCAAGGGCCATAAGACCACGGTATTATTACCCCCGGGTAAGGGTCTTGTGCTAAGGATGTCATGAATACTTTTACATATATGGATAATCATTCCTTAAGTCATAACGTAACTCATCAAAAAATGAAGCATTTCTTGTTATGTCATGTCATTATCATGCGCTTAACAAAATAGAATAATTCATATTATTATGTGGGTTGCATACTGATCATAAACCTTTACATTCATATCATAGATTCTAAACGATCTTGGGTCCCTTCGTAACATAATCAAATAATCTTAGATTCACACAAATATCATTCTTCAAGGATGAACATAAGTTCCACTTATTCTTTAAGAAATAACATAGTATGTTGATAAATAACAAAGGCTAATATTCGTCATTAACAGAACAGAAGGATTCCAAAATCATACCAACGTACGCGAATCTTTCAGCGTTCATATAAGTTCACATTGCTTTCCAATTGTCATAAATGTTTGTATAACACTTACAAAGAACAGAGCATTAGTGACAATAATTATCAACAGTAGATAAAATGTACATTTTTGTACTACTACTCACAGTGCTACAACGGAGTGTTCGTCCCTCCTGAAGTGTGCCATGTACACATATATAACTTGAGCATTAGTTCTCTCTTTCTTTTTTTTTCTTTCCTTCATTATTCTTCACAAGCCCACCATTAAGCATCTATTTATACCACAATTTCCTCCATCTTAATATATATAAATAAAAGATTACCATTCTTGCAAACACAGTATGAAATTTATAATCAATCACTTCGATTTCAAGATAGAAAGGAATTGTGTGGACATCTTCATAAAGAAACCACATTAAATCATTCTCTTGATTTTAATAACTAAGCAAGCCCACAAGTATTGAGCAAAATAATTTGGGATTAAACCCATTTCGGAAAACTCCATATTTTAGGTTACAAAAATTAAACTCAACATAATCGCCACAATTCAACATAAACAACATACTTCAACTCAACATCATTAAATATAATTCAACATAATTCAAGAGGACTTCTCAAATCCCATTTCCACATTCCACAACCGAGTTCATGTCATCCATAACCTTAATAAATTATTTCCCCAATTTTTCCTTTACATTAAAGCATGAATCACAATGTTCATAACATAGTTCATTCGCAAATTTTAAACATAATTTTCAAACATTTCCAAATTCCAATTAAACTTGAACACATATAATTCAATACCTCAATTTCATTACTCTACTTTCAATTTGGGCCAATTCATTAGTTATCATCATTAATCAACCTAGGGTTTCAAGAAAAACCTAGAAATTTCAAGAAAAAATCCAAATTTCTTAACCCATTATTTTTTGTTCCAATTTCCTCATTGATTACAAGTCTAAAGTTCATAATCCATCACCTTAACCCAGAAATTACACCTCCAACATGATAAACCCGAAATCCCCCAATCTCAAGTTGGACATAATATGTTCAAAACTATAGATTTTGTATTTATATACTCAAAATACCATAAATCCATCCATGAATACAAATATTGAAAGGGAATAAGGACTCCTACCTCAAGATTCAAGCAAGAAAAGCAAGCTTTGAGAAGAGCCCTCCACAAATTCGAATTTCAATCGGTTGAAAATGTTGACCCTTTCTTGTTCTCCATCCTTGATGCAATATCCATGGTGGATTTGTTGAGAAAAGTAGAGGGAATCAAGGTTTTGGGAGCTAGGGTTTCGAACATGGAAGAGGGGAGAAGAAGAGAGGAAAAGAAAATATAAGAAATGACTCAAAAATCACGTTTTTGATCTGCTGTCCTGCACATCGCCGCACGTGCGCCGCATTTCCCGCACGTGCGGTCCTGCTTCCAGCACAGATATGAAAACTTCAAATATGCGTAACTCTCTCATCCGGACTCCGTTTTAGGTCATTCTTGTGTCCAAATTGAAGCCCCGAAAATAATCTTTCCAATGGTTCTAACCTCACATCCAAATTCAAAGTGTGAAAAAGAAAAGGTCAAAAGAGTGACGGCTGATCGTAGGCGAATCATTCGAATTAAAGTTTTTGGTCCAATCTTACTTTACCATCACACCACTACCTCAATCAATACCCCAAAATAGATAAAAACATTCTCAATTCCAATGGATATAGTTAAATTAGAACACATTAACCCCTAATTAAATAAGGATGACTTTTGGGGTCATTACACTTTCTATGTGTATTTGGGCATATTTTGGCATGTTTAGTTCACTAATTTTTGCTGGTTTGATGAGTTCTCACTTGCTTCATATACGTGCCATGTAATCCATGTTTGATAGTCAAAATCGCATGCTATTTTAGTCCATCTTGCTAGCACTTTTTGGCCATGCTTTAAACTGGAAAAGTTTATATTTTGGGACTGCCTTGAATCTGTCTCCATGCTTCATGTTCAAATAATGCATGCTTTGTATAGCTATAAGTCATTCCATGTGCCCAGTTTTGAGTTTCGGGTCTCATCTCATGCATCGGGTGCCATATTGCCATGTTTTGGGGCTGTTTAGCATCATGTTTTAGTGCTGAAATTTGCTTGTTTGCATATCATGTTCCATGCCTTACCATGCTTTGGTAGAGTGGCATTCGTGCTTTAGGTTCGGTCCTCGGTTTGCGTGCATGTGTGCACGCATCTCGAGTGTCTCTTTTTATCTAATGGCCACTGATGTGAGCGTGGCTGAGGTCCACTCATGTTGGTGTAAGTCCATCATGCATTGTGTATGCCATTTCAGTCCTTCATAGCATTGCGTATGCTAGGTTGTATGTTATCTTAGAGCATCGTGTATGCCATATTACATCGAGCATTGTGTATGCCATTTCATAGCATTGTGTATGCTAGGTTGTATATTAGTTGCATTCATGCATGTCATGCATATTGCATTGTGTCCGGGATAGAGTTAGCCCGAGCACGGGAAACGAGGGACGTTTCGTACTTCGAGTGACGGAACGTGTCTCAATTTCCATCACCGACACTGCGGATCGTCCATGATGGAGTCTCGGTCTTGTTTTGTTCATATATGCATTCATTCCATATTGAGTCATGCAAATCGACTCCTCGGCCATCGTGCATCGATATGCGTAATTGGTGGCACAAGGATCGGGACTACGCTCCCTGAAGAGTAGTCAAGCATACATATGTGAAAATACATTGCCATGCCCCTTTCCTGCTCTCTGTTGCAGCAAATCAGAAACCGGCAATCTTTTGGGACTTCGCGCAATATTCCGAGCTTAATTGTAAACAGAGGCTAATCGGGGCATCGCGATGGATTTCTGCGCCAAGCAACCCGAACATGCATCATTCACCATCCGGAGCAGAGTCGAGGCAGTCCCTAGCTTGCATGCTAAATTATTGCTTTCCTAGATTAATTTGTTAATTAATTAGGAATTTTGTATTTATTCGGACTGTACTATTTATTCGGACTGTAATTATTCATTTCGGACTGTATATTATTTATTCGGACCCTCTGAGCGAGGGCAATGTTGTAATAAGTGTGTGTGCGTGTGATGTATGTCTTCCAACCCCACGTCTTTCTCCCTTTTATTTACCAGCTTATGATGGTTAGATTAGGGCATGTTTCAATTAGCATACAGTATGATAGCATGTTTCTCATTCATCTGTCTTGCATGCACCGGGCTCGGCGCATCATACTAACTGCATTTGTATTTCAATTCTAAGTTGAATACATGTTAGCTGTAGCATTCCATATGCCATGTTTAGAATAGCCGAGCCTGCTATAGTTGCATTTTTGCATGTGTTGCATTAGGCATTTCTGTATAGTTAGGATCATGCATGATTTCTAATTAGCTTCTGTTTTGGCTTGGAGTACTCGGTAAGTTTTTATGCTTTAGCATCCTTGCATGTGTGTGAGTGACTGCCATGATAGCATGCTTACCATGAGGCTATTTGCTTATGTGATATAACTGCCTGAATGCCTGTGGGTGAAGGTTGGGTTATTTGGATTGGAACAATGCATTGACTGTGAGTTTTAAGCCCACTAGATAGTGGCAAAACCATCTTTTCTAAGCCCACCTGAGGGTGGCAAATCTGCATTTTAAGCCTACTTGCGAGTAGCAAACCATCTTTCAAAAACAAACATGAAATGTTTTGTTCCAATTCAGGCGACCCGGTCTATACTTGTATGCTGTGCGCATCACATAGTAAATCTAGGCTAATAACCGGAATAAGAACACATAATGTTTTCAAAACTCGATATCATGGTTAGTAGAGGCCGATCTTTGATCGGGCGAGCGGGGTGCTCACGAAGTGACCTTCCCCAATCGTACCCAAGTTCCCGAGCCGAGGCAACTTTGGTGATGACGGACACGTGGCCTTAGGCAAACGAGTCAGGGTTTCCTAAATTTCCCAAAAATAAAATATTTAGGTGGCGACTCTGTATCTGGCAAAGCAGTCCATGTTTGGCACTTCTTTCAAAAATCTGTTTTCTCAAAACGATTTGCCGGATTTGGACTCTTTGGTTCAGATTAAGAACCGTGACAATTGAGTCCTGAACTGTAGTGAGCCCAAAATGAACGGAACGGGGGACTCATCCCTCCCGGGGCGTTCGGGGACGTCTACAGTTTCTGGCGACTCTGCTGGGAATTTAGAGAACTTGACTCGAACTCATGATATCTGGTTTTGGCTACACTTACGTGTTTCTTTGCATTGCATTTGCATTGGTGCGCCTAGGACACCGTGTTTGCCATCTGCTATTCCTGAACGGTTTGCCGGAGGCTTGTCTTGTCAAGGCATGACCATAAGGCTGACCAGTTGTGGGCTCTGCCAGTATGGGAACACAAACCCCGGTTTTACCAGGGCACCCTTTTGACCATTCAACCTAGTGCATATTCGGAATCCATAGTGACCATTCCAAACTAGGACAGGTTGCTTACCCAATATAGGTTGTTTGAAACCGCTGCGTGTGTAGTGAAACCCTAGCTCCTGACAAAGTAGGACAGGGAAACCCTACCCCAACATAGGGGTGTTTTGGCTCTCACTTATCTGCTATATGCTTTTAGAGTGCGTCTCTACAAGGAATACATGTATCAGTTTACAAGTTTGGGCATCAGGCCCGCGGGCACCAGTTCAGTATTTTGGGATTCAGTTTACCTGAGGGTATCAGATTTGAGGCTGAATTTTGGGGGCAGAATTCAGTAGAGGGCACAGTCATCCTGCTACACTCGTATCTATTTTGGTGAAGTTGAGCTGAGGTGCTGTCTGTTTTCTCTTTTGCTAGGGGTAGTCCTGGAACCATAGCTTCAGAAGGCTCCGATATCCCCCGAGGTTCATCGAACTTGTGCTGATAGACTTTGTCAGGTCAGAGATTCAGTTCAAGGGCAATCAGTGTTCCTTTGCCAGAGGCAGGGTAAAAGGGCCAGTCAGGCACAAATCACCAGTTCAGCAGTTACCAGATCAGTGGCCCTTATCCACCCCACCAGTGAACAGTCAGGCTGAGGTCTCAGTTTCTACTGCAGGGATAGATACCAGTCAGTTAGATGGATCAGCAGAACACGTCAGAGATGGAGGCAATGATGCGTCAAATGCAGGAAAGTATGAAGCTTATGCAGGAGGACGCTGTCCGCCAAGCAGAGTTCTCTAAACAGCAGGCCACAATCATGGCCCAACAGGCGGAGCTAATTACCCGGCTCCAGCAGCAAGCCGGAGCATCGGCCTCACATCCAGTTCCTCCTCCACCAGGGGTCCCGTTACCCGAGCAGACACCAACTACCCAGAATGTCCTGCCAAATGCCCAGAACATTTTGCCGAATGTCCAGGCCGTTCAGAGGACACAGACATTCCAACGGGGCTAGCTCCGCCCCCGCTTCCACCTCAATTATCCAAGGCACATACACCTATCAACCACCCGGACTCTCCCTTCGAGTTCGAAGTAGACCCTACGGCACTGAAATTGAGCAAGCTTGAGAAGCTATTCAAAAAATCCCAGGGGTAAAGTCCATCCCGGACATCGAGGACGGATACACTGACTCAGCTGTGACACTGCCGGACAGGTTCAAGATGCCTCACATCGACCGTTTTGACGGGTCAGGAGATCCCATGGTCCACCTGAGTTTGTTTTCAGATGTTCTGCGCCCCATGGGCTTGACAAGATTACAGAAGCTCTCCCTTTTTGGCAGGACCCTGTCGGGTATTGCGGCCATCTGGTACGCCAAATTGGAGGATTCAGTGAAACGAAGCTGGGAGGAGATGGCCGAGGCCTTCGTCGCACAATATTCATACAATACCCAAATCGAGATTACGACCCGTGATCTTGAGACGACGAGGCAGGAGCCTAAGGAGAGCTTCTCAGAATTCGTGGCCCGCTGGAGGGCCAAGGCCTCAATGATGACCATTAGGCCAACGGATAAGGATCAAATACGGATGGTTGTACGCAACCTCCAGCCCAAACTAATGCAGAAAATGATCGTGCTCCCCTTCCCTACCTTTTCAGATTTGCATGAGATGGGAGTACAGATCGAGGATGCCATGAAGCAGGGCCTTATTGACCAGGAGAAGGAGCAGCCTAGGCGGGCGTTTTCCCGCAGTTCGAATGCGACCACCAGTGGTGATGCAGCTGCAAGATCTTCTGAAGTGGGCATGGTCACCACCACCACATCAAAAAAGGCTACCCCATTCACCGGTGCGTCCGGAAGTAGCTCACAGACGGCCAAATATCCACCCCGAGTCAAGAGGGTTTTCACCCCACTTTATATGCCTTTGTCAAAGGCTCTAGAGGTCTTAATCCGGAAAGGACATCTGAAACCATTGGATCAACGGCCTTTACCTGATCCTCTCCCTCCAAAGCATGACCATACTAGGTACTGTGCGTACCATCAACAAACCGGTCATGACACTGACAGTTGCTTTCGTCTGCGCCATGATGTACAAGATCTGTTTGACAACAGGGTCATCCCCGCGCCAGTCCAGCAAAGTCTATCGGCACTCGACCAGTGAACCTGTGGGGGATAATGTGACTATGTGATCGGGGATGAACCACCTGCGGATGGCACTCGATTTACTCCAGATATGGCGTATGGCACGCACTGTTTTGAGCATTTGTGAATGCTGGTTTTTGTGCTTTCTGACTTGGGTATTGGGTCAGTCTTGTTGTTTTGAGTCCGTTTTGAGTCAGTCTTTTTGTTTCGGGTCTGTCTTGTTATATCGAGTCAGTCCTGTTGTATAGGAGTCGGGTGATTCCGGGGGTATTATCTCGGGCGTCACCATTTTGTTTTGCGTTTGTCTTTTCGTTTTGTTTTGAGTCTGTTTCTGCCAGGGAGCCAGTTGTGCCAGCAGTTTTTGAATGAAACAGCAGTGATTTTTACGCTCTCGCGTTTGCTTCTGCCTTGTGCCAGTTATGCCGGAAGTTCTGAAGGAGATGACAGTATTTGACTAAGGACTCTGTCTTTTCTGTGCCTTGAAGTCATTGTAATGACCTGAGTTTTTCAAAACTTTTTGAACATTGTGGTGAAAACGAAGAGGAAGGAATTCCTCGGGATTTGCAAAAAAATTGATCAACTGAGAGGAAGAGAGGCGTGCTAAGCCCTTAATGAATGAAATCATGCTTGTTAGTGTGAGTACTGAGAAGGACCCTAGCTTTGATCCAGATTGGTTCTACACTGTCTTCAGCGCGAGCGATTTGTCGCTTTCTTAAAAACTTTCAAAAAATGTTTTGCGCGGTCCTGCGAAGACATGTGTGAAATCGCTCTTGAGATTGTACAGCTTAGGATCGCTCTCAGCCCGAGACTCGACCCCTCACTTTCAAACCTTGAACTTGAAATTCAAAATGTTCAATGGTCAACTACAACGTGAGGCCTGTGTGGACAGACTCAAAGCAGCCCTCAAACAAGAGACAAGAAAGTCAGATCAAGAAGATCAGGTGTCATCAAAAGAAGCTTGCAAAGCTAGATCAGAAGCACCCCTGGAACTAGGGGCAAAGAATTTCAAATGTGCTCGAAGAGCCGAAGATGGATCATTCCACAAATCAAAGAAGGTCGGCAAGAATGCCAAATCCTAGAGGGAGGAAAGAAGAAAGTATTGCTGAAGAAAAATTGAGTTCCGAACCACAACACTAGGGGCAATTCAACCACCATTGGATAAACTCCTACATCGTCAGCAAACAGCAGCCATTCTCCTGGATTCAGATGACTTCAGGATCTCAAAACCATTTGACATGGACAAAGCTACACTTTTACCCTTGAGAGGCTCGCTGGGCCGAAAACCCGGAAGGGCGACCCAGGCAAAAGTTAGAGCAAAAAAAAAAAAAAAAGAAAAAAAAAAAGAAAAATGCAAAGAAAAGAACAAAAAAGAAAATCAAAAAAAGAAATGAAGAGAAAAGAAAAGAACAAAAAGAATTGAAAAGAAGAAAAACATAGCTCGCAAGGTTGAAAACCCGCAAAGGGCGGCCTTGGCAAAAGTTAGAGCGCAAAAAGTGAGGGTTAATACACGAGTGTACCTTAACCCCGAACTACGTAAGGCTTGATTCCCATCTTTGGGATACGTAGGCAACTTCATTCTGAAGTCCAGCCGTAAAACACTTCAAATTCGATTGTGTCCATGTAATGGTTTTGATCATCTTTGCCTTCTCTGTATCCGAGAATTTGGTTGTGTTCGTCACTCTGAGGACTGACTACAATGTGCTACGGTGCCATTCAAACAAGGGGCAACTTTCCGTTGCCATTCAATGCGCTGCGTGCCATTCAAACAAGGGGTAACTTTCCGTTGCCATTCAATGCGCTACGGTGCCATTCGAACAAGGGGCAACTTTCCGTTGCCATTCAATGCGCTGCAGTGCTGTTCAAACAAGGGGCAACTTTCCATTGCCATGCAGCTCCCCTCAAGCAAGGGGCAATTTTCCTTCGAACCTGAGGTTGTGCATCTCAAGAGCGGGTTCCGTGCTCCTTGAGCAGTGGCCGTTTGCAAAAATAGTTTTTGAGAATTTTTACTGAGGTTGACTATTTTCTCGAAAAGTATTCCATTTTTCAAAACTGGACCATTTCTTGGACCCAAAAAAAGGAAAATTTTCAGTGCTCATAGCCTGACTTGCATGATTTTAAATCAAAAACTGAACAAGCATGTTAATCTAACTCTCATTTTGGTCAAAATTGTCTTAGTAGAAAGCCAAAAACAAAAAAATGGTCGAAATGATGAACTAGGGGCACAGTTGAGTCAGGTGTTCTGTCTCTTCCCCATTGTCAACATACTTGCCAGAAAGGGCACCATACTTGCGAAGAAGGGCACTCTACCTGCCAGAAAAGGCACAACTGAAGGCAACAACAAAGGGCTGAAAGTTCTTTCACCCTCCGAGCAACGAGGTATCAAGCCAAGTGCGAAGCACGAACTGGAATGGGTCAAGATATTCCACTCCCTCATCTGGAAAATCTGATCACGTCCAAACTCCCCAGCAGCATCGTCAACCGATGTTAGCTGCAGATTTGCTACACACCCAGCTGTAGCACAGCCCCTCTGTGGAAAAAACTCACTGTTGTGAACAAGAAGAGAATCTGGTAGAATACCAGAGGCGAGAGCCCACAACTTCCTGTTTATCCATCAACCACCCAGGGGAGGGATAAAAAATGAGAGATTGAAGAATAGAGAGATGTGCGATGAGAGAAAAAGTGAGAAAAGGGCTTTTTCAGAAAACAAGAGATTGAGTGCCAGAGTGATGTGAGAATCACAAATGAGAAAGGGTGGGAAACACTACCCGGTGAAACAGGCTCCCTGTGCACGTCTGAGTGTGTGTCTTTTTGTTTTATCTCGATTCTTGTTTTGAGTCGTTTCGAGTGTTACTCGATGTGTCTAGGTTGTGTGCCTTTTATTTCCTTGTTGAGTCGTTTTGCTGTGTTCAGTCGTAGGCTCAATACCTAGTCGAAAACTCATCTCTCAATTTCAAAAATAAAATCGTTTTGTGCTCTGAGTGCTGTGCCGTTCTCCACATTTGTGCAGAACAGAATTTGTTCTTTCATAAAACCGCAGGGTTCAACCCAGGTCATGTGAGAACAGGGGAACCAGGACCTATCTGAAGCTATAATGGTTCCGGACTGCAAAGCAAAAGCAAAAGAGGAAAATGTCGGGCATCTGAGTTTGTTCCAACTTCAGTAAGCTCCGAGATCGCATTCCGTATGCACCTTGTCAGGCCTTGTCAATGCTCTGAAGTATGAGTATGCCTCTACCTCTACCTCAAGCTCAAGATCAAGTCTGCCTCAAGCCAGAATGGCAATCAGAAATGCTCTCTCTGAGTACCAGTTCCTTGCCAGGGTCATCTTGGCTGTGTTCGCAATGGGTTCCTAAGAGACCAACTGCGAGGGTGGAAACTAGAGTTCGAATAGCCGTGGCCTAGAACGCAAAGGTTCGGGATTTCTGAGACTAAAGTCTGGTTTAAATACCCAGGGGTGTATCCCCGGCTTGAAATCTGTATGGAAGCCCCATAGGTTGCAACAGCGTGTATGCACCTCAATTCTGGATACTGAACCAACCTAGTCTGTCACCCCGTTGGAGAATAGGGAAAGTTGTGAAAATGATCATGAAGAAAGGTAGCATCCAAAGTGTTCTACGTGTAGAACCCTTGCCAGCATTCCAGAGCCTTTGTACTGTGAGTTGAAGGTAAAGTGTTCGAAGAGCACAAGGGGAGATCCCCGTCGGAGAAGAGCGGTTCACCGCCACTCACCTCATGAGGTGCTTTCTAAAGCGCCGCTTTGTCCATTTATTGCTTTCCGTAAGCATCATGCATTGTAATGCATTGTACCTATCAAGTTTCTTTCTCAGTCATGCACGATATTGTATGTACGGTTCATTCAAAGAAGTTCCGTTTAAGATCATTCATTTAGTGTATCAATCACACTTTGTTCATATTGTGTATCAATCACACACACTCGCTTTGTATCTATCACACTATGCCTACTTTTGTGTATCAATCACACACGCTTGCTTTAGTGTATCAATCACACACATTCTCATTTTGTGTATCAATCACACTCTCTTCACTTTAGTGTATCAATCACACTTCACTCATTTTGTGTAGCTATCACACACATCCTCATTTTGTGTATCTATCATGCACATATTCACATCATCACCTTTAGTGTATCAATCACACTTTGTTCACTAAGTGCATCTATCACACTTCGTGTTCACCGTTTAGTATATCAATCATACTTGTTCACTAAGTGCATCTATCACACTTCGTGTTCACATTCAGTATATCTATCATACTCTGTTCACATAGTGCATCTATCACATTTTGTGTTCACTTTTAGTGTATCAATCACACTCTGTTCACTTAGTGCATCTATCACACTTTGTGTTCACTTTTAGTGTATCCATCACACTTGTTCACTTAGTGCATCTATCACACTTTGTGTTCGCTTTTAGTGTATTAATCACACTCTGTTCACATAGTGCATCTATCACACTTTGTGTTCACCTTTAGTGTATCAATCACACTCTGTTCACTTAGTGCATCTATCACATTTCGTGTTCACCTTTAGTATATCCATCATACTTGTTCACTAAGTGCATCTATCACACTTCGTGTTCACCTTCAGTATATCTATCATACTTGTTCACCAAGTGCATCTATCACACTTCGTGTTCACCTTCAGTATATCAATCATACTTGTTCACTAAGTGCATCTATCACACTTTGTGTTCACCTTTAGTGTATCCATCACACTCGCTTCACTTTGTGTATCTATCACACGTTCGCTTTGTGTATCTATCACACACTCACCTAGTGTATCCATCACACTTTACTTCATATAGTGTATCCATCACAATCGCTTCACTTTGTGTATCTATCATGCGTTCGCTTTGTGTATCTATCACACACGTTCGCTTTGTGTATCTATCACACACGCTCGCTTCGTGCATCAATCACACACTTCGTTCACCTTTGTGTATCTATCGCACATTTCCGTGAAGATTCCATAATTTTCTTACATCCTTTCTGCATGAGGTATAGTTTGGTTCGAGTTTACTTGCTTGCCTGGCATTCGCTTAAAATGTTGCATTTATTTTGCATAATTGCTTCATTACAGCTCTCTTTGCATGATCATGAGTGATATCCGGCTTCGCGTAGCGTATAAGTCCAATTATCAAACCGGCTTCGCGTAGCGTATAAGTCCAATTTTCAAACTGGCTTCGCATAACTTATAAGTCTAATTTTCAAACCGGCTTCGCATAGCGTATAAGTCCAATTTTCAAACCGGCTTCGCGTAGCGTATAAGTCCAATTATCAAACCGGCTTCGCGTAGCGTATAAGTCCAATTTTCAAACCGGCTTCGCGTAGCGTATAAGTCCAATTTTCAAACCGGCTTCGCGTAGCGTATGAGTCCAATCTTCAAACCGGCTTCACATAGCGTATAAGTCCAACCTTCAAACCGGCTTCGCGTAGCATATAAGTCCAATCTTCAAATCGGCTTCGCGTAGCATATAAATCCAATTATCAAAATCTTCCTGCATATCATTTTGCATCTTGCCCCCTGCCTGCGGGCGCATTTCTCTGTTATCCAGTATTTTTGTCTGAATCTTTGGCCTTGTCAAAAATGGGTCGTCTCTGGGCTTTGACATTCACTCCCGTCACTTATGACTTTCGAGTTCTGTCAAAGAGGGGCAACTGTAGACACCCCATTTTTGACCGACCTTAAGACTCAGACGTCACTGATTGAGCGCTTGGTGATGTTGCATATTGTGCTCGTTCTGAGGTTGCGGAATTTCGGCTGCGAGCCTTGCCTCCGGACTTCCGGACTCTTTTGTGCCATGCCTCGGTTTGTGAACCAGGCCCTGTTTTCTTTGTTTTCTCTTCCCGAAGGGAGGGAGAGGTCTCGTAGACCATCTCTCAGTGGCCGTAGGCTACGTTTCGTGGTCGTAGGCCATCTTTCCCGTATGGAGCCCGGTTTTCGGTTTTCAAAACCGTCGGCCGTGTGCCTCGGTTCGGGACCGCTTAACCAACTCCGTTTGCTCCGGTTTTTGGCACACACCTTATTTCCTCCCTTTTGAGGGACACTGTGGCCCGAGAGACCACCTTCATGGTTGAACGCCACTTCCGGTGCCTAACAGTCAGTTTTCGGGGCCCGGGCTGCGTGTTTTGGCCCCCGAACCTTCGTTTTGCATCGGTTTGGGTTCCATTTTTGGCAGGACCTTATTTTTATTGGTATGAAGGTCGTAGAAGGGTGGGAGGCCAGCAATTGTTCTGAGGACCAGCTTTATTCCTTCACGCTCTCCGTCGCCCGTTTTCCTCGCTAGAAAGCTGGTGTTGACCATTCCCGGGCCACTTTCTTTGGCCCTCAACCACATATTTTGTTGTACACATCTAGGAGGCCACCAATATGTCATGGCCGACCAGCAATTGTTCCTGACCCTTTTGAACCCCTCTGAAAAGTTGGGTTTTCTCTCTCCTGGTTCACTTTTTTCTGGGTTTTGACCACATGGTTGTGTTGTGCACACATGGGAGGCCACCAATATGGGTGGCCGGCCAGCTTTCTCTGAGTGACCCTTTTGAACCTGGTCGGCCGGCCACCTGAACCCTCTGAACCTGGCTGGCCATGCTCCCCTCAGCTGGTTCCTTACAACTGCACCCTCCTTTCCCCCCAGATCCTGTATCCGAAGGGGGGTCTTTTGGGGGGAAATTTGAATTTGATTTCCCCCCCCCCCTTTCCTCCACTCCTCCTCTATAAAACTAGCTCCCCCAGCTCCATTTTGGAGGGTTACAAAATTTGGTTTAGAGCTCTTGCATACAATCTCTCTCTCTCTACTTCAACCCTCCCCCCCAAACCCTAAGGTTCTTGCATCAATCCATAGCACCACACCTCCACACTCCATTCCAGCCACTTGAAGGCTATTTCCAGAGGTTAGGAGCACCATTTCTTCAACCAAAAGCTGCTGGAGCTTTGTGCTACAAGGGTAAGCTTCTTTTCCCTCTTTTTTGTTCTATTTTGCATGCAATCTTAGCCTTTGTTGCTTACATTTTTGGGCTCCAACCCAAACTGTAAATAGTCATATTTTGAGCTCCTTTTCATGTTTGATCAAGGATCTCTTGCTGTTTGAGGTCTCCTACTATCACTTGCCTCTTTAACTCTCTTTTAGGCCTTTTTTTTTGCATAGTATTTTAGGCTTATTTTTGAGCTGTTTTGGACTTGGTCATAAACTGTAAAATATCTTGTTTTGAGCCCCTTTTCAACATTGTTGAAGACTCCTCTGTTTGAGGCCAGCAGCTGCCACTTGTCTCTTTATCCCTCTTTTAGGCCTTTTCTTGCATGATAGTTTAGCCTCACTTGTGTTTATTTTAGTGGCTTGCCATAAACTGTAAAGTGACTTTTTTTTAGCCCCTCTTCAACTTTGTTGAAGGGATCTTTGCCATTTAGGGCCAGCTGCTGTCCCTTGTCTCTATTCTCTCTTTTAGGGCCATTTTTGCATGATAGATTAGCCCTATTTGTGTTCATTTTTGAGACTTGTTATAAACTGGAAAAAGTCTTTTCTTGACATCATCTCCATGTTTCATTAAGGGCATTTTCTTATTTGAGGTCACATACTTCCTTGTATGCTTGATTCCCTCTTATTTTGAGCCTTACACCCTAGCCCTTGTTGCATGCCTTGTTTGACCTTCTAGCCACTGGAATCCAGTGGATTTCCAATGGCTTTGATGCTATTTTGAGCCTCCAAATCAGAAGGGGGGTGACCCCCTCTCACCTTGACTTGTTTGGTGGTCATTTTGGCCTTCCAAAGAGACCCTATCTTGCATGCTTTGAAGTCAAGTTTCAGTGTCAATTTGGTGAGTTTTGGGCTACCATATTTGATTTCCAGAGTTGTTTTGGTCATGCTTTATGTCTATCTTGCATGTGCTTAATAACCCTTGTATGCCCTTCCAAAGGAGCCCCTCACTTGTGCATGTGTTGGCTGCCTTTCCATGTGTATTTGGGCATATTTTGGCATGTTTAGTTCACTGATTTTTGCTAGTATGATGAGTTCTCACTTGCTTCATATACGTGCCATGTAATCCATGTTTGATAGTCAAAATCGCATGCTATTTTAGTCCATCTTGCTAGCACTTTTTGGCCATGCTTTAAACTGGAAAAGTTCATGTTTTGGGACTGCCTTGACTCTGTCTTCATGCTTCATGTTCAAATAATGCATGCTTTGTATAGCTATAAGTCATTCCATGTACCCAGTTTTGAGTTTCGGGTCTCATCTCATGCATCGGGTGCCATATTGCCATGTTTCGGGGCTGTTTAGCATCATGTTTTAGTGCTGAAATTTTCTTGTTTGCATATCATGTTCCATGCCTTACCATGCTTTGGTAGAGTGGCATTCGTGCCTTAGGTTCGGTCCTCGGTTTGCGTGCATGTGTGCACGCATCTCGAGTGCCTCTTTTTTATCTAATGGCCACTGATGTGAGTGTGGCTGAGGTCCACTCATGTTGGTGTAAGTCCATCATGCATTGTGTATGTCATCTTAGTCATTTGCATTGCGTATGCTAGGTCGTATGTTAGAGCATCATGTATGCCATGTTACATCGAGCATTGTGTATGCCATTTCATAGCATTGTGTATGCTAGGTTGTATATTAGTTGCATTCATGCATGTCATGCATATTGCATTGTGTCTGGGGTAGGAGTTAGCCCGAGCACGGGAAACGAGGGACGTTTCGTACTTCGAGTGACGGAACGTGTCTCAATTTCCAATCACCGACACTCCGGATCGTCCATGATGGAGTCTCGGTCTTGTTTTGTTCATATATGCATTCATTCCATATTGAGTCATGAAAATCGACTCCTTGGCCATCGTGCATCGATATGCGTGATTGGTAGCACGAGGATCAGGGACTACGCTCCCTGAAGAGTAGTCAAGCATACATATGTGAAAATACATTGTCATGCCCCTTTTCTGCTCTTTGTTGCAGCAAATCAGAAACCGGCAATCTTTTGGGACTTCGCGCAATATTCCGAGCTTAATTGTAAACAGAGGCTAATCGGGGCATCGCGATGGATTTCTGTGCCAAGCAACCCGAACATGCATCATTCACCATCCGGAGCAGAGTCGAGGCAGTTCCCTAGCTTGCATGCTAAATTATTGCTTTCCTAGATTAATTTGTTAATTAATTAGGAATTTTGTATTTATTCGGACTGTACTATTTATTCGGACTGTAATTATTCATTTCGGACTGTATATTATTTATTCGGACCCTCTGAGCGAGGGCAATGTTGTAATAAGTGTGTGTGCGTGTGATGTATGTCTTCCAACCCCACGTCTTTCTCCCTTTTATTTACCAGCTTATGATGGTTAGATTAGGGCATGTTTCAATTAGCATACAGTATGATAGCATGTCTACATTCATCTGTCTTGCATGCACCGGGCTCGGCGCATCATACTAACTGCATTTGTATTTCAATTCCAAGTTGAATACATGTTAGCTGTAGCATTCCATATGCCATGTTTAGAATAGTCGAGCCTGCTATAGTTGCATTCTTGCATGTGTTGCATTAGGCATTTCTGTATAGTTAGGATCATGCATGATTTCTAATTAGCTTCTGTTTTGGCTTGGAGTACTCGGTAAGTTTTTATGCTTTAGCATCCTTGCATGTGTGTGAGTGACTGCCATGATAGCATGCTTACCATGAGGCTATTTGCTTATGTGATATAAAACTGCCTGAATGCCTGTGGGTGAAGGTTGGGTTACTTGGATTGGAACAATGCATTGACTGTGAGTTTTAAGCCCACTAGATAGTGGCAAAACCATCTTTTCTAAGCCCACCTGAGGGTGGCAAATCCACATTTTAGCCTACTTGCGAGTAGCAAACCATCTTTCAAAAACAAACATGAAATGTTTTGTTCCAATTCAGGCGACCCGGTCTATACTTGTATGCTGCGCGCATCACATAGTAAATCTAGGCTAATAACCGGAATAAGAACACGTAATGTTTTCAAAACTCGATATCATGGTTAGTAGAGGCCGATCTTTGATCGGGCGAGCAGGGGTGCTCACGAAGTGACCTTCCCCAATCGTACCCAAGTTCCCGAGCCGAGGCAACTTTGGTGATGACGGACACGTGGCCTTAGGCAAACGAGTCAGGGTTTCCTAAATTTCCCAAAAATAAAATATTTAGGTGGCGACTCTGTATCTGGCAAAGCAGTCCATGTTTGGCACTTCTTTCAAAAATCTGTTTTCTCAAAACGATTTGCCGGATTTGGACTCTTTGGTTCAGATTAAGAACCGTGACAAATTGAGTCCCGAACTGTAGTGAGCCCAAAATGAACGGAGCGGGGGGACTCATCTCTCCCGGGGCGTTCGGGGACGTCTACAGCATAGAGTAGGAGGAATGGCAGGAGGAGGTTGTCGGCTTTCTTAAGAGGGGAGTCCTCGGGGATATCAAGTCTTTTGAGGGCAGCCATCCAACCAAGGGTGAAACCCTTGTTACATGCCTGCTTCACCTGAATCTTGTAGTCCGCCGTGACATCGGCCACCCCCTCAGCGTATGCATTTTCATCAATGGCCTTGATCTTGGCCTCTTTCATGGCCAAGGCATCCTGGAGTTCTTTTTGGGCCTCGGCCGTCTTTTCTTCGGCCTCTTTCTTTTGGGCCTCAAGAACCTTCTTGATGGCCTCTGCAGCATCCGCTTTTTCTTCGGCCTCATCTTTGGCTTTAATGGCTGCCTCGGCCTCGTCTGCCAAGGTCTTCATTTTTGCCTCGGCCTTTTTTAGGGTCTTCTGCAATCCAGTAACCTCCCTGATTTTTTCGGCCAACTCCTTCCTCATTTCAAAGCTTGCATTGAGAAGGAGTGGGCGTGCTGGATCGCCTGAAAGAAAATGAACAGAACAAAAGTTAGTAAAATTCTCTGACTATGAAAGAATAGAGAAAGAAAAATACCGAGTGTGAAAGACTTACTTGAACGGAATGCTGGAGCATCAGAGCGAAGTTTTCATACTCGCTCATCTCGGCGTTTCGGCTGAGATCGTTTGGAAGGAGCAAAGTCGTAGAGAGGGCGACGCCAACTTCGAGGTCAGTCGTACTGTCGCCAGCTCTGACTGGCTTGTCCTCAATAGTGATCGGAGGGGCCCAAGGGGCATCTAGTTTCATTGGCCCCAAGGTTATGGCCGACTCAGACCTTGGCCTTTTTGACCGAGTCGATTGGGATGGTTCGACCTCGGCGGGCCTCTTCTCAACGGTGGTAAGGGTCTTTTCACTCCCAGCCAATTTTGAAATTGGCAAGGTGTCCTCAGTATCAATCTGAGTCACCGTTGCCTTTGGCTAAGCCTTCTTCAATCTTTTGGGCTTTGGCTTTAGTGGAGGCTGGGACTGTGCTAGTTGGGCATCAACGGTGGAGGGGATGTCAGCCTAGAGATCTTATGCGACTGCCTTCTTGCGACCCATCTCGGCAGCAATTACAGTGCGGCGTCAGCGTTTGCGTTGAGATGGAGGGATTAGGTATGGAGCCGAGGTTGATGGTTGGTCAGCTGGGTCTGAGGTTGACCCCTGATCTGGCCGAGTTGATGAAGTTGTTAGAGGTGTGGTAGCGAACGAAGGAGATTTGCTTTTCTTCTTTTTCGGGACGTTAGGAAGCACCAATTTGTAAGTCGGAATGAAGTTGAGCAGCAAAGGGGCTCTCCGTCTCTGGACTAGCAGATCCAGTAGCTTCTTCAAGTCCTTGCTGGGGAAGAAAGACTTGCGAAAGCCCTTTGGTGGCTGTGGAAGAACTACAAAAAAGAAGAGCACAGACGTTAGAACAAAGTATTGAAAACTTGAAAAAAAAGCAAGGAAATGTGACACTTGGCTCTTACCATCTCCTTCCCTGAAAACTGTTTGGCTTAGGGGATAAAGGTGGAGGTCATCGTTTGGTTGAAACTCCCAGTTGCCCGAGACGATGAAATAATCGTCTCCAGCACCCTTGTTTGAGTCTGGGAGGTCGGCGATGAGCTTGTACTCAGTGGACCTCGGCTTGAGGTAATAGATGTGACCTTTTTCCGATTTCAAGCGACACATGGTGTAGCAGTACTGGATACCAGCGAGGGTAATCCTAGTATTTTCTTTCTTGGCCAGGGCGATTATACCATTGATAACTCGGTAAGAGTTAATGGCAAGTCGCATTGGGTTCAATTTATAGAAGTGGAGGACCTCTCGAAAAAGGGTGTCAAGTGGAAACCTAAGACCACACTCGATAAAGGCCACTATTGGGAAAGGCATGAGGTTCACGTCGGGCATAATGTAGTCCTCCTCCCCTGCCAACCTAAGGTGGACGTCGGCTGGAATGGAAAACTCCTTCCTGAAGTATTCCAACTTGGTTGGGGTGTCTACCCTATGCTTCCACATACCCATGATGTCGGCCTAGGGGGAGAGTATTGGATTTCGGAAGGAAGTGTTTTAACAAGGGTGTGAAATACCTCGGCTAAAACCTAAAAGTGTACGATGGTAAGAATTTGTATGGATCTAAGGGGAATTTGTGTCAGTTCTTCCTAAGGTTCGTAAGTTCTATAGACAAATCCCAAACCTAGGATTAGGCAAACGAGGATTGAAGGCAAGAATCTAGAAAAAACACAGAAAAAAAAAAAAAAAAAACAGGACTGTGATTCAGAATCAAGAACAGTGATGAATCATCAAGAACACAGTGGTAAAGCTTGTGAAGGTGTGTGAGGCCAAGAACAATGGCAAAAATCAACAAATATATAAGCAATGTGAGTATTCAAGAAAGGATTGGGCAAAAAGTAGAATCACAAAGCAAACATGCTCAAGCACATGGTGGAAATCGAGGTACAGATTAAACGATTAAAGACATGAGCAAGTTCGCAAATATGACAGAGTTCGAAGTGAATCAAGGACTAAAAACCAGGAGGAACAGTGGCTTAGCAGAGAAAGTGAGGCCGGTGTGAAGGTCGCCAAAGTCAGACGATGGTTGCAAAAACGACGGAGCGATGAAAATCTCGCCGGAGGAGGTGAACGGGGCAAGTTGCAGAGCTAAAGGAGCTTAGAGCAATGGTGGATTTGAGAGAGATAGAGAGTTTGCACGAGAATGAAGATACAAAAGTGAAGCAACGAGGAGAGAGGGAAAAGTTTTGTAAAAACTTGAAATGGCAGCATAAAGGCGATTAATATGCCTAAGACAGTGCACAAATCAGACGGCGCACAAGAAAAATGACACGACTTAGTTGCGCGTATCAGGTACAGCCCAGAAGAAGAAAGACGCGTGGCAAGGACGATTGAGATGTTGTGTGTAACAGCTCATACGCGTAAAGGAGCTCTTGGAGTTCTTGATTTAATGGAGCAGTACCTCGGCCTATAGGATGATCTCGGCTGAGAAACTTGAACAGATTTGGTTAGTGATTTTAAAGGCGTTGATACAAATACACTGAAGCGTTTGTTATATGGAAGCCAATGTATTATGACCTCGGTAATGAAGGATAAAGCGAGCTTAGCCGACGTACTAAGTGGAAGAAATGATATAGGTTCCATCACCTCAGGATGCTGAGGTAATAGAACCTAGGGGGCAGTTGTAGGGGACATAATTTTTGAATAGCAACACGTGGCCATGGTGACACCGAAGTGTCAGCCGAGGTGCGACGTGTCCTGATCATGACACCGAGATAATCTAGGCTAGGCCGAGGTTATCTCCAAAGATACCGAAATCCGAGATAAGCCGATAAGGGACAAGAGTCCTAGAATAGGAGAAGACTTCAGTTTGGGTAAAGATAAGACTCTTAGAGAGTTTATCCTAATCCTACTGGGAGTCCAAGATTAGCAGTAATCCTAAGTCCATTAGAGCTAGGCTTCTATTGGGACTAGGATTGTGTTGGCTATAAAAGGGAGGCACCCCCATGGGTCTAAGGTATGTCTTTTATGCTCTGTCTAGTGAGTTAAGCACTATTGATTATCTTTGAGAGATATTTTAACTAACTTGATTGTCGGAGTGCCCCCGGGTGGACGAACCACCGAAGGAATCTCTTCTTTTTGTGACAGGTTGATTAGACTTCATCTATTCTACCAGTGTTCTCCAGCTGAGTACTAGTTTGGCAGTGTGGTCAGAAATCAACTCACACAATAGGAAAAATTAGTCTAAGGTCCCTTTTCCATTTTCAGTAATGGAAGAGATCTATAATATTATTTTATGATGTCTAAGGTCCCTCACTCCCACTCTCTTTCTCTCTCTTCTTTCCTCTCTGTTCTCGTTCTTGATCGTTGTGTCTCTCATTCGCCATTGCATCTCTCTCTCTCTCTCCCTCTCTCTCTCTGTCGACGCAATGCTGCCGACTAACCACCATCACCGCCGTCCCTTTCGTCTTCCTTTCTCTTTCTCTCTCCTTCTGGGTTCCAAAAACGAAGAGAGAGACAGCGAAAGTGATCTATTTGATCGGAGGGCGATTGTTTAAGCTGTAACAGGAGTCCATCATGATGTCTTTGTCGGAAATGGAGAAAGCGTGGTCTACGTACGCCATTGATGGGTGAGTTCGAGCTCTGGTCTTCTCCTTCGTCTGAATCTGAGTCTCTCAATCTATGGGCTCAAAACTCTCACTTCCTCATTGGCGATTCTCTCGGTAATTCAATCGTTCATTTTCATTTCCATTCTTAATCTGTCTCTGTCTCTGTGTCTGTTTCTATTGGTTTTAAAATCTCTCTCTAATGCAATGCAACAGTGTGGAATTATGATGGAAACAAAGATTCGGTGGTGGAAGTGAGGAAGAGAGACTACATTACCTGCAACACATCGAGTCTAGGGAGGCCAGAGAAATTTCCAAAATTTCTCCAGAGAGGTAATTTTGTGGGAAGGCCGGGAAGGCCAAAGAAATTTGCAAAATTTCTAAGGAGAGTGGAAAGTATAAGAAAGGCCAGGGAAAAAAATTTCTCTGGAGAGAAGGGAAATTTCTCTAGAGAGAAGGAAAGGCCAGAGAAATTTACAGTGGGAAGTCTAGGGAAGGTCAGAGAAAAATTTCTCTGGAAAGTTGTCACAACCCAAACCCGCCCCTATGGGTTTGGCATCGTAACCGGCTAGTAATCCTGGGATTACCGAAGGCCTCTGAGAAAGATTATCATAATATTAGGGGCTAACGAAAACAAATAACAAATATATAACATCCATTGAGCTGTGCAAACTTACATGAGACAGAAAAATTTTAAACCTTTATATACATATCTACACATCCTCCTTACTTCATCATACATATACAGATTAGACAAAAAGGAACTTAGCCCTATTTACAAAATAAACAAAGACTTGTTTAAACAAACAAGAAAAATAAAACTTGAACTTTAATCACATAGCCATAACCACTTGGCATATCAGGAACCTCTATGAGAGATACATAGGTTGGCTGACAAAACAAATTCCAGGCAAACACCTCTAAGCCTGATCACGCGCCTGATTACCTACATACATAAATAATATAGTGAGCTGGAGCCTAGTGAATAATAACAGAGTAAAGATTATACTAAATGATGTCCATACAGAAACAGAGTCTTGTACATGACTAGATGTCAAAACAGAAACAGATTCATATACGTAATCATATTCGTATTCAAAGTTCATACATTTCACATTATAGTACGTAGCACATCCATTAGCGTTAACAAACCCGATGACCCATGAAGGGACGGCCGTAAAGGCATTCTAATGACCCATAAAGGGACAACCATAAGGCATTCCAATGACTCATCTGCACAGAGACGTTTCCGATGACCCATAAAAGGGACGACCACAAAGGCATTCTGATGACCCATAAAGGGACGGCCATAAAGGTATTCCAATGACTCATCTGCACAGAGACGTTTTCGATGACCCATAAAAGGGACAACCATAAAGGCATTCTGATGACCCGTAAAGGGACGGCCATAAAGACATTCCGATGACCCATAAAGAGACGCAAAATATCACATGATGCTATGGATGCCACGAGTACATTTTAGAAAACTTGGAAGATCATTGATTCATACAAAACATAGCATTTCAGAAAACTGATCATTTCATATCATCATAAAATAATTAAAGTTAAACATAACTTTACAGAGTTATTACTCACAGATAGCTACAGAAGCAGATTAGACAAATCAGGCAGACATTAGCGCGTGACCTACACAAACACATAATATACACATATTGAAACACAATATCAATTCCTTGATCAAACTTGACTTTTCTTGTCATTTTCTATCTAAGTAGTCCGAAGTACTACTAGGCTTATTCTTTCTTATTCAAATGAATCGAGTTCTCATTTCACATATTCTTTCATTATGAAATCATTCTTTAATAGACCGATTTCTTACTTGGCTTCTTAAACAATTACAACTACTAGATCAATGATTCATTCTTTAATTAACTAATTTATATTGATATTTAGCTTATTAATCTTCAATGAGCCATAAATCATGTCTAGGATGCTTGGAAGTGAAAGAGAACGAAAATAGAAATATGAAATAGCTTTTCCAAATTTTCTGAAACAGGACTCTTCGCTCGAGCGCAACATTGGTCGCTCAAGCGGATCCCTTGGTCTGTAAAAATACTGGTTGCTTGCATTTTACACTCGAGCGACAACTTCTTTGCTCGAGCAGCGATGACAAATCCTAGGTTTTCCAGAATATTGCTTAAACTTCAAAACACATTACCAAGGCTCTAAATTCATGCATGACTCATTCGAATATGCAAAAATATTCCCAATTACATGTATTTAAAGTTAATTCCATGATTTTAATTCAAATTTAAATCTTGGATTTCCTGTTTAAAAATCATTTTTCAATGCTTTCTTTGTTTAATAAATGTATGAAATTAAAATCAAAATCAAACTAATGTTTTTATTCTCACATATAAATTATAATTTATTTCCATATTTGCCTGAATTTAAATTTAATTTCTTTTCTTCATATCAAGCCCAATTTTCAAACCCACAAATTCTAAAACATAATTGATCTTCCAAACTATTAAACATTCATGACGCATGTACAATTGAAACTCAATTTCATGTTAAGACAACTAAATTCAAACCCAAAGTGATTACTTTCTAAATTAATTTCCATAAATTTGAACATAGATCCAATTCCTCATTTTCTTTTTAATTACATAAAATTGACTTCAAGATCTTTCTATTTTCTTTAAAATATGAAATTAAAGTTATCAACTTCTTAGAAAATCATGTGCATGCATGAAACATTTATCAAAATCCAACCAATTCTACATAATCAAGCTCAAACCATAATTAAAATCTTGAATTGCTCTAATTTAGATTTTTATTAATTTTTCTCATATCAAATCCAAATTCAAACTCATAAAACATGAATTAAAATATCAAAACCTTAAAATTCCATGATGCATGTAAGGTTGAGTTTCAAATTTATGAAGAATGACAAAATCAAAATCAAACTCAAACTAACTACTTTCCAAACTTATTTCTTTAAATCATAGATGTTCCAAAATATGTTTAATTTGAGTCAAACTCTCAAATTACATTACATGCATGGGTTAATAATCAAAATCAAAACCCATATTTATTCTTTAATTCTTCCAAATTATATACATGTAGAAATGAGACCCAAATTCATGCAAGATATTCAACATCAAACCAAAAATAATTAATTTCCATATTTATTTCCATAACCTTACACTCTACTAAATTTTTTTCATCTTCTTGCTAATTCTTTTTAATTACATGATATTGGTTCCAATTTCATCTTTAATTCCAAGTGTAATGTGAAGATTCTACAAAAATCAAGTATAAATTTCATACCTTAAACTTTAATTTTAGAAATTATGGTTGATTTTCCTTTAGATCTTCCTCTCTTTCAATTTTCTCAAACTTTACTTTCTCTTCCTTTCACTTTCCTTGCTTTTTCCCTTGGCCTTTCTTCCTTGAGTTCAATTTTTCTTTCCTTCTTTTTGTTTCCAGCAGACCACACATACTCTCTCTCTCTCTCTCTCTCTCTCTCTCTCTCTCTCTCGGCTGTTCTTTCTCTTTCTTTTTATTTACTTCTCCCAAATTTTGTTTTGAGCCAAAAGAAGTTATACTTCTTGGACTCACCAGCACACACATATATACACAAAATTCACCCCTTTGTCCTCAACATCACACGTGCGCGCGTGCACACACACACTTCTCAGGACACACACCCACACACACATATATATATATATATATATATATCCACAAACTCTAAATCATTCTACAATTTAATTTATGGTTAAGATTAATTTAATTAAATAACACTTAGTCTTAATAAATCTCAATTAACACATAATTAAATTAATTACAACTAGTCATACACTCCACATAATTCAATTTGTCTAATTTGACTTCTTTTAGAGCCCAATTAATTATATTCAAATTCATCATTCTGAATCGGATTTTTAATTAAACTCTCAAAAGGCTCCAAATATTAAATTAAACTTATTCTCATCCTCAATTTTGATTTCTTAAATCATTTAAGCCTTCAATTTCTGATCAGACTCAAAATTTCGTTAATAAATTACATATTCAAATTAGGCACCTTATAAATGAATTTAATTCATAATCATATTAATTCCCAATCTTCATAACTTAATCAACTCCAATTCAAACCCAATTATTCGATTCTCAATTTTATAAATCTGAGTCGAATATTTAATTAAACTCCCATATAGTCCAACACTCAAAATTAAAATAATTCAATTCACCATTTGTACTTTCTTGAGCCATTTAGGCTTTCAATTTCTAATTTCAAAATAAATCCTCAATAGAATCATATATGAATCAATCTCCATAATTTTCATAAATCCCAGATTAAATTAGAATAATTGACCATTCAAATTCAAATCTTTTTAATTAATTAAGTGCTAATCTTAATACGTGATTGGGTCGTTACAAAAGTCCAGAGAAATTCTCAGAATTTCTCTAGACCAATTTTCTCTGTGAAGTCGAATTTTCTCTGGATCAATTTGAGGGACCTTAGACATTATTAAAATATTGAATGTCCTTAATGCTATAAAATCTTAATACTATGGACCTTAAAAAAAATCCCCATTATTATATTGGTTGAGGCTTCTTCCTAATGTTATTGATATTTGATCAATGTTATTTTTTTATAAGAATAATATATTTAACAAGTCTTAAACGATTTGAATCGTTAGAATAAACTTGGAGTATGGCCTATTTTGATGTTAAATAGAAAACTTTTTCTTCTATTATAAAGCTTACTTTAAACTTAACTCAAGATCTTGATGCTTCCAGGGACGGGTCCAGGATTATGACTTTGGGAAGGAGGGGGGGCCAAAGTACGTTTAACCTTCTAACCAATAAAATTTGAAGTTCAATACTAATTTCTACTAACATGAAAAAAATCAATAATGTTACGATAAAATATTGAACTATATATTCCTTGTCAATATAGTTGAGTACAAAAAGATGATCGTACAATTGAGAATATTTTTTTGCCCATATTCACTTACAAAAAATAGTAATTATTTCTACATGCATTCATTTACTACAGTCCGACAACAAAGCTTCTTCGTTTCTTCCCTCATCTCTTCGCTCCTCTCTCTTTTGTAACAAGTCTCTCACTTGTTTTCTTTTCTTTTTTTTAATCGTAGTGCATTTTGTTTAAACAAGTTTCTCCAACAAGCCTCTTATAGTTTATATATGGATTAATTACCAAAAAGTCATGTCTACATATTTGTTGGTAGCTTAGGTCCTGTCAAAAAGTTTTTGAACCAATAAGTCCCATTTATAGGTAAAAAAACGTTTTGCCCTTTAATCCCAAAACTGAGAATGTTCTTAATTTCAAAACTGAGAATGTTCTCAATTTTCAAAACTAAGAAATCTCTCAATTTTTTTCCTAATATGAACTAAGAGGTATGTGTTCTCTTCTTGCTTAATCACAATCTGTTTGGCTTCTGAGAAAAGTATGGGATTGAAAAGAAAGATAATTCTGCGAACTTGACACATTAGATTGCTGAATTGAGTTTTTTTTCATAATTAAAATTGAGAATATTATAAACTGAGAATATTCTCAATTTAAAAAAAGAGACTCAGCTAAACAACTCACTCACTCCGAAATTACACTGCGTATGCGTCACATGCACACTACACACCACATACACAATTGAGAGAGAGAGAGAGAGAGAGAGAGAAGACTTAGCAGCCCCATTCATGGATTGATGCATAAACTCTTCATCTAGACATTGCAATCAATCACAGTAATAAAATGTAAAACACCATAGTTCTTTTCCCAAGTTTCCTTTGCTGTCAATTGCCCAATCTTTACCTCTATAAGAAACCACAATTTGTAAGCCAATCTTGAAACATATAATCCATATCAGTCATGTAATAATCATCACTACTTTCTCAGTAACCAAACACAAAGCAAGCACAGTAGTAAATGAAATCAAAGAATACTTGGATTTCCTTCCAAATTTCATTGAAATCGTAGAACCTCTTGGAAGGCAAGTGCAAGAACTCCCTGTACTCCTCCTCAGAGCCATCGGGCTTCCGCTTGGTCTGCAACAACTGAAGCACAAGCGGGCGGCGAGTACAGATATCGGAACCCCTGGGGAGGAAATCGCGGCCGACAAGAGCTTCAAGGACGCTGGATTTGCCGCTGCTTTGGCTGCCGATGACGGCGACCTGAGGGAGCTCGATCGTGGATTGGAAGATGACCATCTGATTCTCAAATTCAGGTTTGGAAGGGTAAATTGGTCTATTAAAAATTAATGGGACTTGAAGGAGCAAATAATTTTATTTAGGACTTAATGGATTATAAGTTCACAAAATGAGACTTGTATGTAAATGCCCCTTTATATATTTTTAAAAGTTACATATTTTACACTTTGGCCCACTAAAGTTTCTAAAATTTTGCTTTTATCTTCACCTAATTTAAAAAATACATATACATGAAATTTAAAATAGATTATTATTTATGTTCACTAATTCAAAAAAAAAAAAATCCAAATAGTTTAAAAAATTGGGGGCCTACTCTATATAATTTTGAAATCATCTAAAAAAAAATTTGGGGTGCGAACTCCTATAATTTTAAATTATTTTAAACTTTCTAGTATAATATATGATATTTTTCAAATTTTTGGGAGTACGGCCGTCCCCCCCCCCCCCCCCCCCTCCGATCCATCCTTGGATGCTTGTAGCCAACTCTGAGTTCTTCAAATATAACTTGAAAATTTAACCAGTTATAAAATATTTTTAAGTTTAATTTGTTTACATTAACGAGCTGATTACGAATCAAATTAAAATAGTTTATTTTTTATAGCACATATAAAATTATTTAGTCAAGTAGTAATTGTTCAAATTTGACTTAGGCCTCGTTTGGGATACACATGTTTTAGCATAAAAGTCAAAAAGTTATTTAAAAAAAATAAAAAATCTATAATCTATACCAAAAAGTCAAAGAGTCTCTTTTCTTTCTACTTTTGCACATCTTTTCGTAAAAATCAAAAAGTCATTCCGAACATACTAGTTTTTTCTACCTTATATTTTAGCCAAAAAGTCAAAATTACTAACACAAACGAGCCCTTATTTACATAACAAGTCGATATCAAACGAGTTTTTAACGAATGGAATACAAGTTGAGGTCCAGTAGTTTAGTTCATTTTACAATGGAAGTCAAATAGTTTGGTTCATTTTATAGTCTTAAATATGCAACGATAAAATCCATATAAATGTGTAATGAGTATATTATACAAATTAATAAATAAATATTATTTTGAACATTAATATATTTAAAAAAAACTAATATGAAATGTAGTACTATAAAATGTATCGAATTATTTAAGCTTGACTTTATTTGACTGGTTAAAAGTTCTTTCGAGACCAATTCATTAATTTTTTAAGCTTAGTTTCATATAAATTTAAAAGCTTTTACAAAACTAAGTTATTATAACTGAACTCGATTGGTTCAAAATTTAACCAAGTTAAATATATTATGAAATTTATTAAAATTTGCAAACCTAAACAATCTGTTATTTAAGGACGAAACTATGTATAAATCTACAGAGCCCTTCCGCCTACTTTGCACAAGATGCTTTATTGTATATATAGTTAAACACACCAACAACTTCTCCTATGGGCCCTGCTCTCATTTAATTCTTATAATTTTAACTGTGAGAATTATATTATCCACACTCCATATTATATGCACTTTCAATTATATTATTTTTCTTTTTAGTTATGATTAATTTTCATCTTTAGTTATGACTAGGGATATAATCAATTAGGTACGGTCGGTATTTAGATAAAAAAATTTCACTAAACCGATAATATACAGACCGTTTTTCTCAACAAACTACACTCACCCGAACCGATTGAAACGATTTAATTCAGTGCAGTTTAATCATTCTATGACCTTTATAACTTGAGCTACTTTTTAGTATAGTCAATAATGTATGTAAAAATATTGAATTAGTTATTTGTCCACCACTTCAAATATATTCAATCCATCCATTTAATAAATACTTTTCAATTCCTAATTTAACAAAAATACAAATAAAAAAAAGGTTATAAAATACTAAAGTTTTAAGAAAAATGAGTTAGAGTTAAGATTATATATAATAAAAGTATACAAATTTAGGTTATAGAGATGATAAAGTTAATTAATTAAGGTTAAAAATTTATTATTATTAATATCATTATATTATTAGATTATATATATATATATATTATAAATGCAATATATGTTGAAGTGGTCGGTTTCGGTTTAGTTCGCTGCATAACGTGCTTGAATGGATATCGAACTGAAAATTGAAAAAAATCAAATTAAAAAAACTGCATAGACCGATTCTTGTTAAAAAAAAAAAAAAAGACCAAATATAGCTGGTTCGGTCCGATTCAATCACTTTAATCGATTTTTTTGATTTTTCTTACATCTCTAGTTATGACATTATTTTGAGATTTTGATTATGACATTTTGTATTTGGTTATGACCTTTTTTATTATTATTTATTTAGTTATGACTCCAAAAGTATGAAATTATACAATTTTCTTTTATATTTATAAGGTGCGGTATAGTCTTTTCCTTAACTATTTTCTTTAACAACTCTTTTGTAACAACCCCGACCTTTGATTAACGTTAATTGCATGTCGCATGATTTGTAATTATATATGTCTATTGTAGGAATATATGTTTATGATTCTGTTTGGTTCTGTGAATTGAAAGTCTTATCGGCATCTGATTACGAAATTGACTTGATTTATGTGTTATTTAGGATTTTTAGAACACTATGGTAAGTTCAATTGAAATGTGATTTGGAGCGAAATAATTAGAATAATTAATGCTTAATTAAGCCTAATTAATGAATTCCTTAATCCAAGCCTATAAAAGGCCAAAATAGCCTCTAGAAGTCATTTTTGATCATCTTTGTACTCACCAAACGTGAAAGAGAGAGAGAGAGAGAGAGAGAGAGAGAAGAGGAGTTTGAGCTCAAATTAAGAGGATTGCTAGAGAACTTAGAGATTTTGGCTTGGAACTTCCAACAATTGATCATCTAGAGCATCATTGACAAGCCTAGATAAGAATTCAACCTTTAGATTGTACAATTATGATGTGTAGGACATTAACTCTAGAGAATTAAGTTGGATGATACAAGAATTGAGTAGTGTAATGCAAGAATTGAGCTGAGATGGTTGACTATAGGAGTGTATCATGCATGCACGCATATATCATGGCATTTTGAGTAGGTTTCCAAAGAATTTTCACATGCATATGTCTATCTTGACTTGGTTTTGAGAATTCATCACATTTCTTACCATTTGACCTTAATTGATCATGTTTTGGAAAGCCTAACTTCAAAGTAATTCATGCATGTCATGTTCATGGCATATTCATAAATTTCAAGTTGGAGTTTTGACCAATTGGCATGCTTTTGGGCCTTGATTTAGTGAAATGATCTTTAAATCATGGTATTTTACAAGTTTCTAAATGTTTTCTCAAGTTTTGGGGCCCAAAGGTTGAGTTTGAAGCTTTGAATTCGAGTTTTGCAGGTTGGAGGTGAATCTGGAAATCCCAGAATTTGACCTCCCGCTCGAGCGACAAAACTTGCGCTCGAGCGACCACCCTGTGATCTTGCACTTTATGCTCGAGCGAGAAATGCAAGATCCCAGAAGTTTACACATTTTGCAGATCGCTCGAGTGAAATGAGTTGCGCTCGAGAGGGGACCTTAGTCTCAGACCGCTCAAGCAAAGGAAGTTTTGCTTGAGCAGCCCCTCATATGTTGCATGTCCGCTCGAGCAAGGAAGTTGCACTCGAGCATGACCTATGTTTCAACAAGTTTGTTAAGAGTTCCAAAGTGTATTTTGCATCCACATTGCATCCTAGGCATTCCTAGGCCATGATTAAGACTCAAATAGAGGTTAAGACCTAGAAACACACTACGGACGAAATAAAAGAGTTAAGTACCAACCGAGTGTGTGTTTCATTATGTGTTTTGTTATGTGTTTGTAGGTCACGACCATAAGTTATCTGAATTTGTCTAATTCTGCAACGTGGAGCCATCTGTGAGTAATAACTTAGTAAAGCTATGTTAAACTTTATTTATTTTCTATATGATGAAATAATATATATTTTCTGAAATGTTATGTTCAGTACGATGAATGAATGTCCAAATTTCTGACAAGTATTCGTGGCATCCTTAATACAAGGCCCTTGTCCGAGGGTGTAGACACCCTATTTTTGACCATCCTCAAGACTATGACGTCATCATTTGAACACTCGATAATCATCCATGCTTGTGTTCGTTTTAGTTCCTGAAGGTCTCGGCTGCGCGCCTTGCCTTAGGACCTCTCAACTTGTCTGTTTTGTGCTTGGTTGTGGACCAAGAACTTGTGATTTTGTTTCTGAGGGAAGAGGGTGGCTTATTGGCCAGCGCTACAACCCATCAGCCAGGCCTCATGCCTATCGGCCTTTCCTTCTTTCCATCGGCCATCAGTAGTGGCCGGTCGGCACCCTTTTTGGCCAATCAGCCATGTTTGTTGGCCGAGTCCTTTATTTTGCTTTTGCAATTTTTTGTGCCAGTTGTGACAGCTGGGTGAGCACAGATTCATTTCATCCTCCATACACGTGTATGGAGGGATTGAACAAGGCTCTAGTTTGCTCAACAAGCTTGAGACCTGGATTTCTCTATAAGAAGGGAGCCCCTCTCCCTTTCCAGAGGTTCTGAAAATTGGAGATACAAAACATATATCTCTCTCTATATATTGCTTAAAAGTTGTGTTTTGTCTTCACTTTTGCACTACAACACCCTAGTAAAGCACCATTGCTTTGTTGCTGAGGTACTAGAGGACCTTGTTTGGACTCTCAAAGGTTGTTTCTTTGGCTCAGAAGTGCTGGTTTGCTGTGGTTCTTCAAGGGGGAGTTGTACCCCTTTTAAAGCCTTATTTTGCTTAAGTGTTTAGCCCCCTACATACTGTTTTAGACATGCTTTCAACTAAAAAAAAGCTCTGATTTTAAGTGTTAAGATGTTGGTTCAGGCCTCTTGGTGTTGTTGGGGTGGTCTACCCCATTTTTGTGCCTTGTTTGGCCTTGTTTTGGGGCATCACTTTAGGCTTTTGTGTGATCACCTTTATTTGGCCTTTCTACCACTGAATTCCAGAGGAATTTCAGTGGTGGAAGTGTGTTTTTGAGGTCTCAAATGGGTAAGGGTTGTCTCCCCCTCCTCTTCTCTTTTGTGCTTGTGTTGATGCTCATCAAAAGTAGCATGTTTGTTAAGCTTGTTTTGGCTCATCTCAACCTATTTTTGGCCTTATTTCAATATGGCATACCTCTGTTTGGCTTAGTTTAGGCCACTCTTGCATGCTTCTTGTATGAGTAGTGTAATCCTACTTGTGGCTCATCAAAGTGGCATGTTTGTTAAGCTTGATTTGGCTCCATCTTAGCATGTTTTTTGGCATTATTTCAGCATGTTATAGCTCTATCAAGGGTTGGTTGATATGTACCTCTTGCATGCTCCTTGCACTTGTAGTGCATTTCCATTCACTAGCCTAACATGCATCATGCTTTTACCATCATTCTAGCAAGCTTTTGGCTCAACTCCAGCAAGCTTTACTCATGTTTTAGCATGCTTAAGCTCTGTTTTATGTTGTTTTGGTCAGCAAGCCTTGCTTTGTATAGCCATAGTGCATTCTTGCTAAACTAGGAGCTTTGAGTTTCATGGTCTCTAGCATGGCTTACTTGAGTTGTTTGCATGCTTTGCCTCATTTTCTACCATGATTTCAGTATGTGTAGTGTGGGCCATACTCTCTAATGCTTCACTATTTCAATGCTTTGGTGAGTCATGAGTCATGCTTTGCCTTAAGCATGAGCCCATATGTATGCCATCTTTCCTTAGACTTTTGGGCTACCATTTCAGTGCGTATTTGGTCTTATTTTGCCATGTTACAACTCTGTTTTTGGTTGGTGGAGTCACCTCATCCTTGGTTTTGGTAGGTGTAGTGTAATCCTCCTCATTGGCCTTGTATGCTTCATGCTTCATGCCTCTAATTCTAGCATATGTTAGCTATATTTAAGCATGTTTCTAGCATTGTTTTGACCTGCCTTGGGACTGTTTTAAGTCACCTTGGCCCTTTGGGGCTTGCTTGATATGGCCATGGTGTAAGTCCCTTGGCTAGCTTTAAGCTTTGAGTCTACTAGCATGCTTTATTTGTCATATGTGCATGATTTAGCCTCATTTGGAATGTAATTTCAGAGTTTACTTCATTGCTACACTCTCACATTTGTCACTTCTTCATCATGTTTGAGAGTTGTGCTCTTATGTCTAGTTGATGAGCCATCACATGAGCATGTGTTCTTAGCCCTTTTGTGCCCAAGTTTTGGGTGTGTCGGCCACTATTTTAGACCCTCTTAGGTCTGTCCATATGCGGTTTAAGTCCATTGAGTGTTGCATTACATAGCCCTTGTGTCTTGTCCTTCACTTGCCATGCTTATATTGTTTGCATGTTGTTGCATTGCATTATGTTTGCATGTTGTCACATTTGCATGCTGTTAGCATGTTGTTGCATGCTCATGTTGTTTTCATGTTGCATGTTGCATTATGTTTGCATGTTTGTTGCGTTGCATTGCATTGTGTTTGGATCGGATGTTAATCCAAACACGAGGAACAAGGGGCGTTTCATACTTGAAGTGATGAAACGCGCCTCATTCCTTGGTCACCGACACCTTTGATCATGCATGATAAGGTGGAGGTTCATCGAGTCTTATGTATTATTTGTGTGCATTCATTGACATTGATTTGTACAACTCGGCCTCTTTGGCCATCATGCATTGAGATGCGTGATTGGTGGTTTGAGAGCCGAGCACTACACTCCTTTGAGCTTAAGACATGATAAGGAGTGTAGTTGCACACACATTTTCTTGCAAATACACTGTCATGCCTCTGTTAGTGCTATGTTGCAGCAAAAGGGGAAATTGCGAGAAGCAGTCTGTCGACCGGCCATCTAAACTGTTGATCGGCTATCAGAATTGGCCGATAGCCATAAACTCTGGCCGATGGCCACCACATTTGGCCGATCATTCCTCAGTATGTTCCTGAGATGGGTTAAAGACAACCTGGAAGTTGGCAATTTTCAGAAGATCAAAAGAGTGCAAATAGAGGCATCATGAGGCACGGTAGTGGATTTCCGGGAGGACACGACCGAGCATGCATCATTCATCATTTCGAAGCAGAGCTGTGGCAGCCTATTTTAGTTTTTTTTTTTTTTACTTAGTTGGTTTTGTAATTTAATTAATTTGGTTAATTAGTTAAAGTTTTGTAATAATTAACTAGCTAAGTAGTTAATTAGTTTATTTGTAATTAATTAGCTTAGCGTAGCTAGTTAGTTGATTCATTCGGACCCTCCGTCGAGAGGGCACAACTGTTGTAATAAGTGTGCGTGTGTGTGATGCATGTCTTCCAACCCTCATTTCTTTCTCTCTTTTACTTAACCGCTTTCGATGGTTAGTTTAGGGCATGTTTCAATTAGCATCCTTATGTTTGCATGCGTGCATCATTCATTCGTCTTGCATGCACCGGGCTCGGCGCATCATTCAAACTACACTGTATTTCAATACACTTTCTTGAATACGTGTTTGAAAGCATTTTATCAAGTGTTGCATTCATATGCCATATTAGAATAGCCGAGCCTATCTTTAGTTGCATTTTGCATGTGTTGCATTAGACATTCTTAACATAGCTAGGATCATGCATTGATTACTAACTAGCTTTTGTTTTAGCTCGGAGTACTAGGTAAGCTTTTATACTTTAGCATACTGCATAAGATGTGTATGTTGCCATGATAGCATGTTTGCCATAAGGCTATCTGTTTAAGTGTTTAACTGCATGAATGCCTGTGGATAAAGGTTGGATTGCTTGAATTGAAACAATTCATCGAAACGCGAGTTTTAAGCCCACTTGAAGTGGCAAAATCATGTTTTCCTAAGCCCACTTGAGAGTGGCAAATCCGCGTCTTAGCCTACTTAAGGGTAGCAACTTCAAACCATTTTCGAAACACAAACATGAGATGTTTTGTTCCAATTTATGCGATATAGTCTATACTTGTATGCTATGCGCATCACGTAGTAATGATAGATTAATAACCGGAATAAGAACGCATGTGTTTTCAAAAATAACATATCATGTTAGTAAAGGCCAATCCTTTGATCGGGCGAGCGGGGTGCTCATTTTATGACCTTCCCCCCTCGTACCCAAGTTCCCGAGCCGAGGCAACTTTGGTGATGACGGATACGTGGCCTTAGGCACGAGTCAGGGTTTCCTAAATTTTCCCAAAACAAAATATTTAGGTGGCGACTCTAAAATCTGGCAAAGCAGTCCATGTTTTGCACTTTTTGATTAAAATCGATTTTCCAAAACAATTTGTCGAATTTGGACTCTTTGGTGATTTATCAATCTTACATTGCACTTTGTGAGATTAGATTCAGAATCGTGACATGAGTCCGAACTGTAGTAGCTAAGAACAACAATTCGCGCCCTTGCGCGCGGAGCGGAGTTCGGGCGATCTACAGAGGGTAATAATATCGTGGCCTATAAGCACAAGACCTTTGCCCGGAGGTAACAATACCGTGGTGTCATGGCCCTCGCCCAGGGGTAATAATATCATGGCTCAAGTATATTACAAGTTCTCGATACCAGAGATTCCTTATGGAACTGACAAGCATGATAACGCTAATGGATGTACCATGTATGATGAATCATGAACTCTGATTTCTATATGTAGTTTGAATAAGAATATGAATATAAATCTATTTCTGATATGAACTCTGATTTCTGAATCTGTTATGGACATCATTCATTTAAACCCCTTACTTTGTTATTATTCATTGGGCTTCCGCTCACTATTTATATTATGTATGTAGGTGAGCAGGCGCGTGACCAGGTCTAAGTTACTGCCTGGAGTTTTTGAGCCAGCCAACTACTGTACCTCCCGGGAAGGTTCCTTTTCGAGAAGTCAAGTTTTGTGAACCTGTTGAAGATAGTTTGTTGTTTGTTTTTTGCTTATCTGTACGCTGGGCTAAGTTCCTCTTGACGTTATATATATGGCGATACAAGTCTTATGGAAGTTTGACATTATATAAGTTTAAAACTTATCTGTCTCATGTATGTCTATACAGCTCTATGGACCTTGTATTTTATATAATTGCTTCCACAGTCTTTTATATTTTGTTATTCTATTAAGAGGCCTTTGGTAATCCCAGGATTACAGGCCGGTTACGTTGCTAAATCCAAAAGGGCGGGTTTGGATCATAACATCTTTATAATACAATAATAAACGAGAAAGATTATTGTGCACTCTTAAAAAGGTGTGTACCATATACACTTTATAACTAAATAAGAAAATGACGTAATTTCATATTTTCTGAGTCATAACTAAAAAAAAATTCAGAACCAAACAACACATGAGGTATAACCAAAGATTTCATAAGTTATAACCAAAATACGGTCATAATTAAAAAAGAAAATTAGTCATAACTAAAAAAAATGACATAATTTGAGGGTACATATAGTAAAGGGTGTGTATAGTAAGATTCTATTTATATGCACACCCATTATAAGAAAATATTGATTTTTTTATTTTATTTTATTTATGAAAGTTTAAAATAATTGTAGTGTTATGTGTAGTAAAAGTTACGAGTAGTCAATTTATAATGTTTGTCTCAGTAAAACTAAAAAGTATGAATTATTGTAGTTATGTTATGAACAATGTAGTGTAAATCTTACGAATCATATGTGATGCAAAATGTTACGAACTTGTTGGCACTATAAATAAATGAATTATTATTATTATTATTGATAAGTTGCAGGACACGTGGTATTATCCTACTTATTTGGAGATTATGAGAAGTTATGAATCATTAAACACATGTGAAAAGATGATGGAGAATGTGGAGGATCATGGAACATAAATTGGAGGTCAAAGGAAGTTATGTAGACATGAAGATGAAGTGGAAAATCATGGAGTGTAAAGTGTGGAAAATGGAAGAATGTGGTAGTTATCAGGTAATTTTTTCCTACAAATATTTGCCTATAAATAGCCATTCATGGTTACATTGTAAAGACCCACAACTCAAATCAAAGACAATTGATTTCTATTTTTTCTTGTCATTTATATTTCCTGCACTTTATTTTCAACACTTTTTTTTTCGAAATATAGAAGTAAAGGTAATTTTATGCACTTCCTTTTCAAAGCATATGAGTAGATGTAATTAATTGTTACTTCGATTGTTCACTCAATCACCCCGATTGTTCACTCAATCATCTTTCTCCGTCTCCTTCCTTCTTCTTTTAATTTTTCTTTTATCTACACTTGGCAATTTTGAAGTCCTTTTCATTGAAGCAAAAGAACTGTCAACACAATCGCTTAATAATTGCTTTGAATTTAATTTATAAAGATTTTTCAATCCTTACTAATATGCACGCATTTATGATATTTTCTTTCATAGGAAAAAATAAGTCAATAGAACTATTTTGGTAAAAGAAGTTGCAATTTGGTATAATTATGCAATATATATTGTGATAACGTGTATACGATATACACTTTTTAAAGAGTGCATACCATAATAATTTCCTAACATATTATATTATAAAATATATTTTTAATTATATTATTCACTTTACAAATGAAATTAAGTAGATAATTTGTCTTTTATTAGCCTAATCATTATATCTCGCTATTACAATGTAAAAACTCCCATTGATTAATGATGCTATCACGTAACATAACAGTTACATCAAATATTTAACAAAAAAAAAATTATCCATTTTCAATTAGTAATATGAAAAATTACAATTGTTAATTGCAGGAAAGTCATTACTTTAACTTCGCTTATCTTCCTATATTTTTTTTGGCCCTCCAACAATCAAATCATAAGTCACCTGCTACTATTCATTTTGCTTAGAGCCCTAGCAAAAGGTGAATTTGGATCCTCGGCCGCCCTTCAAGGGCGGCGGTTCCCAGCAGCCCCCCAAAACGACGTCGTTTTGGGGGGTTTTCCATTTTTTTTTTTTTTTCTTTTCCTCTTCGCAGAACCAGACGGGGAGGGAGGGGAGCTCGCCGCCATGGCTGCTCAGGGCGAGCTCGCCGCCATGGCTGCTCGGGCCGAGCTCGCCGTCGCAGGTCATCGAGCTCGCCAGCCGTCCAGCTCGGCGTCGCAGGCCATCCAGCTCGTCGCAGCAGTGCACCGCCGTGGCCTCCGCCTCCGGCCCGCCTCAGCCTCCTCCTCCTCCCCCGGTGATTATGGCCCCCTCCAGTCCGGCCCACCGGCGGTCCCTCTTCTTCTCCCTTCCCCTCTCTCTCCCTCCCCTCCCCTCCCCCTCTCTCTCTCCCTCCCCCCCTCTGGTTCGAACGAGGAAGAAGAAAAGAAAAAAAATTCAAAAAAATCAAAAAAGCCCCCAAAACGACGTCGTTTTGGGGGCTACTGGGAACGGCTGCTGGGTTACGCGGCCGAGAATCCGGACTCAGCAAAAGGTACCTCAAATCTTGAGTCACCTGCTACTATTCATTTGATAGGCGGCACTTAGGCCTAGTTGGGAATTGTGTTTTAATTTAAAAATTAAAAAATTATTAAAAAAATAAAAGTCTATAATTTATATTAAAAAATTAAAATTTTAATTTTTTCTTTTTACTTTATGCATATCTTGTCATAAAAAATCAAAAAATCATTCTAAATATACTAATTTTTTTATCTCATATTTTAGTTAAAAAGTCAAAAAATTAATAAAATAATTTGTTCCTGAACGAGACCTTAAAATAAACCTAATCTATACATTTCATTTTCTTAGTACATTTCAAATTATTTTTTTTGACGTATTCTATTTTGTTAATTTGTATAATATTGGACAAATTGTAACAGTAATCCTTATACTATGGTAATTGTATCATTTTAGTCATTGAAATTTCAATTGACTCGATTTTAATTCTGAATTTATGATTTTGTTTCAATTTAGTCTAATTGATTACAATTCTTAACATTTTTTTAATGAAAAATATGTATATAATTGACATATATCATATTTTTTTTAAGTAAAATTTTAAATTTACTAACCTTAGTGAGTTTACTCAACTAATTCAATGATTATTTTCAGTCAAAAACACTAATGACATTATCAATTAGACCAAATTGAAATAAAATTTAAACTTAAGAGTCAAAATTATGTAAATTAAAAGTATAGTGACTAAAATAATATAAAAAACAAAATATAAATACCTCTAATATAATTTGTCCTATAATATTTTTGAGGATTTGAGTACATATTTTTATTTTTTTCCCTGCAAGGTTACTTACTACTGGCAATGGAGAAATTAAAACGCAGTGGATCTTTTCAAAAATAAAAAATAAAAAATAACATTCAAATCAATAGTACAGTTTATAGATATTAATAAGTAAATTTATAAATTTTTTACTGATATGTAGTTTTCTCAATTTTAATTTCTATTAGATCGATGTCACAGTATAAGAGTTTGTTTGCATTCCCTAAATAAATATATTTGTTTAAATAAATACACTTATTTAGATTATACCACCTTTTTTTAAAATATATTTATTTACATTATTTCAAACCATCTCTTAACTAGTAGTATGGAACTCAAAACTAAAGACAACGCAAAGCTAATATTTCACGTCACGACAACAAAATTAATGATTTTAGTTGAATACAAAAAGCCAAATAACGTCTATATACGTATCATCATCATCACTTTTTTTTCTTTTTCCTTTTTTTTTTAAAAAAAATTATTTTATTTTAAAACTTGTAAAAGGTTTAGGCGTTATCAATCATTAAACACCTAGATCACGCTAAGTAACTCTTTTGATTTGAGAGAAGAGAGATTTTCACAAATTTAAAATTAAAATAAAATAAAATAAAATAAAAATTCAGACTAGTTTGACTCTAATAATCAAAAAAAATATTCAGCTTATTTAGGCTTCGTTTGAGAAGAAGAGTTGGGTTGGATGTAGGTGCTGTTTGGGAAGACGGTTTTGGGCTAAATTAGCCACTACCGTCCAAAAGAGGCTAATTTAGCCACTACTGTCCAAATGAGTTTCAGTTGGAAATATTAAACCCATGACAGGTTGAAATTACCAAAATGCCCCACGTTGGAAATGTTGAACCCAATTAGCCACTACGGTCCACGTGTCTTACCTCAGCTACACTAAAGTCTTACCTCAGCTACACAAGTCATGTCAACAACAAAAAAGGAAAAATGTTTTTGAATGTTTTTAAATATTTTAATTTCAAAATATTACGATTTTAATTTTTTTAATTTTAAAATATTTTATTAAAACAAATTCAAACTCTATTTTATAAAAATGTTTTTAAATATTTTAATTTTTTTGTTATGTATTTGGTTATGATTTGAGTGTAGAGTTGTGAAAGTAGTATGGAGTTTCGAGTTATGTGTTTAGTTATAAGTTCTAAAAATAATTTTTTAATTGAGTTTTGTTTTATGTGTTTGGTTACGATTTGAGTGTAGAGTTGTTTTTAAATTTAAAATATTAACATTTTAAATTATTTAAATTTTTACGATTTAAATTTTTTGAATATTTATTTAGATTTTTTACTTATTAAATTTTTTAGATTATTTAAGTTATTTAAATATTTAAAATAAAATTAAAATTAAAATTAAAATAAAATTAAAATTAAAATTAAATATTTAAAATTAAATTAAATTAAATTGAATTAAAATAAAATTAAAATTAAATTATTTAAAATACACAGAACAATAAAATAAAACCTCACTTTTTATCATTTTATAGAAAATGAAAAAAAAATAAAAATAAAAATAAAAATAAAAATAAAAATAAAAATAAAAAACACATGAAAAAACAATTAGGAAAAAAAATTAAAATACACATGAAAAACCTCACTTTTTATCATTTTACAGAAAATGAAAAAAATTTAAAATTAAAATAAAATAAAAATAAAAAACACATGAAAAAACCATTTACACAAAAAAAAAAAAAAAAAAAAAAAACTTAAAATACACCGGACAATAAAATAAAATCTCACTTTTTATCATTTTACAGAAAATGAAAAAAAAATTAATTTTAGAATCAAAATAAAAAAACACATGAAAAAATCATTTACAAAAAAATAAAATAAAACAAAACAAAACAAAACCAAATTAATGTAATAAAAAAAACAAATATTAAAATGACCAAAAAATATATTTGGATTAACAATTCCATAGCACAGCCGCCGCATTCATGATAAAAATAAATTAAAAAAAAAAAAAGGGTAAAATGAGTGGTGACGTCACTGTCAGGACAAAATTTAATATCAGGGGTAGTTTAGTAATATTACATATGGACATCTCAGCAAAAAGTCAAAAAGTCAAAAAGCCTATCCCAAATCAGGCTTTTTAGCCCCAGGCTAAAATAGCCAAAAAATTCAAAAAGTCAAAAAGTCAACTCACTTCCCAAACGGAGGCTTAGAGTTATTTTAGTCACAAAAAGATAAAATAGGTTTTTTAACGTAATAAGACAAAACATCACATCCAACCCATAATTATTACATTATTTCTCTCACAAAAAATAAAAAAAAACTAAAAAAACTTTCCTAAACGAGGTTTTATAAACACAGGCTAAAATAGTCAAAAAGTTAAAAAGTCAACCCCCAAACAAACCCTTAGTTTTGGTTTACAAAAAACACTTTTCAAAAAAATTTATTTATTTATTTTTCGTATTCAATAAATTTTTTAATATTTTAAGTAATTTTTTTAATTTTCAGACACAATTAACATAAATACACTTAAAAAGTATATTTTTTGTGAAAAAATTCACTAAATACCAAAAATATATATAAAAAAAAAGAAAGAAAATTTAGTACATTTTTCATATATTTGTGTATTTATTATTTTTTAAAATAATTTTTCACAAATATTTTACTATTTAAGCCTCGTTTGGAAAGTAACTATTTTAGTCAAAAAGTTAAAAAATTATTATAAGTTGTCACATCATTCTCTTTACTTTTTTACATATTTTTTCGTAAAAAATTAAAAAATTACTAAAATAGTTTGTTCCAAAAAGAGGCCATAAATACATCTAAGTAAGATACATCTAAAAAAAATGATTTAAAATTTTAAACATATTCACTAAAAGCAAAAAAAATAAATAAATAAAAAAAAATCAATTTTAAAAAAATCTGGATTCAAAAAACAAAAATTGAACATACTGATTATTGCTCTAAAAAAATTATATTAAAATAACAATTTATTAAAAAATTTGAAAAAGGTCTACTCTAGACCAAATTGCATGATTTGATTTTGCTTCTTCAGTGCACGGTTTGGTCTTAACCTGTCTATAATTTAATAGCTACTGAACCATTTGAAACCAAACTTGACCATATAAATATATACATATAACTTGTTATTTATCGTAAATATTTAAGTACTTGATTAGCATGCCATTACAAGGGTGTTTTTATATAGACTTGTTTTGAAAAGTAAGTTAAAAGTTAATTTTTAAAATTTTTTTGACTTATTTTTATAAAAAAAAAAGTGTAAAAAAAATAGAATGACAATGTGACCTAAAAAATGTCAAAAAAATTGATTTTTAACTCAATTGTCAAAATAAGCCATAATAGTAAAATTAATTCTAAACAATTATTTAAATCATTATTGTTTATAAACTAATGACTTATTGTTTAACGTTTCAGTAAGTTGTGAATAATATTTTATGATTATATTGTATCTGGTGATAAGGTTCAAATTGCGTTTTACTTATTCATTCTAATTTGATTATAAGACTTTTATGATTTAAGTTGATTCTAAATTATTTAAACAACAAATAAGAATTTAATTCTTAATTTACTCTTAAACCAAACCATACTTATCCTAAACTACACAGACTTTGAAGTCCGCTGGCTTTTTAACTTTTTAGTTTTTTTTGCCTATTTTAACTTGGGACTAAAAAGTCTAATTTGAAAAGGAATTTTATTTTTTTGACTTTTTTGTAAGAAAAAGAATATAATGATTATGGGTTGAATGTGGAGTCCGGATCCTCGGCCGCACAAGCCTGCGGCCCTCCCTGCGGCACCCCCAAAACAACGTCGTTTTGGGGGGAATTTCAATTTTAAAAAAAAAAGAAAAAAAAAAAGAGCTGAACAGAAACTAGAGGGGTGGGGAAAAAGAGAGAGAGGAAGGGAGAAAAAGGGAGAAGAAGAAGGGAGTCCATTGCGATGATGCACCTACGCCTCTGTAGAAATGGTTTTCCGATTCAGAATTCGCATTTCTTGAAGAAAATGTCATTGGATCTGCTGGTCTAACAATTTTGAAGAAAAAATTGAACATATATATATATATATATCTCAGATTTTGATTTCTGAGAAAATCCAATTTTGAACATTTATATATATATATCCAGATTTTGAGAAAATCCAATTTAACATCTATATATATATATATATATATTTAATGGTCTATTTCTCAGATTTTGAACATTCAATTTTGAACATTTATATATATATTCAGATTTTTGAACATCCAAATGATAAATCAAAATTGAACATTTATATATATATATATATATATCTCACATTTATATATATACAAAAAAATCCAGATTTCTCAGATTTTCTCAGATAAATCAAAATTGAACATCCAGATTTTTTTCTTCAATATTTTCTCAGATTTCTCAGATTTTTGTATATATACATATATATATATATATATATATCTCAGATTTGTAAAACGAAGAAGAGATCCGGACTCCTAACATTGAATGGATCTGCTGATCATGCTGCGTTTCATGACAAGCGATGGAGAGGATGACTCGTCCTTGTAGAACGACGAGTCGAGTACCGACATTGGACTCCCTTCTTCTCCCCTCTTCTTCTCCCTTCCTCTCTCTCTTCTTCCCCGCCCCTTTGGTTTCGGTTCGGTTTTTTTTTTTTTTTTGTTAAATTGAAATTTTCCCCAAAACGATGTCGTTTTGGGGTGTCGCAGGGAAAGCCGCAGACTTGTGCGGTGAGGATCCAGACTCGTTGAGCGTGATATTCTATCTTATTAAATTAAAAAATTAATTTTTTTTATGTGACTATTTTAGGTAAAAAAAATCTTCAAACCCAACTTCTCCGACATGACTTTTCACTCAACCCAACTTCTTCAAGATAGGCTCTATCTATCTTGAGGTGAGAGAGCTCATCACATGACTTTTCACTCAACCCATATCATCATTATTATATCAGAGAGTGGAGTTCAAAAACTAAACCTCACTTCATGATGGCCCGAGCTGTACATGCATGGAAAGTCCTGTTTGGAATTGGCAAAAAAAGGTTAAGAAATGTTTCAATATTCCTCGTGAAAGTAAGATTTTTTTACCAAACTCTCTCAAAAAAAGGTGAAAAAAGGTTAAGACGTTGTGGCTAGCACTAATACCATAAAATAAAAATTATAAAAAAGAACTCACATCTAAAAATCAATTTACAAATGGAAGGTATCTAATTGATTAATATTCACATGGCCAAAAATTGTTAAAAAAAAAGATGTGAGATCATAATCTTGAAACTCATCCACTAATTGGCGTACATATTCAAGACCTTAGACCTTGGATAGTTTAACGGTTTTTTTTAACACTCCCAACTCAACATTCATCTTGGATTAGTCACGTTTTATTAAGATGGTGTTTGTTTTGCCATAAGAATTTTAGACACAAATGAAACAATTATTTCTTGACTTTTCAATCAACTTTTAAATTAATGAATGATTATTTCATTTCAATGTATTTTTTTTATTTAGAAAATTAAACATAGGAATGTGTATTTCAACCAAATGACCATTCTAATCATCGTCTTATTCTAATTAATGAATGTGGTTTTTGAATTCAGTGTATTTTTATTAAATTTTTTTTTTAATGTTTGTAACCCCACAATTTCTTCTCTCCCTTTGTTTCTTCCTAGTGGAGGAGTAAGAACTTCATAAACCTAACAGTAATAATAAAGGTAACCTAGCTAAGTGAACAAACCATACATAACAACTAAAAAAAAAAATTCTTCACAAGCCACACCTTAATTATATTCAGCTTGTTTAGTTTGAATTTTCAGAATTTATTTTTTAGAAAATTATTTTTTTATTTTCTATGTTGTTTTATTTTTATTGATTTTTTTAATATTCTAAGTAATTTTTTAATTTTTAGATACACTTAACATAAATACACTAAAAAAGTATAATATTTTTGAAAAAAATCTTTAAAAAATTTACTAAATACTATATTAAAAAAAAGAAGAGAATTTAGTACATTTTTCGTATTCTTGTGTATATATGAATTTTTAAAATACTTTATTTTTTAGATACATCTAAGTAAGGTGCATCTAAAAAAATTTAAAAAATTACTTAAAATTTTAAAAATATTCATTAAAAATGAAAAACTCAATTAAAAAAATTGAAATCAAACATGGAAGTTTAACTCTATAAAAATAATGAAATAATGAAATATTTAAGTTTTGGAGAAATGTATTAATCACATGGCCAAAAATGCCACTCTTTTAGAAGTGGGTTGGCTTTTTACTTTTTGACTTTTTGATTTTTTTAGTTATTTTAGTCTGGGTTAAAAAATTTGGTTTGAGAATGATTTTTTGACTTTTTTTGTGAGAAAAGAATGTAATGATTATGAATTGAATGTGATATTTTATTTGTTACGATTAAAATAATCTATTTTAACTTTTATAATTAAAATAATCAAAAAAAACTCTTGCCAAAAGGAGTTTTAAGAAATCTAAAAAATGTTTGTATACCCCCCAGAAAAATATTTGTTATGTACGTGGCGAAAAAAAAAAAGTGGAGAAGAAGTTGAAAGGGGACCAGCCGCAGTTTGTGAAGGGGGCAGAGATTCTTTAGACCTAGGGGGTGTTTGGACTAAAATTTATAAAAAAAAAGTAAAATAGATTTAAATAATTAATAAAATAAAATATTACATTAAATTTATAATTATTTTATTTTTTCTTTTATAAACATTACATTAAATTATAAAAAAAATTAAATTATCTTCTCAAATATAAAAATTTTAACTTACTAAAATAATTAAAAATTAAAATAATCTATTAAAATAACAACTTTTCAAACACCCACATAAAATAATAACGGCCACTGCCTCTGCCTTGTACTTCTTCTATAAGTTTCCTGACGTACTCGTCGTTGTCATCTTTCACCAGCTTCATTTTAAAATTATTAAAATATATATATATAAATCTATTTTTTTAATTTAATAATATATAAATAAAATAATTGATTGATTGAGTAAAGACGATGTGAAAATGAGAATTATCTTAAATATTTTAAAATGGAAAATGATTTGTCCCTCTAAAAAAGTTTCCTTAATCCTCTTAATGCCCAAAACGACGTCGTTTTGGGCATTTTTTTTTTTTTAGCCTTGGTTTGAAATTTAGGGGGATTAGGGGGCCAAAAATTAGGGGATGTAGCATGACCCTTTTAAAATAATGCCATATCATTGGATTTAATAGTAAGGGGTTGTTTGAGGTGTTCTAAATAAGTACATTTTTTGACTTTTTGAACTAAAAAGTTGAGAAAAAAATATGGTTATTTGGGATAACTTTTTAACTTTTTACAAAAAACATATGTATTAAAAAATTGTATAAATTAATGTATAAGAAAAGATTGGATGGAATAGGCAGTACGGTTGGCTGAATGCAAGGACAGAGTAGGTGGAGTAGAGGCTAGGAGATGATTTCCTACTTTTCGGGCATTGAATTGAAGGTACTATTCGGCCTGTGAGGGCCCACTACGAGTCTTTTTTTGCTAATCAAAATCGTTCAATGTGTAGAACTCGTCGAGTACTATCTTCTTGTAAAAAATCACGTTGATCGGATATCGATAACTATCTGATCGGATTAGTTTATTTTCAACCGTTAATTATAACACCATCCATTTTATAAATTTTAACTGATTTGATCATATAATTACCGATATCTGATCAACGTGATTTTTTACAAGCATATAGTACTCGACGATTTCTACACATTTAACGGTTCAAATTATTAAAACGAGACCCGTAATGGATCCCCATGGGCCGAACAACACCGAGTTATTTGTGCACCTAAATAGAAGCTCTTTTCCAAAAAGTGAGCTCCGCCTGTCCCACATTAGAGTTGTTTGAAAATTTGTTTTGTATAAAATTATTTTTTTAATATTTTTTTGGTGAATAGTGATAACTTTTTAACTTTTTGGCTTTACTTTGGGATCCCAAGCCAGGCCTAAATCTAATTTTTAGGCTTTAGTAGCATCACCTATATTATTATTATTATTTTATTTTTTTTGGGTTCAACGATAAGGAGCATTTGACCTAATTTATGTGGATCACGACTAGTCTCTTTTCCGGTTCAATGAAAGGCATGCCATCCACGCTAGGACTAAGTAATTCACAAGAAAGTTTTTTCTTGTGACTTGGCCTGACCCCAAGAGTTGAATCTTAAATAATTGTGTGGAAAGTATACCCACTGACCATTCAAGACAACCCCTAAATATTATTGTTCAATTTTTTTCGTAACACTATTATTATGTGTTTGTTTCTATGTCTAATTACTGGTGATTTTAAAATTTATTGAATTTTAAAAAAAATTATTTAAGTGGATTTCAAATCAACTTTGATTAAGTTGGGTATAAGTAGTTTAGATTTTTTTTAATAATGCATATAATTTTGACGAGTAGAGTTCGAGCCTAATTTAAAAAATTAACAACTTTTAAAATGTATTTAAGTTTTACGTTTGTGTATAACAAATTAATTTTAAACAAATTTTTAATGAGTCAATAATAATTGAACTTGAAAATTTTAGATTTTTTCACAATCAACACGGGTGGGGGGAATGGGGAAAAAAAAAAAAAAACAGCGTACAAAGCTTTAACTACAACAATTGTTTGATTGAGTTTTCACGATTATTTTTTTAACTAAAAGTTTAAAAAATAACAATTACTCATTATTTTGTTATGCTTTCTTTCTTTTTGGAAAAAAAATAAATTAAGAATTTACAAATAATTATTTATTTTTATTTTTGCCAAATTAATTTGTATTTTTTTTTTTTTTTTGAAAAAACAAGTTTGAAAACACAACTGAAAGGTGACTTTTTTTATTTTTAACACTGATATGTTAGGGCTTCCATTGCGTTCATAAGAAATATAGTCTTAATAAGCCTAAAATACAGAATCAATCACATAAAATAATCTTAACCATATACATTAATTGGTGAAAAAATTTCACTTATATATGTTATTGTTTAAATAAACTTGATTAAAAAAATCTCACGTGGTAGCTAGGTTCAAAGGAATTGCTTAACATGCGATTTTTTTTATTTTTTATTTTTAATTGTTGAGTTGGGTATATATTTAAGAAGAATCAAATATGAAACATCTTTAAGTGTTTATTAGATTGTCATATGACTGTATAATTTCACAAACCGACAAAACCAAAGCTGAACCATAGCACCATTACTTGATTTTCAGGGGGGAAAAAAAAAAGCAGTTTTAGGAAGAAAATCTCAGTAGTGTCTGTGTATTATTAGACTAATAATAAACAAAAAAAAAAATTAATTAAAAATGAGGCTTATTTTAATAATATGATACAAGCTACTACATCAAACAAAACATATTTGTTAAATATATTAATTATATATTTTTACTACTTTTTATTGGGTAATACTATTTGTAGACTACATAAAATTTATGTATACACTATTTGCCTTTTGAATACAGATTTTCAAGCAAAAGTTAAATTTTTAGACATAAATTTCTAAACAAAAAATAATTACTCAGATATAAACAATTGAATAGAATATATATCTGAACAATTCATTTCCAAACATTCTATTTTTTTTTTTTTTTTTATGAAAAAAATTATATGACAATGGTAAACATTGGGGGAAGAGAGTAGCATGAAATGTAGCAAGAAATAAGACGATGAATATCTTTGATCAGGGGAAATGGATATACAGATAGGCTACTCCAACATATCCTGCAGTTAATGGTGGTGCCAATAAATATGTAAAGTGCATGCAATTACACACAAAAGCATGGCCACAAAGGCATTCAATCATTACTTTCATATGTAACGCTTGTATTTTTGTTATAATTATTATTGGACTATTATCTGGTAAAGTATCACCCACAAAAGATAGATGGTGGTGCCAATAAATATGTAAAGTGCATGCAATTACACACAAAAGCATGACCACAAAGGCATTGAATCATTACTTTCATATGTAACGCTTGTATTTTTGTAATAATTATTGTTAAACTATTATCTAGTAAAGTATCACTCACAAAAGATAAAATAGAATATTCTATTTAATTTGGTGACGTCATACAAACAATTTTTTACATATAAAAAATGGGATAATGTTATACACAATAAATTAAAATTTAAAATTAATTTTTTTTAAAGAAAAAATATTTTAATTGTCAAAATGTCTTTCTCGCTAAAAGTCTAATTTTTTAATTTTTATTTTCTGGAACGACCTTTTAGCTAAGATCCTCGCAATAAAGGAATTAATCTCCAAATAATTTTTGCAACAAAATTTTTTTAGAAACAAAAAAAAATTAATCTTTAAAATTCTTGTTTATTGGAGGGACAATTTCATAATTAAACTAGAATTATTCGTAATTAATTAACACCGCATAGTTTCCTAACTTCATTCACCACAATTTTTATTTTTTATTTTTACAACACCACAAAGTCTCATACTTACAAAATTTTAAATGATATTAATTTTGATTATTAAATAAATTTATTTTATTTTTATTTAATATATTTGATTTTAACTATTGAATTGAGTTATCAAGTACCACTCTAGTAGTTCTAAGGTTGGCAGATTTTTATGCATCGACTAGCTTATTTGCCATGTGATATTTAAATATGTGATTTATATAATATAATAGGAACATCATTTTCACATTAATGTTTTATTCAATAATATAGAAATAAAAATTAGTGATTGATGGGATAATGGCATATGCTTTGAAGTATAGATATCAAGACAATATGATATGGCAATACGATAAAATAAAATATAAAAAAAAATACGAATATAATTAAGATATGTTTTATATATAAAAAATATTTTTAGTATTATATTATACACAAGCTTAAAGAATTGTGAAAAATCATTCTTTAAGAGTTAAATATTAGTTCAAAAATCAATAGTCAATTTATTTCTTTTTTTTTTTTTTTTCTGAAACAGGATATTTTAATTTGATAAAATTAAAAAAATATATATCAAATACACGAACGAGTGTCCAAAAGGTATATCGGCTAAACTAAGCAATTTTGCCACATATTAAAAAAAAAAAAAAAACCACTCAGTTTTATTCAAAATTAAATAAATTTGATGGACAAAAGTATCTTTAAATTTACACTCTGTACTTTAATTTTTGATAAAATATTTTAATTAATTAAATTTTTTTTATGTAAGTAGAAATTATGAGAGAATAGAGGGTGAGTTGGCAATGGGGGTGCAATTCCATGGGATGGCCAGGTGGGCCACCATCATAACAGTGGGACCCAAACACGGTGAGAGAAAATTTTATGACTGTGTTTTGAAGCCAGTAACAGCATTTCATCCCTCCCCGCTCCCCCAACAAAAAAGAAATATATATTAGGAAAATGAGCCGTAGCTCGAATCTGAGAGGTTCGAAATGGCTCGAAAGAGGGAGAGGAGAAAGAGAAGGGAGGGAGAGAAGAGAAGGGAAGGAGAGGAAGAAGGGAGAGAGGCAGCACCACTGCCGTCGCCTTGCCACCGATCGTCGCAGTTTCAGACCGTCGCCTCGTCGATCGTCGCAGTCGCAGCACCACCGCCTCGCCGATCACAGCTCCAGCCCCGCCTCCTCCTCCAGCCGATTTTTATGGCCCCCTCCCCTCCCATCCCCTCCTTCCTCCTCCTCCTCCTTCTCCTCCCTTCTCTTCTTCTCCCTTCTTCTTCTTCTTCTTCTTCTTCGTTCTGCAACAAAAACACGGAAAAAAGAAAAAAAAAAAAAAATCGACACCAAAACGACGTCGTTTTGGTGTCGAGCCAAATGTCGAGCCCCAAGTTTCAAGCTACGTAGCACTACCCTACATATTATATGGGTCAAAGAGAATACCTAATTATGTGTCTGTCCAATGATATTTAAGTTGTTTTTGAGAAGTGTTAAAAAAAAATAAGTTTATGGACTTATTTGAATTACATTATTTATATATTTTATATATATATTTTTTGTTATAAATAAAAGAAATCAAATTTTAACACTTTTTAAAACAACTTTTAGTAATTTCTCTATTTTTTTTTTAATTTTAAAGTTGTATAATTATTTAGACTCTTATTATTGATTGAAAGTATTATCAATAATTTTTTTTTTTTTTGAAATACAGAATAATTTCTTGTCTCCATCTCTCTACCACCACACTAACACCTTCCATCGCCACCACCCCCTTTTTAAACGCCTCCTCACCCCCTCTCTTCCCCTTATAAGTCTCTCTTTGTCTCTCTACTTCTTTATCTCTTTGTATCGGTCTCTCTCTCTTACTAGCTAGTAGCCACCATGTCTGACCTGGGTGATGGACATGAGAACTTCTTTTGGGAGACTCAATCATGGGCTTTTTCAAATTCAAATGATTTGGGTTGTATCGGTGAAAAATCTAGTTGGAAGCTGCCACCTGATTCGGGGTCTAATACTCAGACACCAACCGGGAAAGAAGTGGAGGAGGTGATAGCGGTGGCACCCAGAAAGAAACGAGGTGGGGTTGGTAAGAATGGAAAAGGGTGTGGTGGTGAGGCCAATGAAGGAAAAGGTGGTGAGTCAGATCATGAGATACATATATGGACAGAGAGAGAAAGAAGGAAGAAGATGAGGAACATGTTCTCTAATCTTCATGCTTTGCTCCCTCATCTCCCTCCCAAGGTAATTCATTCACATCTTCTTCAAGATTGAGATTGATGTGTATATATTGAATGATAATTAAATAGTTGTTCAGGCTAGGTTATTCTATCTTGAAAAAGTCTAGAAATATAAAAATTGATAACAGAATCAGACACAACTTATAAAAATTGTTCAATTTTGTGATTAATTTCAGTGTTCTTAGAAAAAAAAGAAAAGAAAAAGAGAAGAAGCAATTCTATCATTCTTTTTCCCACCTTTTTGATGGAGGCCTAATCCCTCTCTCTCTCTCCCATCTCTTTCTCAAAGTTAATTTATTAAGACAAGTCATTTTTTACATACGAAGTTTTCAAGTTTTTCAATTTGTTTCCTTTAAAGGGCAATTAATGAGAAAGATATAACAGAGTAGTCCTTTTCATCAAGTGTATTTAAGGTTGTCATGGGGTGATGGGCCACTTATTCCATGAAAAATCAATTATTCATTACTATCAATCATTGAAATGCTATTAGTGAAGTTATGGATTCATTAAGTTATGGTTTTTTTTTTTTTTTGGGGTTCAAATTCAACTGAATGTTCCCATTAATCCTTTCGAGTAACTTCATAAGCCTCATCAATTTCCATTTGTTTCTTAATGTGGATGACCTACAACTTTATGAAAAATGGATTACAAAATCAAACACAAACTTTTAACACAACTAATGTAAAAAAAATTGTATCTGATTATATTATTAATTTCTATGCATATGTACAGAAATTGAGAACTTTATATTCCTCTCGCAACACAAAGTTTCAATTAATCACAAATGAAATGGTATTTATTAGAACACCGATAATGCCATCTAACTGGTGGATTTTGTTCCCAATATTAAAAAGGAAGTGCATGTGTATGTTAGTCTTACAAAAATGTTTTAATGCGATTATATATGACTCTCCCAAAGTAAAAAAGAAATTTTGGGATAAGCACATGAGTCTTGGACATAACGCATATCATGTACTTAGAAAATTTTCAAAATTTGAATGAGATACATTTAAATTTGGTGCTTTGACAATACTCAAAAATCAAATTTATACATTTTTTATTCTAGCATTTTTATTGTGATATAAGAAGAGGGTCATTAAGGCCTAGTTCAAACAAAAAAAATATACAAACAAAAATTTTATATAAAAAGTTCATTCAAAATTGTGTAATAGTAGTATTTTTCAAATTAAATGCTTAATTGATGGGCATTTGATTTCAAAAAACGATGAAACTACAATTACTCACATCCATTTTGTTTGAATTTTGCCTTATCATCATCCATATGACAGTTCACATTGAATATTTGTACAGGCAGACAAGTCCACGATTGTGGACGAAGCAGTGACCCACATAAAATCCCTACAACAAACTCTCCAAAAGCTCCAAAGGCAGAAGCTGGAAAGGCTCCATGGCTTGACACCCATGAACTTCGATGGTCAATCGTCCATAATCACCCCACAAAAGCTTTCCATGGACTCGAGGGAGGCTTTCATGGCCGATCAAGTTTCTTCAAACAACACAAACTCAAACTCATCCAATGCACTGCCAGTGTCTCTCTCTCGGTTCCCTCCTCTATTCTAGACTTGGACTTCTCCGAATGTGATCTTGAATGTGTGCGGTGATCAAGCACAGATTAGCGTGCGCTCGATGAAGAAGGCTGGACTCTTCACTGCTATCTTCTATGTGTTGGAGAAGCACAAGCTGGATGTTGTGTCTGCTCATGTTTCATCGGATCAGAATCGGACCATGTACATGATCCAAGCACATGTAAGTCTCCTCTAACTTACTTCCTTGCACATTAGAGAGGATTGTTACAAGCTATCACTTTCTCTTACCCTTTTTTTTTTCTAATCGAGGCAAAAAAAAAAAAATTTAAAATTAAAAATTAAAAACTTTTCATCTACTTACTGTTGTTGGATGAATCAGATTTGGGTTTTTGAAATTAGTGATTCATGTATCATTTGGGGTAATTCTTTTTTTAATGCATTTTTGGGTAGATTATGTTAATGAGTAAGTTGCCAATATGAGGCCAGTTGAATTAGGGTTAGCTTGATGCATGAATAGTGTGTTTGAGTTTGGAAACACATGATGAAACCCAAATTTTGACCGTTCATGATGAACTAGGGTTTTATGATTATCAATAGCACAAGCAAATTTGGGGCGAATTAAAACCCACTTTGACCATTTTTCAATTAATGTAGTAAATATTTTCATATGTCAAATGAATAATATGTAAACTCGAACCTAATCATCATAATTGACAAGGCAACACCTCATCTACTAAGCCAATCCTTTGTTCTTGATACGTGTTTTATGAAAATCTAAAGAAACTAACTTTTAATTTTTCACAATAAAAAATGAAGCAGTTGATATGGAGTGAAGAACCAATAAAATCTGAATCAGTTCAACAAAAAACTGAAGCATTTCAGAAATAAAAAATTGGAGTGGTATTTTAAAATAATTTTGGAATTAAAAAAAGCATGACACAACTTAATTGTTGTTATTATTATTTTTGGTTGTTTCAAAGTAATAAATGCTATGGTTTTATACATCAGTATAATGTGTTTAATTATTATTATTATAAAATTAAAATTCTGGGTTGGCAAATTAATTTGAACAGGCAAGGATAGCTCCAGATCAGCTTTTAGAGGCATTTCCAATGGAAGAAATATACAAGCAAGCAGCAGGAGAGATAATGGTGTGGGTCTCAGCTCCATGATCATCATCATACTAGAAATACTTGAAGAATCAAGATCAATTTCTGTCTCCTGAAACCCAACTGTAATATTATAGTAAGAGATACTCTGATTGGTATTCTAGCTTTGTGAAGATCTTGTTGGCATACAGGAAAATGGGATGTATGTGCAAGGCTGCTTCTTCCTTGTACATATAGTTTGTTGGTTTTGTTTTTCATGGCATGCTTTGGCTAATCTATAGCTGCTTGTGGGCAAGCTGTTGTGGCTTTGATAATGTCCGTAATTATCAATGTATAAGCTTTAGTGATGTTTGATATATATGAATTTCAAGAAATTTAAGTGTGCTTTTTCATATCTTGCAATTCTCCAGCATCATCTCTCTCTCTCTCTCTCTCGGGTGTATCACTACAACAAAATGCATCTTCGACTATCAAAATTGGCGACTAACAAAAATTTACTCGCCGGCAAAAGTAAAATATTTAGCTACTAATTTTTTTTTAGTTGGGGTATATTGGTTTTTGGCGACTAAAAAAAAATTTAGTCGAAATGCCAGAATTGACGACAAAAAAAAAAAAAATTTAGTCGCCGTATATTGAGTTTTGGCTACTAAAACCATTTAGTCGCCAAATGGAAAATAAAAAATTATTTTTTACCTTTGGTGACCAAAATTTTGGTCTCTAAAAGTTTATTTTTAGCGACAAAAAAGAATTTTAGTCGCTGTATATTGAGTTTTGGCTACTAAACTATTTAGTCGCCGAATGGAAAATAAAATTATTTTTTACCTTTGGCGACCAAAATTTTGGTCGCAAAAAGTTTATTTTCTGCGACAAAAAAGAATTTTAGTCGCCAAAGAACTAAAATTTTTGGAAGGAGACCTTTCAAATATTTTGAAGGGATTTATAAAATACTTTCAGCGACTAAAAACTTTTAGTCGCTAATAACCATCTATATAACATATCTCACGCTCTCACTAAACCAAACCAAACCAAACCCTAAACAAAACTAGCACCTCTCTCTCTCTCTCTCTCTCTCTCTCTTCAGCGTCCCTCTCCCTCTCCGTTGCTCCTCTCCCCTCCATCTCTCACCGCCACTCCTCCTCACGTTCGCCGGCAACAAGAGCACTGATTCACCTCCTTGTTGGTCACCGTCGCCTGAGATCCCCTCTCTCCCTCTCAGCTCTGTTTTGCTGTCTCTCTTTCTTTCACCATTCACTCACAAAAACCCATAGAGCTTCACATACACGTACGCACATGGGTTCTTCAAATAGTCAGAAGGTATGATTTCTAATGCATAATACTCTATTGGGTCAATCACTTTTTGCTCTAATTCTAGCTTCCCATTAATGGCTTCCATCAATTTTTTTGGTTTTCCATTTCTCTTCTTCTACTTTGAGTTCACTTTGTTTCTTTGGTCCCCCATGAATTGTTGGTTTGGGAAGTTGTTATGGCCTTTTTCATTTGGACGTCTTTGGAATGACTTCTTTGATGTGTAGAATATGTGTAAAAACCCAGAATTTGGGATAATTGTGTTAGAGCCAAAACCTGTTGTTGTTTTGGATTCTTATAATGTCAAAATAGTTTGTTATTGTTTTGGATTTGGATTCTTATAACAAAGGATTTGTTTGTTTGTTTGATTGTTTTTTTTTTTTTTTTTTTCTTCATTGCCTTCAAATTGTTTGATAAAATGTCTCTTAGGCTTCTCAAAATTCTAAGCCACAAGCCTAACTTATTGGCTACTTTTTTAATCAACTTCGTGTTTCATGCTCGATAGCATAATGTGGGCTCGCCTTTTTTGCGTCCCCCTTTCGGAAGGTTTGAAGGAAAGCCTTCACAGTTTGGACTCCCGCGGTTTTGAATCTAATCTCACAAGTGCAATGTGAAATTGATAAACACCAAAGATTCCAAATCCGGCAAATCTTTTTTGGAAAATCAATATTAAATCAAATAATGTCAAAATTAGACTACTTTTCCAGATACAAAATCGCCACCTAAATATTTTTTATTTCGGGAAAATTTAGAAAACTCTGACTCGTGCCAAAGGCCACGTATCCGTCATCACCAAAGTTGTCTCAGTTTGGGAACTTAGGTACAAGGGGGGAAGGTCATGAATTGAGCACCCTCGCTTGCCCGATCAAAGATCGGCCTCTACTAATCATGATATGATTTTTATGAACATTATGTGCTCTTGTTCTAGTTATCAGCTAACATTACTATGTGATGCGCACAAGCAAATATAGACTAGTTTGTTCAAATTGGAACACATGTTTGTTTTTGTGAAAATGGTTTGAATTTGCCACCTCAAGTGGGCTTAAAGTTTGCGAATTTTCCACCAAACATAGTGGGCTTAAAACGTGATTTGCCACTCAACAAAGTGGGCTTAAAACATACAATCGTTGAATCGTTCCAATTCAAACAACAAGCCTTCATCTACAAGCATTCAAGCATTTTATCAAGTAAGCATTTAGCCTCATGCCAAGCATGCTAGACATGGCAATCACTCACACACATGCAAGTATGCTAAAGCATTAAAACTCACCTAGTACTCCAAGCTAAGAAGATATGAGTTAGAAAACAATGCATGATTCCTAACTATACAAGATGTCTAATGCAACACATGCAATATGCAATTAATAGGCTCGGCTACTAATATGGCATATGATTCAATTGAAGATCATGCGGTCTAAGCACGTATTTAAAGAAGTATTGAAATTGTAATGCAGTTTGAATGATGCATCGAGTCTCAGTGCATGCAAGACAAGATGAATGGATGCAAGCATATGATATGCTAATTGAAAATATGTCCCAAATCTAACCATCAAAAGCGATTAAGCAAAAAGGAGAAAGATGTGAGGTTGGAAGACATGCATGCATGCATGCATGCACACTTATTACAGCATTACGCGCTCGCGAAGAAGGGTCCGAGTGAATAAGCTAACCAACTAGCTACGCTAATTAAGCTAACTAATTATTACAAAACTCGAATTAACTAACTATTTTAGTTCACTAATTACAAAACGAAAACGAAGAACTTGTTAAACTAACTAATTAATTACAATTCTTAATTAGCTACAACTAATTAATTACAACACACATTTGAGCTAGATATTTAAACGTTAAATAAGCTTGGAATGCAAGGGATGCTCATGCACGTGCTCGGTTTCCACTCGAAAAGCCATTGTTTTGCTATTACAAACCTTTGTTGCACAGAAGCATTTACACTTTCCCCTTCTCCAGATTAATTCTGCTTTGCTTCAGAAACACCCTGCTGACTTTTCATTGGTGGCCAACAGTGGGGTCGGTCGGCCACTGCTGATGGTCAGTCGGCTACTGATGGTGGCCAGTCGGCCACTGGTGGTGGCAGTCGGCTACCACTGGCTTGAACTTGCTACAACAGAGAGCAAACAGTGTACTTTTAAAGGTTTGTTTGTATTATTTACCCTTCTTATCATCAAACAAGCTCAAATGAGTGAAACTCTTGGCCCTCAAACCATCAATCAAGCAATTTCCATACATGATGGCTAAGGGACCAAGTTTGTACAAGTTCAATAAATGCACAAATAAGACCAAAATGACCACCACCCTATCATGCACGATCAACGGCAATGATGACCAAGGAAAGTGGCATATTTCATCACTTTTGAGTATGAAATGTCCCATTTTCCTTATGTTCAAACTAACGTCCAACTTGAACACATGCAATGCAACACAGCAAGAAAAATGCTTATCTTGCCACTTTTACTTGCCAATTTTGCTTACACATTTTAATTACCAAATCATTCTTTAATCAATTTGTCTATTGGTGAGTGTCTTCTAAGATGAAATAAGTATCAACCAAGGGATAATGTAAGGCAAGAGAGAGATCATGCCGTTGATAATGAACCCTCAAAGAGGATTAAACCATTGAACATGACCTCAATCTCAAGCTTAAAAGATCCCAAACTTGAAACAACTTTCAAAAGCAAATGAAAGAGTGAAGAAGTGAGGCAGATTGTAGAGATTATAGTGCTGAAATTAGGTAAGAAAAAGCACTAAAACATGCTATCAACTCAAACCAATGGTGTTTAAAGTCTTAAAACACCAAGCTAGTCAAAGAATTTACATTACAACTAAGCAAGACAAGACTCAAATGAACTAACTAGCCCAAAACAGAGCTAAAACAGGTTATTTTAGAGGCTATAACATGTTGGACTTGAGCTAAGTTAAGCTAGAAAAACAAGATAATATATAAAGCTAACTAGGCATGCAAACAAGACATAAGGAGGGGAGGCTAACCCCTCCAAATTTGGACTTCAAAATGAGTTTTTTTCCACTGAAAAACCTCTGAAATTCAGTGGTTAAAAGGCCCAAAAAAGGTTGAGTTGAAAGTAGTGAGCAAAGGCACAAAAGCTTTACAAGCAAAGGAGTAAGAAGGGTGAACCAGCCCTTAATTGAAAATGGCCTCAAACCAACACTTTTAGGCCACAAAAACAGAGTTTTTTACAATTCAAAACCAGCTCCAAAATAGTTGAAAAAGATGGGAAGACAAGCATGCAAAACAAGTAAAAGAAAAGGAGTATTATACCTCTTGAAGCCAAGACACAAATTAGGCAACAAAGCAAGCTACAACCACCTTCTAAAGCTCAAAGAGGGTCCCAAGAAACCTCAGCCTAAAGAGAAACAACTTTGGTCAAGGGTTGATAGGAAAAAGTGTAGAGAAAACAAGCAATTAAGCATAAAATTGCTAGAGAGAGAGAGAGATATTTTTGTTCTAAAATGTCTAACCCCCAAAAATGGGGGAGGAACCCCCCTATATATAGAAAAACATGCCTTTAGTTTAGACATATCCCACCATACACGTGTAGGGAGATGTAGCTAAATGTGCCAACAGTTGGCACAACTGTCAACAAATATCTGGAAAAAGACATTGGTGGCCGACTGGCCACACCAATGGCCGACAACCATGAGCCATGGCCGACAGCTTATGGTGGTGCCTGACAAGTCACCCAAAAATTCCAGATTTGAAAGGCCAAGGTTGGTCCAAGACAAGGCACAAAAAGGACAAGGTTTAAAGGCTCAAAGACAGGGCATTCTGCCGAAGACTTCGGGCACTCAAAACGAACACATGCTGTAGACATCCCATTTTTGACCGTCCTCAAGATTTGGACATCATCATTTGAGCATTCGATGATTTTGTATGTTCGTGTTCGTTTTGAGTGCCCGAAGTTCTTGGCGAAGCGCCTTGTCTTTGAGCCTTTGAACCTTATTTGTTTTGTGCTTAGTTGTGGACCAAGAGCTTGTTGTTTCAAGTCTGGAGGAGAAGGTGGCCTGTCGGCCATCAGTGGTGGCCGGTTGGCTATTCTGGTGGCTAGTCGGCCACATTGGTGGCCGGTCGGCTACCAGTGGTGGCCGACGGGCACCAATCTCTTTTTCCAGATATTTGTTTGCCAGCTATGCTAGCTGTTACTCACTGGGCTGCATCTTTATACACTTGTATGCTAGGATGTATTGAAGCTCAAAGCTTGTTTTTCTATATATAGGGGGGTTCCTCCCCCATTTGGAGGGTTTAGACATTTTAGACCAAAAATCTCTCTCTCTCTAGAATTCTCTCTCTCTCTCTCTCTCTCTCTCTCTCTCTCTCTCTCTCTCTCTTGTTATTTTGTGCCTTAAAGTCTAGTTTCTTTATACTTTTCCACATCAACCCTTAACCAAATACTCTCACCTTTGGGTTGAGGTCCTTTAGAGCCTTGTTTGAGCTTTGGAAAAAGGTGTAAGCTTGGATTGTTGCTTAATTTGTGCTTGGCTTCAAAGGTAGAGCACTTACCTCATTTAAGCTTGTTGTGTATGCTTATTTGCCTATGTTTTTCAACTGTTTTAAGGTTGTTTTTGAAGAGTAAAAACCTCTGTTTTTGTGACCTAAAAAGTATGGTTTGAGCCTTTTTGAGTCAGGGGGTTGTTCACCCTTTTGGCTCTTTAGCTTGGAAAGCTTTTTGTGCTATTTTTCCTCACATTCAAGTCAAACTTTTTGGCCCTTTTAACCACTAAAATTCAGAGGTTTTTCAGTGGCAAAAACCTTCTTTTGAAGTCCAAAATTGGAGGGGTTAGCCTCCCTCCTTGTGTCTTGTTTGCATGCTTAGTTAGCTCTATGTGTTAGCCTATTTTTCTAACATTTTGTAGCTTAATTTCAGCATGTTTTTGCCTCTGATTTGGGCTACTTCAGCTCTGTTTTGGGCTTTTTTTGTTGTGTGAGTAGTCTTTTGTGTAGTTGTAGTGTAAAAGGGCTTCACTAGTTTAGTGTTTTAGGCCTTTAAACATGAATTGCTTGAGTTGCTTGCATGTTGTAGTGCTATTTTGCATGTAATTTCAGCATCATAAGCTCTACCACATACTCTTTTGTTTCACCCTTTTATTTGCTTTTGAGAGTGGTTTCAAGTTTGGGATCCTTTAAGCTTGAGATTGAGTTCATTGCTTAATGGTTTAATCCTCTTTGAGGGTTAATTATCAATGGCGTGAACTCTCTCTTGCCTTACATCATCCCTTGGTTGACACTTCTTTCTATTTAGAAGACACTCACTTTTGGACCTGATCAATTAAAGAATGATTTGGTAACTAAAATGAGTAAACAAAAGGAACAAAGTAAAAAAGGCAAGATAAACATCTTTCGTGTTGCATTACATGTGTTTGAATTGGACGTTAATTCGAACACAAGGAAAATGGGACATTTCATACTCAAAGTGATGAAATGTACCACTTTCCTTGGTCACCATCCCCCTTGATCATGCATGATAGGGTGGTGGTCTTTTGAGTTTTGTTTACACTCATTAAGCTTGTACAAACTTGGTTCTTTGGCCATCATGCATAGAAATGCTTGGTTGATGGTTTGAGAGCCGAGAGCTACACTCCTTTGAGGTTGTTTGATGACAAGAAGTGTAACAATACACACAAACCTGTAAAAATACACTGTTTTGCTCTATCTGCTCTCTGTTGCAGCAAAAGAGGAGTTCATGTCATCAGTGGCTGACCGGCCACCAATGAAAATTCAGCAGTGTGTTCCTGAGGTGAAGCAGATGTATTCTGGAAGTTGGCACAATTTTCAGTGTTCAAATGCACAAACAGAGGCATTCAGTGGCAAGGCAGTGGCTTTTTCGGGGCAAAAACTAAGCATCCATGCATCCCTCGCTTCCCGAGGCCATTTAGGTGCTTTGCTTAGATTAGTTGTAGCTAATTCATACAAGTGTTGTAACTGTTTAGTTAATTAATTTGTTTTGTAATTAATTAGCTTAATTCAATTTGTAATATTTAATTAGCTTAGAATAAGTTAGTTAATTCATTTTTGAGTTGTAATAATTAGCTTAATTAGCATAGCTAGTTAGTTTATTCATTCGGACCCTCCTTCACGAGGGCATGTTGTTGTAATAAGTGTGCATGCGTGTGTGTATGTCTTCCAACCCCACGTCTTTCTCCCTTTTATTTAATCGCTTTCGATGGTTAGATTAGGGACATTTTCAATTAGCATACCTTATGCTTACATGTTTGTATCCATTCATTTGTCTTGCATGCACCGAGGCTCGACACATCATTCAAACTGCATTGTAATTTCAATATTTCTTTGAATATGTGTTTCAAAGCATGCTATCAAAGTGTTGCAAATCATATGTCATTAAGTAGCCGAGCCTATTTAGTTGCATATTGCATGTGTTGCATTAGACATTTTGTATCGTTAGGAATCATGCATATTTTTCTAACTCATTTTGATCCTAGCTTAGAGTACTAAGTGAGTTTTTACACTTTAGCATCCTTGCATGCGTGTGAAAGTTGCTATGTCTAGCATGTTTGCCATAAGGCTATGTGCTTAAATGCTAAACTGCATGAATGCCTGTGGATGAAGGCTTGTTGTTTGAATTGGAACGATTCAACAAAATGTATGTTTTAAGCCCACTTTGTGAAGTGGCAAATCATGTTTTAAGCCCACTTTGTTTGGTGGCAAAACCGCGTCTTTAAGCCCACTTGAGGGTGGCAAATTCAAACCATTTTCGCAAAACAAACATGAAATGGAATTATTCCAATTCTTGCGACATAGTCTATATTTGCTCGTGTGTGTCACATAGTAAAGCTAGTCTAATAAATCGGAATAAGAGCACATAATGTTTATAAAAAGCATATCATGATTAGTAGAGGCCATCTTTGATCGGGCTAGCGGGGGTGCTCATTTCAGGACCTTCCCCTCTCGTACCCAAGTTCCTGAGCCGAGGCAACTTTGGTGATGATGGACATGTGGCCTTTGGCACGAGTCAGGGTTTCCTAAATTTCTCCAAAAATAAAATATTTAGGTGGCGACTCTATATCTGGCAAAGCAGTCTAATTTTTGGCATTATTTGATTTAAAATCAATTTTTCAAAAGATTTGCCGGATTTGGACTCTTTGGTGTTTATCAGTTTCACATTGCACTTGCGAGATTAGATTCAGGACCGCGAGAGTTTGAACTGTGGGACCAATTCGAGCTTTTAAGAGGGGGCCCAAAAAAGTCGAGCTACACATGCAATCATAATCATCGAGTGTACAAGCGATGACGTCTAAGTCTTGAGGTTAGTCAAAATGGGGTGTCTACAGTTGCCCCTCTTTGACAGAACTTAGAAGTCATGAAATGACGTGAGTGCATGTCAAAGTCCAGAGACAAACCATTTTTGACAAGGCCGAAGACTTAGACAAACAAACAAGTCAAAAACAAATGGTTGCGCCCGCAGGCCGCCTACGTATCCCTTTGCAAGGAATCAAACAAGAGTAGTTCTGGGGCAGGATGCAAGTGAAATGCACGATGTAGGAACATAACTTATGATTATGCAATGAGGCTGTGATGAAACATTAAATGCAAATGCTATGCACAGAAATACCACAATTTAAACAAACTGAACAAGGTATAGCAACCTCAAACATAAAAGAAGTAAGTAAACACGCCACACATGGGAATCACGAACCAAACCACATTTCATGCAGAAAGGATGTAAGAAAATAATGCAAACTTAACCATGCGACGCGCAGGAAAAGGCGAAGAGCGACATAACCATCGGGCGCACCCGAGGTCTCAACCGAGATCCTAACGCGCTGCACACGTGAAGAGGAAAGGATGGTGTGAACACCGGGACACACCCAAATGTTTTTAACCGATTTGCAATCCTAACGCGTCTCACGTGAGAGGAGGAAGGGTGGTGTGAACACCGAGATGTACCCGAATGTTTTTAACCGATAACGCGTTGCATGCGAGAAGAGGAAGAGGTGGTGTGAACACCGGGATATACTTGAATGTTTTTAACCGATTTGCATTCTTGACGCGTTGCAGGTGAGAGGAAGAAGAGGAGGTGTGAATACTGGGATGTACCCGAATGTTTTTAACCGATTTGCGTTCCTAACGCGTTGCACGCGAGAGGAAGAAAAGGTGGTGTGAACACCGGGACGTACCCGAATGTTTTTAACCAATTTGTGTTCCTAACGCGTTACACATGAGAGGAAGAAGAGATGGTGTGAACACCAGGACGTACCCGAATGTTTTTAACCGATTTGCGTTCTTGACACATTGCACGCTAGAGGAAGAAGAGGTGGTGTGAACATCGGGACGTACCCGAATGTTTTTAACTGATTTGCGTTCCTAATGCATTGCACGCGAGAGGAAGAATAGGTGGTGTGAACACTGGGACGTACCCGAATGTTTTAACCAATTTGCATTCCTAACACGTTGCACAGAGAGGAAGAAGAGGTGGTGTGAACACCGGGACGTACCCGAATGTTTTTAACCGATTTACATTCCTAACGCGTTGCACACGAGAGGAATAAGAGGTGATGTGAACACCGGGACGTACCTGAATGTTTTTAACCGATTTGCGTTCCTAATGCATTGCATGTGGGAGGAAGAAGAGGTAAAAGGAAACGATTCGAAGGGCACGAGTGATTTTACCCGGAACTCCTCTGAATGAAACATACATACAATATCGTTTGACTGTGTTGGCTCCGCTGAATGAACCGTACATACAATATTGTGCTTGCGTTAGCTCCGCTGAATGAACCGTACATACAATATCGTTTGACTGTGTAAACCTCAACAAATGCGATACAGTAAGAATGCATGTTCTATGCAAAGAAAACAATCGAGACAAAATGCTACATGAAGGCATATTCTACACCAAGTACCCAAATGCATGTTCTATGCATAACTGACAGCATGTTCTATGCAAAGTACAAAATGCATGTTCTATGCACGATTCACAGCATGTTCCCTACTAAGTACCAAATGCATGTTTTATGCACGACTGACAGCATGTTCCATGCAATGATGAAATGCGCATTCTGTGCAACAGCATATGTGAAATGCACATTCTACATACGTAATGAAAAGATGCACCGTCTACGCAAGAATGAAAGCGTATTCTATTGAAATAACTTCAGTAGCAACTTTCCGATTTACCTCTCGGAAGAGTTGAAATATGAAAAAAGGATACACCTCGTTTAACAAGTGACGAACGTTGTGTACTGAAAACACGATTTTGAGCTTCCGCAGAGAGAATTTGAACTCAACAATGACCTTTCCATGCACTTCTTAGGAAACAAAGACACAAAACAGTATTAAGACTCAATGGAGGAACACTGGGCACTGGACGGTCGCAAGAGGAGGGTGTCAGCCACCCTTGAAGATTGTCGGCCACCACTGGTGGTCGGTCGGTAACCGATGGCAGATCGAGCCCATTTTGGTCATTTCACCATGGGTCTTTATATACACTCTTCCATACTTCATTTCCGTACTTCTCAAAGGCTGAAAATCCTCCCTGTAGACACTTTCCCTCTCTAGATCCGAGCTTTATACACGTTTTCCAATGCCCCACGCACATTTTCTTCGCTAAACCCTCTTAGTTTACTCTATTTTGAACTGATCAAAATTTGATTTCAGTGCTTTTTCTTGGAGTTTCACCACTTGAGGCTTGTTTCCCTTGAGTTCCTCTTGGGTTTGGCGTCTTTTCTGGGATTTGACTTTTTCTCCCATTTTCTCTCTCCTAGGGTTTGACATTTTCAAAGTTTGCCCTATTTCTTCCATTTTCCTTCACTTTTCACGAATTTTTCCATCTCCTTTCCAAATAGCGAATGATATACCTCATGATGGGGCTTCGTTCGCAGTTCCACCCCAATTATCTCTAGAGATGGAGGTGGAGCCTGAGCCTGAGCCTGAGCCTGAGCTATTACCGCTGGGGGTGCACCCCTTTGATCCGATGACATACCATCCTCAGATGGATGAGCTACCACCCGAGAGTATCCGGCATTTCAGCAGGTTTGCGCGAGGTGCACCAGAGGACCTCTTGCTTCGTGAGCCGAACTCCCATTTTTCTTACGGCGCTACCGAGGTATACACTGTGTTCACCTTTCCTTCAATGTACATTGCATGCCTTGCCCAAATTACACTCTTGTACTGTATTTCTTACATTGCCTTTTCACCTGCCTGTTCTCATATCACTGTATATCATTGTTCTGACCACATGAGGACTCTTGTTCTATTAGAGGCTATGGAGCCATGTTTGCTAGGGACTGATATATGGAGCTCCCTGCCGGTGTGCGCCACATCATCGATGAGGCCAACTTCAGCGTATTTTGCACGGGGCTATCACGCCATATTGCAAGTCGGCCCTTACTTGGAGTATTGGTAGAGAGGTGGTGGGATACTACCAACTCTTTCCACTTTTTTACTGCTGGGGAGATGACGATGACTCCCTATGACTTCTCCATGCTTACTGGCTTAGAAGTAGGCGGTCATCGGATTCCTTATGATATGGACATGGGCGAGTGGAAGGCCGCCTAGATCTACCTGTTAGGGGTTTGCCCGCCTCTCTTCGGATTGGGGATGGTACGATACAGTTGGTTTGTAGAGCAGTTTCGAGGGAGAAAGCCAGAGACCCCAGAGGAGACCAAGCATTACACCCGAGGCTTTTTGATGTTCCTCTTTAGCACCATCTGGTTCACGAACAGGGCGAACACTGTAGGATTATATCTTCTGAGCGCCTTGGTAGATTTACCGTAGGTCCGGCTCTACGATTGGGGCGGCATTGGCTTAGCCACATTGTATGGCTATATGAGCTCGACATCCCGCGAGAGCTAAGAGAGGGTAGGAGGCTACTGGCGAGCCTGGGAGGTATGCTTTACATTCCTGCTTTACATTTTCTGCTTTCCCTTTCAATGCTTTCTACTGTGCATTTTCTATACACTGCACACACATTCTGTTTTTTGCATTCTGTATTCTCTGTACACTGCACACGCATTTTGTTTTCTACATTCTGCATTCTCTGTACACTGCACACTCATTCTACTTTCTGCATTCTGCATTTTGCATTCTTTGTACACTGCACACTCATTCTGCTTTCTGCATTCTGCATTCTCTATATTTATATACACTATATACTCCGAAGCTAGAGATGGAGATGGCCCCTGTTGTACCATACTCTCACCGATATGACGACAAATGCTTGTGGAGGACTCGGGAGACCTTTTCATTCTTCCGTCGGTACTTCGACACAGGGACTGCCGCGGAGGTAACTCAAAACCCACAGTTATTTTTGCTTCAACTCTGATTCATATTGCAATATCTGATGGCAGCTAACAATTTGCGCATTCTCTGTTTATAGTTCACTTGGCAGCCCTGGGTGACAATGCCGGCCGGAGTCAGGGACCAGTACGCTGGAGCTTGGGGGACCTCCCATTTTCGACTTGTGTTCGAGGGCCCGATTTGTTGAGCCTGGTTTCTAGGGGAGCAGTTCTTGCACGGGACCATGGGTTTACCTGAGCTAGTAATTCCCATGCCACCCCCACCATCTATGAGAGCTACAGAGAGACTCACCTTCCAGGAGATGATTTAGTTCACGGAGGGCTTGGAGGCCGACTACTTTTACGGGAAGGGGGATTATTCGACATTTATTCAGACACACTCGATGCCGCCTCTGACCAGTATTCATGGAGATGAGAAGGCAAGGGCTCCAGCTGTGAGAGAGAGAGAGAGCTCGAGTCCCCGAGCAAGCAGAGCTCGTAGCAGAGGGGCTACCCAGGCAGGGCAGAGGACCGGCTGGCCAGAGCTACCTACTGCGCTCACCTATTGGCGGTATATTGGGGAGGCATACCAGATCCCTATTGAGCTTGCGGCAGCTAGGCACAGATATGTTAGAGCTCATGATGCACCCCCAGTATTCACCACATTTTTTAGTGTTCCCATCTCTTTCTGATATTTGTTCGTTTTGGACATTAATCATTCCCAATGCATTTGTAGGCACCCCCAGGATACACTGAGGACCTGCTCGAGCTACTAGCCTCATTTGAGGGCATGATTTTGAGGAGGGAGGCACTGCTCAGCTTCCACGACATTCAAGTAATTTCTTCAGTTTTCTTAGATTCCAGTCATCAAATTTCTACTGACACACCTGAGACTTCAACTGAAAACTTCCCCACACTGTATCTGAAATACTGCACTTCCATACTATATTCATACACTGTACCTGACTTCTGCATATGCTTATTCTGCACACCATACTTGCATCTGATACGCATACTGTGGCTGACATACGACAACTACCCTTTTCAGGTCCTAACTGTATCGGGTGCACCGGCAGGAGCAGCGTCGGCAATCCTCCAACAGTGGAGAAGAGAGGCAAACTGGCTCCAGCACACAGCCGAGGCAGACCCAGGGGCACCCAAGACGAGAGTGGTCCTTCAGAGCCCACTCTGAGTGATAACGACACCGAGACGAGTGGCTCCGAGGAGGCAGTAAGTCTGTAGTCAGAGTCATCCGAGAGTGGAGGTGACGACGTCGGCTCGGGTTCCGAGAGTGGGGACGATGTCGAGTCAAGCACTGAGGCAGAGAGCGGCGGCGACTTTGGTTCCAGTTCTGGTCTAGGTTCAGATAGCGGCACTGACAGAGACAGCTCTGAGTCCCCACCCAAGAAGAGGACGAAGAGAGCCACTCGAGCCTGAGATGGCTGGCGCTGATTTTTGTACTTTTGCTTAGTTTCTTTTGTTTAGTAGTGTTAGCACATTGTACCGTTTCAGACAAATTTTATTTGGTTTAAAAACTTGTACTGCACTTTTGTAAAAACACAACCACGATTGGAATGGGATCCAACTTTTCTTTGAAAAAGTGTTGCATTTTGCATCATGAACACCACATTTTGCATGAAAACAAGATTGAATTTGATAATGAAAATTGAACATGGTATTGGCACAACAGCCTGAACCAGGTAATGAACCGACCAACAACTGAAATTCTAAGCACAACATATAACTCGATAAACAACAAAACAACTCGATAATCGAAACAATAACAACTCGATAAACAGGAATGACACAAATACAACTCGATAAGCAAAGCAAAGCAAAAAGAATATAACTCAACGACCTTGCTAAAGCCCCAAAAGGGCTAAAAAATAAGACCTCAAAAGACATAAAGAGCAGAGCAAACACATGCTTCCAGTTTTGCCCAACACAGAGGTAGATGGCACACCTGTCAAGAAGAGTGTCGGCCATGAATAGAGGCTGTCAGCCACCAGTGGTGGCAGGTCGGCTACCAAAGTGGCCTATCGGCCATCACTAATGGCCGGTCAGCCACCAATGTGAGGAACCTCCAGATTGCTGCCACCTAGCTTCCACTCACTGCCTTATCTTCTACAAAGGCTTCACTTTCGTCATTTCTTCTCCAAAACTCATTTTGGTTGCTGTTTTTGCCAGAAATGAAGCCATTTCTTGCCCAAAACCTCTCGGATTGGATCGCAACTTTGGATGGCTCAGAAAAGGTGAATTTCTGGGGTTTCGGCATAAATGCACTATTCTCCCTAAGTCGTTCTCCATTTTGTTTTCCGTTCCCACATCTCGCGGCAAGGTGCTAGAACCCAATCACGCACGTCTTTAGCTTCAGGGGACAAGAGGTATGCCCAACTGTGGAGAAGTGGTTTGGAAATACTCTTCTGATCCTGGGGAGCGCTCGAGATCCGCTGATAGTCACCTAAAATGGGATAAACACTTCGGTCAGGGGTGCCGGAATTAGCACTCCGACGGACAAGTCAGTCTCTATACTCAAGAATACTTGTGTTCTAAGTTAAGCATAATAATTCTCACATGCCTGCTTCTGGCTGATGTCTCTTCTATTTATATATTTTCTTCTTTGGGCCTCGGGATTAGGTCCATCCCCCACCTCATATTCGGCACATTTTATAATGGGCCGATCTTCACTCGGCCCCTCGCTTAATCGGTTATTTGGCTGAGTAGGGTTGGATTTGAGCTTTCGAGCCAATTGCCAAGTGCTTCGAACCTTGACTCTACCAGATTCAACTATCTGGAATCTCTACAACTCCCGAATCTCGGCCCCCACAATTGGCCCCCAAGCATTCCACTAACGACAGTTGGCTGGAGTGTTTGGCTTCGAACTCGGAGAGTCAAAGCCGAAATTCGGCAACTGACCGCATTCCAACGCAAATGTCTGTACACACGCTTCTCGGGTATCATTTCAACTTCCCGCCTCCTCGTACACTTCTATTTATTGTGATTTAAAATTTCGACGTCTTTCCAAATACATACACGCTTTTAGACACCCGTCGCTGGACTGCCTCCCGAACTACCTCTGCAACTTCCTACTCTTCTCTATGTCTTTCGCCTCTTGTAAGTTCTCTCATTCTCTGCTTTATTTTTTGGCTTAGCATAATCCTATTGGCTGGGGGGGATGGTGAAACATTTAAAAGATCTCCTCTCACCAGATCGAATTTCTGGCTTCCGACACCATTTTTCCATTCCTGATGACGTCTGTCTGTCATTTGTGGCAGACGGCACCCTCGATATGGAGAGGGTTGATGAAACCATGATCGTCTTCCCTCTTCTATCAATCGCAGAGGGTGGGGTCCGTTTCCCCCTTCACCCACTCCTTAGGGTCGTGCTTTGCCATTGGGGGTTAATCCCTTCCCAACCCAACGTCAACTTCTTTAGGGTCGTGATGGGGACTATCGCACTAAACCGCCACCTTGGGCTTAACCTTGGCATTCCTGCTATTCGGCATTGCTATGCTTTGGCCAAGTCTATTGGTCGGCACGAGCGTTATTTCCTTAGGGCCAAAGACACCGACCATCAACTAGTGACTATGCTTTCCAGCTCTGGGAAGCGAGTCGATGATGTTATGGTCGTCGTCCAAGGAAACTGGGAATTCGGCAAAGGCGAGGATCGCCTTGATCGTATTCCTAGACGGAGGGGCGAACCAGGTGGCCGAGTATCTTCTTTTATTTATATACTTGTTATATTTATAAAACCTTATTTTCGGGGCCTCATGGTTTTGCTTTTGCAGGAAACGATTTGAAGAAAGTCTTGACCTCGACTGACGACGCCGTCCTTTCGGAAATCAAGACTGCGCTCAAGTATTTCGGCTGATCGAGTCTTCAAAAGCAGGGGAGGGCAGCCCATGTTCTGCTCCGCTACGAGCCGACTTATACGATCTTTTCGGCGGTGAAAAACATCCCAATTCCGAAGGGTGAGGAGTTTCTTATTGCCCTTATCTTGACTGATTTCAGAAATTTCAGGCAAGTCGGTTGCGAGGGATCAGATTCGGAGCGACCGGAACTTGCTGAGGCCGCCGAGTCAGACCAATCCGAAACTGAGGTTGACGAGGCTTTGAAGTTAGCATTTGAAGAAGCAGGCCTCAATTCAGTTGATCCTCCGTCCACCTCGGGTCGAGAAGACCGTCCGCTTGACGATATTTTTCACGGTCTGGAGGACCTGCCTGGCACGTTCCCAGAAGATATGGCTGGGTTGAGCCTCACTAAACTTGCCAAGAAGGTGAACGCGGAAAGGATGGCCGCGCGGCGAAGGGCGGAGGAGATTCGGGCTGCCGAATCTCAGTCCTAGTCCTCCTTGCCTGTTATTGACGGGACGGTAAAGAACGAAAGTACCGAGGTAGAACCTTTTGTGCAGGCAAGTGTTGAAGCTGAGCAAAGGCTGGAGAAGCACCCTACCGATGTCGAGGCCGGCTCAGAAGAAGATCGTGCCGATAAACGACCTCGTTTGGAGGAGTCGGATGTGATCGTACCTTTTATTATTCAGCCCAAGATAAAGAATATGTCGATCTCCTCCGATGCTTCGATGATCAACGATCCAGCGGTTGCACTCAGCTTGGCAACGTCCGTTTCACTACCTGCTGACAAGGCGGCTTTTCGAGCAGAGCTGGATCTGGTTGCAATTAGGTTGGCCGCGTAATCGGCTCTTTTGGTATATATCTGCACTTTGTCTTTTCTCTTTACGCAAATATTATTTTGTTCTTAACTTCCTGTTTTGCAGGCCGTCGGAAGGATAACCGACATGGGTCGTCGCTATCACGATGCCGTCGAGCTAATTGGCCGTTTACAAGCGGAGGTTGAGGGCCAAAGGAGTAGGGCGCAATCGGAGGGCGCCCGTGCCGAGGCCGAGATGGAGAGAGCCCGCAATGCTGAAGAATTGAGATCAGTCGCCGAGAAGAGGGCAGATGCGAGTGACGATGCGCTTAAATTGGCCCAGGAGGGGATCTCTAAATTGGAGGCTGAGTTGGAAGAGATGAAGGCGGCGAAGGAAACAGCCGACCTGAAGGCTTCCAGCGCATTCGATGCTAGGAAAAAATTTGCTTTTGAAGAATATGTAGACGAAGTCCCCAAATTTGAGAATCGGGGATTTAAACACGGCTGGCTCAAAGCCCTTACTACTGCTGATGTGACATTGGCTACGCCAATTCCATACGAGCAAGTGGATGTTGAGCCGCTGGAGTCTAACTCCGAGGGCTAATTTGGGCGGCTCTTGTTTTTTGTTTTAGGATCTGCATGTAATTTTCAGCTTTTTATAGCTTTTTGTCTAGTAATTTTCATATGTAAAATGGTTACAATTTGTGCCCAATTTACTTAATGAAAATTCATTTTGTACTTTGCTGTTACTAATGAACGGAATTGTTTGGTTGCTGTTTTGGATAAAACATTTTGTATACTTGCCGACTAGATGATTAGGCCATTTAGATAGTTAGGCCGTTTAACAAGCCAAAAATCAGTACATGAAGTGGCTGTGGCACATATCAATCGGCATGGGGCCAAGATGCTCGGCCGGTTAGATTAATAAATCTGCCCTTGCCCCAGCCAGTGCATGGACTTCAAGGCAGTCTTCCATAGTTGCCGTTTAGATAATTAGGCCGTTTTAACAAGCCAGAACTTAGTGCATGAAATGGCTGTGGCACATATCAATCGGCATGGGGCCAAGATGCTCGGCCGGTTAGATTAATAAATCTGCCCTTGCCCCAGCCAGTGCATGGACTTCAAGGAAGTCTCCCATAGTTGTCGTTTAGATAATTAGGCCGTTTTAACAAGCCAGAACTTAGTGCATGAAGTGGTTGTGGCACATATCAATCGGCATGGAGCTAAGATGCTCAGCCGGTTAGATTAATAAATTTGCCCTTGCCCTAGCCAGTGCATGGACTTCAAGGCAGTCTCCCATAGTTGTCGTTTAGATAATTAGGCCGTTTTAACAAGCCAGAACTTAGTGCATGAAGTGGCTGTGGCACATATCAATCAGCCTCCGTCGTTTGGAGACTGCCAAAAGCGTCAATGAAATTGCCTCGGGGTCGCTGCATACCACGAATAAATGGGGTGATTTCGCGCCAATGGGTCCACTTATTCTTATTCAGATTCGATTTGAACTAGCTTGGGGCGAGGGCGAATGTGAAACAGACTGTTCTTCAACAGCAGAGGAGAGGGACGAACGCTGGCTGAGCTAGATACTGCGATGAATCACAGCAGCGAGCCTACGCATACGGGAGGAAGGACGTCCAAGGAAAGCAAAAAACGTCAACTTCCAAGCCGTCGAAGCAGATCACCCCGAAGAGAGAAGCATCAACAGGGAAGCTCCCCGCGACCACGACCAAGAGATGAGTCAGACGCGACGCCCCACCATTGAGTTTTGCGGTGTTCGTGGGGAATAAACCGATGACTAAGGCAGATTCCATCGTCAATGATCCGGGTGTAGCGGTCGAGTTCGCTCGACAAATCTTTCCACCGGAAGTCCAATAATCGATGGTTGGACGACGAGATTTGGAAGTGTTTCGAGAAGGTATTCATGGGGCAGTGAAGGGGCTGTACGCCGCCTATGAAGTCAGCATGCGTCTGCGCGCCGTGCGGCGGGAGATGGAGAAAATGGACGAACGGGTCCGCAGTTCGGAGGCTCGTGCGGAGAAAGCTGAGGGTGAGCTTAGGGAGCTTAGGAAGGTTAAAGTCGCCTATTTGCATGCGGCGGGTCAATCTAACCCGATTATGGACGAGAGGGTGACCCAACGGCTATTGAGTCATGCCATCGCCGATCGAGATACGGCAGGCATGTTTGCCGTACAAAATGCGAGGGCCAAAGGTTACGAAGAGGGCTTCCATGCTGGTCAGAAGGTTGGGATCGACAAAACGAAAGAGACACTTGCTGAGGAGGTCTGCCGATGCGACAATCGGGGTTTTAAGCATGGTTGGATCGCGGCTCTTCAGGCCGCGGAGGCTCTCCGAGCAAAGGGTGTCGATTCCAACTTATGTGACCTGGATCATCGTGATCATTTTCCCTTTGCCGCCTTTGAAGTTGAAAAGAGCGATGATGAGGGCGACGCCGAATAAAAATATTCGTTGTAATGTTCAAACGCGGATCGCGTCTAGAATTATGTATTTATTGGTTGGTCGAATAAAAAAGAACTTTATTTTCAATGTTTTGTTATAATTTTTGCTTGGCGCATACGTGCTTGCATGTGTTTTATTATATACATGTTTGAATAAATGTATTTCAGACGAGTAAATGAACATTGATCGGCCTGATTTAATCGACATCATTGTGTTACGCACGGCCCGAAGGCTTAATCGGCCCAAAGACGTCATTCGCCGATGGGGCTCCGAATTCGAAGGCTTTAATCGGCCGAAAGACGTCATTCGCCGATGGGGCTCCGAATCCGGAGGCCTTATTCGGCCAATCGTGATATCGACGAAGGGCGCTCCGAATCCGAAGGCTTTAACGGCCCAAAGACGTCATTCGCCGATGGGGCTCCGAATCCGGAGACTTTATTTGGCCAATCGTGATATCCACGAAGGGCGCTCCGAATCCGAAGGCTTTAATGGTCCAAAGACGTCATTCGCCGATGGGGCTCCGAATCCGGAGACTTTATTTGGCCAATCGTGATATCCACGAAAGGCGCTCCGAATCCGGAGGCTTTAACAGCCCAAAGACGTCATTCGCCGATGGGGCTCCGAATCCGGAGACTTTATTTGGCCAATCCTGATATCCACGAAAGGCGGTCCGAATCCGGAGGCTTTAATCGGCCAATCGTGATATCCATGAAGGGCGCTTCGAATCCGGAGGCTTTAACAGCCCAAAGACGTCATTCGCCGATGGGGCTCTGAATTCGGAGACTTTATTTGGCCAATCATAAAATCCACGAAGGGTGCTCCAAATCCGGAGGCTTTAACGGCCCAAAGACGTCATTCGCCGATGGGGCTCCGAATCCGGAGACTTTATTTGGCTAATCGTGATATCCACGAAGGGCGCTCTGAATCCGGAGGCTTTAATGGCCCAAAGACGTATTCGTTGATGGGGCTCCGAATCCGGAGACTTTATTTGGCCAATTGTGATATCCACGAAGGGCGCTCCGAATCCGGAGGCTTTAATCGGAACATCTTTGAACTAGATTCTGTGGTAGGTGAATGGGAATCTTTGTATTACAAAAAAAGAGATGTACATGGCGAACAGTTCGGAACAAGCATCATGTCCCACAAGTCGGGCTAATGATAAAATTTGCGTAAGTGCGTGGAATTCCAAGGTCGTGGCAGACTCCTTCCTGACATGTCTTTGAGCCGATATGCCCCTACTCCAGCGATCGAATCGATCTGATAGGGACCGTCCCAGTTAGGACCCAATTTTCCATCGGCCGGTTTCCTGTCAGCTGGGAGCACCTTCTTCAGGACCAACTCTCCTGGTGTGTAGCGGCGCAGCTGAACGCGTTGATTATACGACTTTGCCAGCTGCTGCTGGTACCGTGCCATGGACGCAAGGGCTCGGTCTCTTCGTTCTTCGATTAGAATCAAATCCAAAGCCAGCATCATGTCGTTTCGGCCCGTATCAAAAACTTGCGACTTGAGTGTCGGGTGGCCGATCTCCAGGGGTAAGATTGCCTGGGTTTCAAAGCATAGGGCAAACGGCGTTTCTCCAGTCGATCTTCTCGGTGTAGTTCGATGAGCCCACAGTACACTCGGCAATTCTTCGACCCATTTGCCTTTGGCTTTCTCCAGCCTCTTCTTGATGCCGTCCAAGATGGATTTATTAGAGGCTTCAGCTTGGCCATTGCTTTGGGGGTAAGCCGGCGTAGAAAAGTAAGGCCGAATACCATATTTGCTGCACAGCTCTCGGTATATGCCACAATCAAACTGGGTGCCGTTGTCTGAGATAAGAGCTCTGGGAATGCCAAATCGTGTTATGATGTTCCTCCACACAAAGCGCTTAACGTCAGCATCTCGAATGTGTGTTAATGCCTCCGCTTCGACCCATTTCGTGAAGTAATCTGTTGCGACGATCAGGTATCGTTTGTTCCCTGGGGCCCTCGGCAATGGTCCTACGATATCAAGCCCCCACTGGGTGAACGGCCAAGGACTGGTGATAGAGCTTAACTATTCAGCAGGCAGATGGTTTAACGGGGAGAATTTCTGGCACTGTTCACACTTTTTTGCATAACACTCGGCGTCCGCTCTCATTGTCGGCCAATAATACCCCTGCGTTATAGCTCGATGGACCAAACAGCGTCCGCCAGAATGGTCACCACAACTGCCTTCGTGTATCTCAGTCAGAAGCTCCCCGACTTTGTCCGGGTGCACACATTCCAAATATGGGCCAGAGAATGACTTTTTATAAAGTCTTCCTTGCGGATCCAAGTAGTATCGCATGGCTTTGTTTTGCAGCTTATGTGCTTCTTTCTTGTCCTCTGGGAGTTGTTCAAAAGATAGGAATGCAACAATGGGATCCATCAAACTTGGTGCAGATTCTATAACGTTGATTTGGACTTCCTCCGAAGGGCCAATGCTTGGCTCTGGGATGAATCCTACTTCGATGGTCCGTTTTATCTCTGAGTTGATTGCGGAGGCTAGGCAAGCCAAGGCATCTGCATGGGTGTTCTGATCGCGTGTTATCTGGTTCAACTCATGATGGTCAAATTTTGCCAACAGGGAGTTGGCCGTTTTCATGTAGGCCGCCATACGGTCGTTTCTTGCCGCGTACTCCCCCTTTAGCTGATTGATCACCAGTTTTGAGTCGCAAAACACAAGCAGACGCCGAGCACCCAGAATATGCGCATTCCGCAAACCGGCTAAAAGGGCTTCGTATTCGGCTTTGTTATTTGATGCTTCGAAGCCGAGCTTGACGGCCTGCTCAATTATTGCGCCGTCGGGGGTCATGATTACAACTTCGGCTCCACTGCCCCACTAATTGGATGATCCATCACAATACAACTGCCAAATGTCCCCAACATAAATCCTCCAATTTGGCTTCAGTCGAATTTCATCTGTCTTGAAGTCGGTGACATCAGACTTGAAATCGGCGAGGCCCCTAGTGAATTCGGCGATAAAGTCAGCAAGCACCTGTCCCTTGATTGAGGTTCTGGGTAGAAATTGAATATCGTACTGGCCAAGTTCCAGAGCCCACTTTGAAACACGTCCAGATGCTTCCGCACTGCATAGTACTGATCGGAGGGGATAATCTGTTAACACCCCAATGCTATGCCCCTAGAAGTAATGCATGAGCTTCCTTGCCACCATAACTAGGGCTAGGATGAGCTTTTCCAGCGGAAGGTAGCGTGTTTTGGCGTCAACCATTGCCTTACTCACATAATACACAGGCTGCTACTCCCCCAGCTCTTCCTTTATCAATACGGCGCTGACGGCTCGATCAGAAACTGCCAGGTACAAAATGAGCGGGTCGCCAGTAGAGGGTGTTGTCAGGAGTGGTACTGAGCGGAGGTAGGTCTTCAGGCCGTTGAAAGCGGCTTCGTACTCGGCAGACCATTCAAAGGCCTTGCCCTGCCGTAGTGTATGAAAGAATTGTCGGCAACGATCTGTGGACCGGCTGATAAACCTGTTGAGTGCAGCAGCCATCCCCATCAACTTTTGAACCTCCTTTACTGAACGGAGGGAGCCGAGCTCCAGGATTGCTGTGATTTGCCTTGGGTTGGCTTCGATGCCTCTGTGGTTGACAATGTAGCCCAAGAATTTGCCAGAGCCGATACCAAACGCACATTTGGAAGCGTTCAACTTCATTCCATATTTGCGTAGGATGCCGAATGTCTCTTCCAGATCGGCTATATGATTCTGCTCTTCTTTGGATTTGACCACCATATCGTCAATGTACACTTCCATAGTTTTGCCGAGTTTCTCCTTGAACATGGTGGTGACCAGTCTCTGGTAGGTTGCCCCTGCATTCTTCAACCCAAAAGGCATTACCTTATAGCAATAGGTTCCTCTTGGGGTGAGGAATGCAGTTTTCTCTTGGTCCTCCGGATGCATAGCGATTTGATGATAACCTCTATAGGCATCAAGGAAACTCATACGCTGATGGCACGCCGTAGCATCTACAAGCTGGTCTATCTTGGGAAGAGGAAAACAATCCTTTGGGCAGGCTTTGTTTAGGTCCGTGAAGTCGACGCACACTCGCCAAGTCCCATTTTTCTTCTTCACCACCACTGTATTAGAGAGCCATGTAGGGTAGGTCACCTCCCTAATTGCTCCGGTGTCAAGCAGCCTGTCAACTTCCTCAACAATGGCGGCAGTGTGCTCTGCGGCCGACCGCCGGCTTTTCTGAATGATCGGCTTACACTTAGGATTGACATTCAAATGGTGCTGTGAAACTAACAGATCTATACCCGGGATCTCGTACGAAGTCCATGCAAAGACATCGAGGTTGCTGAGCAGGAAAGATATTAGCTGCTGTCTGTCAGCCTGATTCAAGGAGGCGCCGACCATGAAGAACTTGTCTGGGCTTCCATCGATTGGAACTCGTGCTAAGTCTTCCGTTGCCTTTTTGTTTGGGGGCCGCCCAACATCGTCGAGGCTTTCTCGATCCGGTAACTCAATGGAATTCACCTGTAGTTCCTTTGGCTTTTTCTCAGCAAGGAGATAACATGCTTGTGCCAATTTCTGGGAGCCACGGATTTGCTCAATACCGTGTTCTGTCGGGAAGCGGAGCAGCTGATGATAGGTGCTAGGCACGGCTCGCATAACATGCAACCATGATCTCCCCATGATGAGATTACACGGTGACGGCAGTTTGACGACCAAGAATCCCACATCCACTGTTCGGGAACCTACTCGAACAGGAAGTCTAATTTTCCCCTACGGGTACTCTAGATTGGCATTGAAGCTGAAAAGTGGATAAGGGGCCGGAGAGAGATCCGATTTGGAGAAGCCCAGTTTGGTGAATGTCTTGTAGTACATAATCTCCGATGTGCTCCGTAGATCGATGACTACGCGCTCAATTGTGAATCGGTTTACGCATAACTCAATTACCAAGGGATCAATGTGGGGCAGTGTTACTCCGGTCAAATCCGAATCATCAAAAGTGATAACCTCGGCTTCATGGGGCCATTTAGCCAGAGTGAGTTGCTCTTGAGGGTTAGACTTCGACTGAATCGCGTGCACTGCCGATGACATTGGTAGGCTGTATATCATGCGGATCACGTGGAGCGAATGTGAATCATGTGTCAAGGCTATTGCTTTGGTTAGGTTGCCTTTTCGGACGTACGGTTGTAACCGGCCATCTTGTACCAATTTACCGTCGTACAGTATGAATGACGGTGCTTTGAAATTCTTGGATAGGACTGCCTTTGCAATCCGTCGTACAAAAGGATCGTGTTGATCGTCATCCGAGCTGTTTCTCCTTCGCTTATGCCTTGTACAGGGACTCTCTTCAGAAGAACTGGAAATTTCAGATCGTCCCTCCTTCTTGGGCTCCGAGGATAATGCGTCGGAGTTGCTATCAGTATCTTGTTGTCGGGCTCGAGATCGTCGACCAACTGCCCTCTCGGGTCGTTCCGGGCCTTGGTATGCAGCTTGTTTGGACTTCGCCACCTCCAAGGCCAAATCCTGACGGAGATGTTCGTTCTCTGCAATCATGTTCTCCAATCTTTGTTCGTTTTGCTTTGCTTGTTCCAGGAGCGCTTGCATTGCTTCGTGCTCCAAAGTCGAGGGTGAGGCGAAATTTAAGGCACGTCTTGCGGCGATAGTCTCTGTTCCAAGCAAGTTTGTTGGAGTGGCCTCATCTTGCGATATAGGGTCGACAGTGACTGTTGGAGGATCTTCCGTCATGCTCGCCATGGATGTGCTTGAGTATTTCCACAAACGGCGCCAATTGTGGAGAAATGGTTTGGAAATACTCTTCTGATCCTGAGGAGCGCTCGAGATCCACTGATAGTCACCTAAAATGGGATAAACACTCCGGTTGGGGGCGCCGGAATTAGCACTCTGACGGACAAGTCAATCTCTACACTCAAGAATGCTTGTGTTCTAAGTTAAGCATAATAATTCCCACATGCCTGCTTCTGGATGATGTCTCTTCTATTTATATCTTTTCTTCTTTGGGCCTCGGGATTAGGTCCATCCCCCACCTCATATTCGGCACATTTTATAATGGGCCGATCTTCACTCGGCCCCTCGCTTAATCAGTTATTTGGCCGAATAGGGTTGGATTTGAGCTTTCGAGCCAATTGACGAGTGCTTCGAACCTTGACTCTACCAGATTCGATTATCCGGAATCTCTACGACTCCCGAATCTCGGCCCCCACACCAACAATCGAAGAATTTCAAGTGCTAATGGAGTCCCGGCGCGATGAGGAAATCTTGCCTCAGCCCCGTTTTGGTCACATCCAAGCTTTAGGACGAATGTGCGGGCTTACTCTACACGAGGCCTGATCCTTGGTGCACAACGGAGAGCTGGATATCCCTAGCCTAATCCATCAATTTTTGAAGCCAGTGACCGAGGTGACCTTCTTTGGCGAGGTTTTCGGCAACACGCCCTCTGTTTGTGCATGTTAGCTCATTTCCTTCTTGTCCCTAGTTTCAGAGGGTCTAGCATTCGACTCATCGAAGTTGTCCAAGGTTTGAAAGAGGGCAAGAGTTACATCAGTTTGGTGTTGGCCGAGACTTTGATGGGCTTAGATGCCTTTCATCGGCGAGAGACCACCAAATTCACGGGGAGTCCATTACTTGTTCAGGTAATGTTTCCCATCCATCTCATATATGTTTTTCACATCTCTCAGCATTCATGCTCTGTTTTTCTCTCAAAGCCCTTTTCTCACTTTTCTCTCAACATACATCTCTTTATTCTTTAATCTCTCTTTTCTTTCATCCCTCCCCAGATATGGTTCACGGACAAGTTGAAGGTAATGGACTCTTGCCCTATATACTCAGCATGAGCATACTTTTTCCGTCAACAGCTAGTTGATTTCCTAAACGAGAGGTGGTGGTGCCACTAGATGTACAGCAGGTCTATTGTTGACATTGCTTGGTGCTGCCCCTAGTTTGATCTGCCCGAGATGAGCTACAACATGACTTGGAAACCTAGCATTCAGTTGATTAGCCTAACACACTGCATATTCTACTTTTCACTCAGATTTAGGCATCAGTTTGGACATGACCAGACTTGCCCAGAAGAAGGGGTACAGTACCCGGTTTCATTCCCCATTCGAGGTTCACAACTGGCTAGGTACCCCACTGCTTAGAGGACAAGAGAACTTCTGGCCCCTGCCCCTAGTTTCAACTGTGCCCTTTCTAGCAAATGCTTGACTTGGCTCGAAGATGAGGCACAAACCAGGCCCACTTTAACATCAGAAGCTTCCATGAGCATAGGGAAGGGACGCAGGAACACCTGACTCATCTATGCCCCCTAGCTTATTGCTTTGATCTTTACTTTTCAAGTTTTTCCTTTTGAATGTAATAAAAGCAACTTTGATTTGTATCGAGAGTTGGAGAACTTTGTATTGAAATCAATGAGATTGAAGTTGTGGGCACTGAAAGTTTTCCTTTTGGTCCAAAAATGGTCTAAGTTGTAAAAAGATTAAAATTTGAACAAAGTCAATTTTTGTCAATACTTTTCAAAACCATTTTCAAAAAAGATCACCACTTGACATACATGGAATCTATCCTTGAGATGTACAATCTCGAATCCGAAAATCAGAAATTGTCCCTTGACTGAATAGCACTGCTCAGCGCTGTAACCAGCTCTTCTCTCAAAGTAAGGATCATGACCGAACTTTCAGATAAAGAACGAACAAAGATGACCTGATCAACACATGGATAGGACAGTTGATTTGGAGGTGTTTATGGCTGAACTTCAGGATGAAGTTGCCTATGTGTCATGACCCGAACCCGCCCTTATGGATTAAGGTCATAACCGGCCAGTAATCAAGAGATTACCTACGGCTTCAAACTTGATTAAACATATTTTATCAGAGTTAAGGGGCCAAAACGGAAGCAAACTTAAAAATTTTGTCCATAGAGTTGTGCTTAGATGGCACATCAAACATTTCACATATGCTCATTAATAACTCACACCAAGTAAATAACATATGATTTTACACATACAAGATCATTCAAGTCATAGTCAGCCTAAACCCAAAAGCTTATATACATGGTGATGCTACATGTTCACCAAAATAACAAAAAAGTAAACCAAAAGAAACAAAAAAGTGTCTCGTGCGTGAGACATTCAGGCTAACTCCACAAAACTTGACTTTCCTCACATACTTCACCGAGGCTGGGTTTGGACATCTCTTTACTCACCTACATACACATGAATAAGAGTGAGCGAAAGCCCAGTGAATAATATCAAATAAAGAAAGTACATGAATGAAATTCGAAACAGATACATCAAACGGCCATAGGCCCATTCATGTTTCTATTTGGTACATTAATGGCTTCAAACCCAAACATATCAAACGGCCTCTAGCCCACTTTGTCCTTAACAAACGGCCCTTGGCCTAATCATTCAAGTCAAACGGCCTTTGGCCCAATCATTCATGTCAAACGACCTTTGGCTCAATCATTCATGTCAAACAGCCTTTGGCCTAATCATTCATGTCCAACGGCCTTTGGCCTAATCTTTCATGTCAAACAGCCTTTGGCCCAATCTTTCATGTCAAACGGCCTCTGGCCCAATCATTCGTGTCAGACGGCCTTTGGCCCAATCTTTCATATGGTGCGCATGTTCGCACTTGAGATCATAATCACAATTATAATCCAACGGCTTTATTTAATCATATGACATAACGAATATTTGTCCAAAACTCAAATTAACAAACTCATAAAACTCATATAGAAGTAAGCATTTGGGCAAGTAGCATACTTCAAAGGTATCTTTACTAAGATATTACTCACAGTGTTCTGCCGGTGGATTCGTCCTTGTGCTCAACCCTACATAATACATAACACATATTGGGTCACAAACGATTCAATCCATTCTTAATTTATTTCTTTCTCTTAGACCTCTTTCTTATCCTTTTAGGTCATATACAAAGCTCAATGCATGCCTAAGAGTGCTTAGAAATGGAAGAGAACGGAAAATGAAACATAAAACAACTTTTTAAAATTTCTGAACCGGGGCTCTCTGCTCAAGCGCAGCTTCTGCCGCTTGAGCGGACCCCTTTGGTCTGCAAAAGTACTGGTTACTTCATTTGTGCGCTCGAGCGTGACTTCGGACGCTTGAGCTGAGAGTCAAAATATGTGGCTGGGCACTCGAGCGTGACTCCTCCTGCTTGAGCGGACATCAATGTCTGCAAAAGTTCTAGAAGCTAACATTTCACGCTCGAGCGGCGCTTTCCCCGCTCGAGCGGACATGCCAAATTCTGGAATTTCCAGCAACCAGTTTGAGCTTCAAACTTGCATTCAAATTGATATAACTTGCATATTATGACCCATAACTCACATGTACATTTTCTAACATGATACAAACACTAAATTTAGAACATTATGAAGCTCAATTCCCATGAATCATTTACATGCATATACAATTCATACCAAACCCATCTTCAATACTTCAAATTCATGCAACTAAAGATTGTACCTTCATGAATTGTGCTTGCATGTGGAATATAATTTCCATTCTCAACTTAAATGATGTAAAAGATGATCAAAAGCATGAACCTTAATCAAAATTCAACATGGATCATATGTTTCATGCTTAAATACACAAATTCATGGCAATCTTTTACATGCATGCTTATAATGACTTCATAATCATCAAATTCAACTCAATTCATGTTCTTGATCATAATTTCTCTTTGAGCTCACATAATTACAATTCAAACTCATGAATTCATGTCTAATTACTCACCTAGAGGTTCAAATCTTCCAATTCCTAACTAGTCCTTGAGCCTAGCCTCTTGAATTCTCTTGCACAAATCTTCAAGGGTGACTCCCCCTCTCTCTAAATTCGGCACTCTCACTCTCTCTAGACTGTAATCTCAGCCAAATTGAATTCAAGGGAAAGAATTGAGTGTATATATTGCCTAATCAAGTTTGATTAAGGCTAAGCAATTATGCCTAATTAATCAGTTTATTCTAATTATTTTGATTCGAATCGGTTTCTAATTAAATTTCACCATAGGCTCTAAAAATTACGCTAATCCTAATGGCATAGTTAATTTCGGTTTCTGTGGCCGATAAGACCTTCAATTAAAATTTTAAAGCAGAAAATCAAATAGATTTTCCTACGGTGAACAGATAGAAATACAAAAACACATATGATCATATAATTATTACTCAAAACCATATCAAGCATATAATCACAATCATAATTAAGACCAATTAGCATAACATGGGACAAGGTTATCACACTATGTATCCCAAAGATGGGAATCAGGCCTTACGTAGTTCGGTTCGGGTTCACTCGAGTATTAACTCTCTCCTTTTACGCTCTAACTTTTGCCAAGGCCGCTCTTCCGGGTTTTCAACCTTGCAAGCTCAATTTTTCTTTATTTCCAATTTTTTTGTGCTCTAACTTTTGCCTAGGTCACCCTTTCGGATTTTCGGCCTAGCGAGCCTCTCAAGGATAGTATTTCTTCAACTTGTCCATGTTGATCGATTGGGAAAAATTTAGGCCATCCAGCTCCATGAGAATAACAGCTCTAAATGACCAGATAGCTTTGATGATGTAGGGATCAGTCCAATTGAGTCTAAACTTGCCCCTAGGATCATGGATGGAAACTCAATTGTCTTTTAGCACCAAATCCCCTTCTTTAAGATTCTGGGACTTAACTTTCTTGTTAAAAGCCCTAGCAATCCTGCGTTTATAACCCTGAACATGGTACAATGCTTTCAGTCTTCTCTCATCAAACAACATTAGCTCTTCGAACTTGCTCTGTTGCCAATCGTCCTCTGCTATCTGACACTCGGCCATAACCTGCAGCGACGGTACTTCTATTTCAATTGGCAGAACAGCTTCTATCCCATAGACAAGAGAATAAGGAGTCGCGCCTGTAGATGTCCAAATTGAAGTTCTGTAGCCCCAGAGTGCAAATGGAAATTTGTCTGGCCAATCCCTGTAGGTCTCAACCATTTTCTACAAAATATGCTTGATGTTCTTGTTGGCGGCCTCAACAACTCTGTTGGTTTGCGGCCGGTATGTAGAAGACTTGCGAAAAGCCACATTGTATTTCTCTGACAAGTTCATCACTTCCTTCTTGAAATGGGAGCCATTATCTGAAATAATCTCGTTTGGGACTCCATAGTGGCAAATGATGTTGTTTCGGATGAACTTAGCCACATGCGCTGCTTTCAACACTGCATAGGACTGAGCTTCCACCCACTTCATGAAATAATCAATTGCTACCAGAATGTATTCATGCACATTCGACCTTTTTGGTGTAACTACCCCAATGACGTTGATTCCCCAAACTGAGAAAGGCCATGGTGAAGTCATGTCGTACAGCTTTGACGGCGGGATATTCATGTGATTAGCATGAATTTGGCATTTGTCGCATCGCCGGACAAAACCGATACAATCCTCTTCCATGGTAGACCAGTAATAACCTTGCTTGAGAATCTTTCGGGCTAATATTACTCCGCTCATGTGCGCTCCGCACTCTCCCCCATGGATAGCCTCCATTAAGCGCTTTGATTCCTCTGTGTCGACACACAATTTGTGCATACCCAAATGACCTCTCTTGTATAGTTTACCTCTGCAGATGATAAATTGAGTGGCCATTCGACGTATTGCCCTCTTATCTTTGGCATTTTCCCTTGGCAGATAAGCTTCCTTTTCTAAGACATTCCAGATGTCATAGTACCAAGGGTTTTGATCCTGCACTTCATCTATTGCAGCGATAGTCTCGTAGGCCAGCGTATATCTCTGCTCAATGATGATCGAACGCATCCGGACTCCAAGCGGGATGTCTATCATAGAAGATACAGTTGATAAAACATCAGCGAACCTGTTGTTCTCTTGAAGTAGATGCGTGAAAGTTAGCTTCTCAAACCTAGGTGTGGACACCCATTTTTGACCGTAGTCAAGACTTGGACGTCATCATTTGAACACTCGATGATCATCTATGCTCGTGTTCGTTTTGAGTTCCTGAAGGTCTCGGCTATGCGCCTTGCCTTGGAGCCTCTCAACTTGTCTGTTTTGTGCTTGGTTGTGGACTAAGAGCTTGTGGCTTTGTTTCTGAGGGAAGGGGGTGGCTTGTTGGCCAGCCCTACAACCCAGCGGCCAGGCCTCATACCTATCGGCCTTTCCTTTTTTCCATCGGCCATCAGTGGTGGCCGATCGGCACCTTTGATGGCCGATCGGTACCTTTAATGGCCGGTCGGCACCTTTGATGGCCGATCAGCACCTTTAATGGCCGGTCGGCCATTTTTTTGGCCGAGACCCCTTTTTCTACTTTTGCAGATATTTTTCTTCCAGCTGGTGCCAGCTGTTGATCACTTGGTATATCCTTCATACACGTGTATGGATGGATTCAAACAAGTTTTAGCTTGCTAAGAAAGCTTTGGCTTGTGATTTCTATAAGAAGGGAGGTCCCTCTCCCTTTCCAGAGGTTCTAAAAATTTGAGATACAAACATATATCTCTCTATATTTTTTCCTCTCGCTTTATATTTGTGCTTGTTTGTGCTCAAAAGTGTCATTTCTTCACACTTTTGCACACAAACACCTACTGAAACACCTTCATTACTGAGCTGAGGTTCTTGGAGGTTACATTTGAGTGGTTTAAGATTGGTTTTTACCTCTGAAGTTGCTATTCTAAAGTGGTTCTTCAAGGGTGAGTCTCTTACCTCTTTAAAGCTTTGTTTTCATAGCTTATTTGGCCCTATTTGCATGCTTCTTTTGGCTTGACTTTCAACTGTAAAAAGCTTCATTTTTAAGTATTAAAAGTGTTTGTTTGAGGCCTCTTTAGTGTTAGGGGTGGTCTACCCCCTTTTGTGCCTTATTTGGCCTTGTTTTGAGCCATCTCTTTTAGGCCTTTGGATCACCTTTGTTTGGCCTCGTCACCACTGAATTCCAGAGGAATTTAAGTGGTGGAAAGTGTGTTTTTAGGCCTCAAATAGGAGGGGGTTGTCCCCCCTCCTCTTCTCTTGTTTGCTTGTGTTGATGGCTCATCAAAGTAGCATGTATTTCTAGCATGTTTTGACTCCATCTCAGCATGCCTTAGGCCTTATTTTAACATGATATAGCTCTGCTTTGGCTTGGTTTGATTACCTCTTGCATGCTCCTTGCACTTGTAGTGCAATTCTCCTTATAGCCTTAACATGCATCATGCTTTGGACCATCATTCTAGCATGTTTTTGACTCCACTCCAGTAAGCTTTTAATCATATTTTTCCATGCTTAAGCTCTTTTTTAAGTGTTTTGGGTGATGCATGCCTTGCTTTGTATAGCCATAGTGCAATCTTACTCACTAGCTTTGAGTTTCCAAGTCACTAGCATGCATTGCTTGGGCTATTTGCATGATTTAGCATCATTTGGTATGTGATTTCAGTGTGTATAGTGTGGTCTTACTCTCACATCTTTCACTCTTTCAATGCATTGGAGGGTTGGTGCTTTATGCCCTAAACATGAGCCAATATGTATGCCATCTTGCCTAAGCTTTTGGGCTACCATTTCAGTGTGTTTTGGGTGTTATTTTGCCATAATACAACTCTGATTTTTGTTGGTGAAGTCATCTCATGCTTGGTTTTGGTAGGTGTAGTGTAATCCTCCTCATTGGCCTTGTATGCTCCATGCTTCATGCCTCTAATTCTAGCATATGTTGGCTATGTTTAAGCATGTTTCTAGCATTGTTTTGACCTGCCTTGGGATTGTTTTGAGTCATCTTGGCTCTTTGGAGCTTGATTGATATGGCCATGGTGCAAGTCCCTTTGCTAGTCTTAAGCTTTGAGCCTCCTAGCATGCTATGCTTGTGTTATGTGCATGATTTGGCATCATTCCTTACATGATGTCAGAGCATATTTCATTGCCACACTCTTACATTTTCCACTCCTTCAATGTGTTTGAGAGTTGTGTCCTCATGCCTTGTTTATGAACCAATGTGTATGCATGCTTGTATTTGCTTTTGGACTTCATTTTCAGCATGTTTTGGCCATTGTCTTGGCATGCATGAGGCTTGTTTGAGGTTGGTTTGGTCCATTGAGTTTTGCATTAAATAGCCCTTGCCATGCTCATGTTGTTTGCATGTTGTTGCATTGTATTATTGTTTGCATGTTGTTGCATTGCATTGTGTTTGCATGTTATTGCGTTGCATTGTGTTAGCATGTTGTGTGTGTTGCATTGTGTTTGGATTAGACATCGATCCAAACACAAGGAATGTCGCACGTTTCATACTCAAAGTGATGAAACGTGCCTTCTTCCTTAGGTCACCGGCACCTTTGATCATGTATGATAAGGTGGAGGTTCATAATTGACATTGATTTGTGCAACTCGGCCTCTTTGGCCATCATGCATTGAGATGCGTGATTGGTGGCTGGAGAGCTGAGCACTACACTCCTTTGAGCTTAAGACATGATAAGGAGTGTAGTTGCACACACATTTTGTTACAAATACACTGCCATGCCTCTGTTAGTGCTCTGTTGCAGCAAAAGGAGAAATTGCAGGAAGCAGTGGCCGACCGGCCATCTAATCTGCCGATCGGCTATCACAATTGGCCAATAGCCATTAACTTTGGCTGGTGGCCATTCCTCTTGGCCAACCACATCTCAGCATGTCCATAAGGTGGATCAGAAGCATCTTGGAAGTTGGCACAATTTTCAGAAGTCCAAAGCAATGCAAACAGAGGCATCATAAGGCACGGCAGTGGATTTCCGAGTGAAGCTGACCGAGCATGCATCTATTCCTTGCCCGCGAGGCCATTTCACTGCTTATGATTAGTTTGCGTGATTAGTCATTCAATTTGTTGTGTAATATCTCAACTAGCTTAGTATAGCTATTTGTTTCAATTCGGTTGTATAATAATTAATTAGCTAAGTTAGTTAATTAGTTTGGTTTGTAATAATTAGTTTAATTAGCATAGCTAATTAGCTTATTATTTGGACCCTCCTTCGAGAGGGCGATGTTGTAATAAGTGTGCGTGTGTGTGATGCATGTCTTCCAACCCCCATTTCTTTCTTCCTTTTACTTATCAGCTTTCGATGGTTAATTTTAGGGCATATTTCAATTAGCATCCTTATGCTTGCATGCGTGCATCATTCATTCGTATTGCATGCACCGGGCTCGACGCATCATTTAAACTGCATTGTATTTCAATACTTCTTTGAATACATGTATCAAATTGTTGCAATCATATGATATGATTAGATAACCGAGCCTCTTTAGTTGCATTTTGTATATGTTGCATTAGGCATTGTTAACATAGCTAGGATCATGCATTGATTACTGACTAGCTTCTTTTTTGGCTCGGAGTACACTGTGAGTGTTTATGCTTTAGCATCCTTGCATGTGTGTAAGTGACTGCCATGATAGCATGCTTGCCATGAGGCTAACTGCTTAAGTGTTTAACTATATGAATGCCTGTGGGTGAAGGTTTGATTGCCTGGATTGGAACAACTCGATGATTGTGAGGTTTTAAGCCCACTTGAAGTGGCAAAATCATGTTATTTCTAAGCCCACTTGAGGGTGGCAAATCTGCGTCTTAGCCTACTTGCGAATAGCACTTTCAAACCATTTTCAAAAAACACACATGAGTTGTTTTGTTCCAATCCGCATGATTGAGTCCATACTTGTATGTTGTGCGCATCACATAGTAAGCTAGCTAATAAACCGGAATAAGAACGCATGTGTTTTCAAAAATAACATATCATGTTAGTAGAGACCGATCCTTTGATCGAGCGAGCAGGGGTACTCATTTCATGACCTTCCCCCCTCGTACCCAAGTTCCCGAGCCGAGGCAACTTTGGTGATGACGGATACGTGGCCTTAGGTACGAGTCAGGGTTTCCTAAATTTCCTAAAATAAAATATTTAGGTGGCGACTCTGAAATCTGGCAAAGCAGTCCATGTTTGGCACTTTTGATTCAAAATTGATTTTTCAAAACCAATTGCCGGATTTGGACTCTTTGGTGATTTATCAGTCTTACATTGCACTTTGTGAGATTAGATTCAGAACCGTAACAGGAGTCCGAACTGTAGTAGCTAGAACTACAATTCGCGCCCTCGCGTGCGGAGCGGAGTTCCGGGCGGTCTACACTAGGAATCAAAACGTCCAAGGTTTGGTGATAAATCTTCATCTTTTCTTCTTTGACCTTCCAGTCTCCTTTTGCTTGAGACACAACTAGGTTCAAGTCCCCAATGACGTCCAACCTTTTTGCCCCTAGTTCCAGGGCAGCTTCCAAACCAACGATACACACCTCGTATTCTGCTTAGCTGTCCGATACCTTGAATCAAAGTTTGAAGGCTAGAGGTATATGGGAATTGTTAGGTGCTATCAGCAACACACATGTCCCATACCTATATTGATTAGATGCTCCGTCAAAGTACATTGTCCAGATCTCTTCCTCGACCTACAGAATAGCTTCATTTGGGAACAAGTATTCTACCTCCTCATCCCCTTCCACTAGGTGATCTGCCAGGAACTCCGCTACGGCTTTCCCCTTGACAGACTTGCGAGTGACATACTTCAAATCAAATTCAGAAAGGAGAAGCAACCAACGGGCTAGCCTATCCATAAGCGCTGGTTTCTCAAAGAGATATTTGATGGGATCTAATCTCGAAACCAGAATTATAGAGTGAGCTAACAAGTAGTGCCTCAATTTCCTGGTAGCCTATACCAAGGCTAAGCAAGCTTTTTCCAGTGGGGTATAACGGGTATTATAACCCAGCATTTTCTTGCTCAGGTAATAGATGGCTTTCTCCACCCTATCCTCAAATTCCTGGGCAAGCATGCATCCCATCGTTGTATCGGTCACTGATAGATACAGAATCAAAGGCTTCTCCGGCTCTGGCGGCGATAACACTGGAGGATTCTGAAGATACTGCTTGATCTGCTCAAAAGTAAATTGGCATCGGTCATCCCATCGGAATTTCTTTCCTTTCTTCAGGAGAACAAATAGTGGTTCACAAGTCAAGGTTAATTTAGAAATAAACCGTCTTATGAATTGCACTTTACCCAGAAAGCTTCGCACCTCCTTTTCAGTCCTTGGTGGTCGCATTTCTAGGATGGCCTTGATTTTGGAAGGATCTACCTCGATGCCCCTTTGTGTGATTAAGAAACCCAGCATTTTCCCTGCTGTTACGCCGAAACATTTCTGTGGATTCAACCTTAGTCTGTATTCTCTGATCCGTTAGAAGAATTTCTTCAAGGTGGTGTAGTGGCCCTCTCTTTTCTTAGACTTGACAATCATGTCATCCACGTACACCTGGATCTCTTTATGGATCATATCATGAAGAATTATAATTGCAGCCCGTTGATAGGTAGCTTCGGCATTCTTCAGCCCAAACGACAACACTCTGTAGCAGTAGATTCCCCATGGCGTAGTGAACGCAGTTTTTTCTCTGTCCTTGAATGCTATCAGAATCTGGTTATACCTGGAAAATCCATCCATGCAGGAGAGCAATACATGACCTGCGGTGAAATCCAGCAATTCATCGATGTACGGCAAAGGAAAGTCATCCTTCGGACTGGCTCTGTTCAGATCTCTGAAATCCACACACACCCGAATCCTGCCGTCTTTCTTTGGCACTGGAACAATGTTGGACAGCCAAGTTGGATACTCAAATACTAGCAAGAATCATGTGTCTATCTGCTTTATGACCTCTTCTTTAATCTTCAAAGCCCAATCTGGGCTTATTCTTCACAACTTCTATTTGATGGGTCAGGCCTCAGAGTCGAGAAGGATCCGATGCTATACAATCGTAGCCGACTGTGGCTATTGTTGTTGTAGCCGGGTTATCACTTTGGCCTGACAAGTTACAACCTCAGCTTGGCGAGTTGCGTCCTGCTGCAGTGCCTCAACTGTCTGTTGCAAGTGTTGTATCAGTTCTTCCACACTGGCTGGGGGATACTAAGCCATGGGAATGGGTGATTGATCTTGTGCTGAGCTGAATGCAGACAACTGTTCCCAGACCAGACTAGACCCGGGTGAACTGAGGGGTGACTGCTGTAGAAACTACACTAGTGAATTTTGCCTGAACCTCCTTCGTCTTGTAACCGGTGGGAGTGAGGTAAACACAGGTCGCTTCTGAACAATTTCTAACTTGACAAAGTCTATCGACACAAGTCCAGAGTACCTGGGGGATATTGGAGCCTTCTGAAGCTATGGTGCCAAGACTACCTTGCAAAAGAGAAAACAAACAGCATCTCAGCCCAATTTCACTGGAACGGATATGATCACAGCTGAATGACTGTACTCCATACTGAATTCTGACCCAAAACATATACCAACTTGGCAACTGATATGCACATCCCTGTACAGTTTCACTATAAAGCACATACCAGTTAAGCGAGAGCCAAAACACCCTTATAATGGGGTAGGGTTACCCTGTCCTAGTTTTGTCAGGAACTAGGGTTTCACTATGCACAACAAGTGACTTCACACAATCCTGCATTCGGGTAAGCAACTTGTCCTAGTTTGGAACAGTCTCTACGACTTCCGATATGCAACTAGGTCGATTGGTCAAAAAGGGTACCTCAGCAAGACTACCTAATATACCTCTCACACCTAACACCAAGAAGTGAAAGGAGGATCAAACGGTATAGCGGTAGTCCAGATCCAAGGGTTGTGTTCCCATTATGGCAGAGCCTACAACCGTTCAGCCTAATGGCAAGCTTTTCCAAGCAAGCCTCCGGCAAACCGCTCAGGAATAGCAGATGGAAAGCACAGTAACTTCGGCGCACCGATGCAAATGCAAATGCAAATGCAAAGAAACACATAAGTTTAAATAAAACAACATATCATGAGTTTGAGTCAAGTTCTCTAAATTCCAAGCAGAGTCGCCAGAAACTGTGGCTCTACTTTTTCGCGCCCCCTTTCGGAAGGTTCAAATTGGTCCTACAGTTCGAACTCCCGTGGTTCTGAATCTAATTTCACAAGTGCAATGTGAAACTGATAAACACCAAAGAGTCCAAATCCGACAAATCGTTTTGAAAAATCGATTTTAAATCAAATAATGCCAAAATTGGACTGCCTTGCCAGATACAGAGTCGCCACCAAAATATTTTTGTTTTGGGGAAATTTAGGAAACCCTAACTCGTGCCAAAGGCCACATGTCCGTCATCACCAAAGTTGCCTCGGCTCGGGAACTTGGGTACGAGAGGGGAAGGTCTTGAAATGAGCACCCCCGCTCGCCCGATCAAAGATCGGCCTCTACTAATCATGATATGTTTTTTATAAACATTATGTGTTCTGGTTATTAATCTTACCTTACAATGTGATGCGCACGCATACAAGTATAGACTACATCGCAAGAATTGGAACATTTCAACTCATGTTTGTTTTTGAAAATGGTTTGAATTTGCCACCCGCAAGTGGGCTTAAAAGATGCGGTTTTGCCACCAAACATAGTGGGCGTAAAACATGATTTGCCACTCAACTAAGTGGGCTTAAAATGTACATTTGTTGAATTATTCCAATTCAAACAACAACCCTTCATCCACAGTCATTCAAGCAATTTAGCAAATAAGCATATAGCCCCAAGGCAAGCATGCTAGTCATGGCAATCACTCACACTCATGCAAGTATGCTAAAGCGTAAAACTCACCTAGTACCCCAAGCTAGGAAAGAAATAAGTTTAAAAAATGCATGATTTCTAACTATACAAGATGCCTAACGCAACACATGCAATATGCAATTAAATAGGCTCGACTATTTAATCATGATATTTGCAATACTTTGATAGCATGCTTTGAAACACGTATTCAAAGAAGTATTGAAGTGATAATGCAGTTTGAATGATGCGCCGAGCCTTGGTGCATGCAAGACAAATGAATGGATGCAAACATGCAAGCATAAGGTATGCTAATTGAAAATGTCCCTAATCTAACCATCAAAAACGATTAAATAAAAGAGAGAAAAATGTGGGATTGGAAGATATAAACGCACGCATGCACACTTATTACAACATTATGCCCTCGCGAAGGAGGGTCCGAATGAATAAGCTAACTAGTTACGCTAATTAAGCTAATTATTACAACAAAACTCGAAACTAATTAGCTAAACCAATTAATTAATTATCACAACATTTGAATTAACTAGCTATTCTAAGCTAACTAAAGCAATTAAATAATCAACTGTCTAAACTAATTAAATAGTTACAACACTCACATGAATTAGTTACAACTAACAACTAATTAACTAAGCAAATGGCCTCGGAAATGAGGGATGCATGCATGCTCGGTTTCTCCACTGGAAAAATGCCACTGCCTTGCCATTGAACGCCTCTGTTTGCACATTTGAGCACCCAACAGTACTGCCAACTCCCAGAATGCCTCTGTTCCACCTTACCATTATGCTGAGCAATTTCTTCATTGATGGCCGGTCGGCTACTGCTGGTGGCCGGTCGGCTATTGCTGGTGGCCGGTCGGCCACCCTTGTCTAGAACTTCTCCTTTTGCTACAACAGAGAGCAAACAGAGGCAAAGCATTGTATTCTCAAGGAGTGTGTGTACTATTCCCCCCCTTATCATTGCACAAGCTCAAAGGGGTGTAACTCTTGGCTCTCAAACCATCAACCAAGCAATTTCCATGCATGATGGTCAAAGAACCAAGTTTGTACAAATTCAATGAGTGCAAAACAAGACTCAAAAAGACCACCACCCTATCATGCATGATCAAGGGTGACGGTGACCAAGGCAAGTGGCACATTTCATCACTTTTGAGTATGAAATGTCCCATTTTCCTTGTGTTCGAATTAACGTCTGATTTGAACATATGCAATGCAACATGAAAGATATTTGTCTTGCCTCTTTTACTTGTCCATTTTGTTTACTCATTTAAATTACCAAATCCATCCTTTAATCCATTTAGTCCATTGGTGAGTGTCCTCTAATGGAAGAGGTGTCAACCAAGGAATGGTTAAGGCAAGAGAGAGGTCATGCCTTTGATTAGTGAACCCTCAAAAGAGGATTGAAACCATTAAGCATAAGCTCGATCTCAAGCTTAAACACAACCCTAAGGTTAGACCACCCTCTAAACAAATGAAAGAGTGAAGAAATGAGGGAGGTTACAGATATTTAGGTGCTGGAATTATGCATGAAAAAGCATTAAAACATGCAACCAAGACACACAAATGATGGTTAAAGCCTTAAAACACCAAGCTAGTGAAGGAATTAACACAACAACTATGCCATACAAGGCTCAAAAGCAACAACCAGCCCAAAACAGAGGTAAAACAGTCCAAAATATAGCCTAAAACATTTTGAAATTAAGCTAACACAAGCTAGAATAATAGGCTAAAACATAAAGCATACTAGACTAGTAAGCAAGACACAAGGAGGGGAGGCTACTCCCTCCATTTTTGGACTTCAAAACATGTTTTTATCCACTGAAATAGCTTTGAAAAACAGTGTTTAAAAGCTTTGAAAAAGATAATGCAGGGGTGGGAAACACAAGGGCAAAGGCCTCCAAAACAAGGTACAAAGAAGGGCTATCAACCCCTCAACCTTTAATGGCCTTAGGACCCAAGCTTCAGCCCAAAAACACAGAGTTTTTATAGCCCAAAATCAGTTGGAAAACATGCTGGAATGAAGATAATAGTAGCTAAGAAAATAAGCTAAAACATGGGGTTGTACGACAACTATGCAATATAAGCCTCAACTAAACCAACCAGCCCAAAACAGAGCCAAAACAGACCCAAAACAGGCCATTTCAAAGGCAAAAATATGCTAACATGTAAAGCTATCTAGGCATACAAACAAGACATAAGGAGGGGAGGCTAATCCCTCCAATTTTGGACTTCAAAATAGGGTTTTCATCACTGAAAAACCTCTGAATTTCAGTGGTTAAAAGGCCTAAAAAGTTTGATTTGAAAGTGATGAAAAATGGCACAAAAGTTTAACAAGCAAAGGAGCAAGAAGGGTGGACAACCCCTTAACTCAAAATAGCCTCAAACCAACACTTTTAGGCCACAAAAATAGAGTTTTTTATGGTTCAAAACCAGCCCCAAAATAGTCCAAAACAATGGAAAAAGGATGGTAAAGAAAGTGTGCAAAACGAGTACAAAAGGAGAAAGTTATACCTGTTGAAGGGAAGACACAAAATGAGGCAATAAACCAAGCTAAGACCACCTTCTAGAGCTCAAAGAGGGTCTCAAACAACCTCAGCCCGAAGATAAGCAACTTTGGTTAAGGGTTGATAGGCAAACTTGAAGTGTATCTACACTTGCATGCACAAAAGTTTAAGAGAGAAAGAAATCTAGAGAGAGAGGATTGTAGAGAGAGAGGCTCCCAAAATTCTTCTCACCTTGAAAACAATAGAGAAGGTCCTCTATATATAGAAAAATGAGAGCTCAGGTCGAAAATATCAACAAAACAGACAGCTGGAGCTTTTAGGAGACAGCTGGAGGAAAATATCTACAAAATCTGACTTTTTTTGCACCAGTAGCCGACCGGCCATCATCGGTGGCCGATAGCAAAAATCTGCTCTCCAGGTCCAACTTTAAATGGGCATATCTCCTTCATTTGGACTCCTTTACAGGTCATTCTTTAGCCTAAATTGAAGTCCCGGAAGTCTTCTTTCCAATGGTGGAAGCTTCACATCAAAATTCAAACTATGCTAAGAGATATGATTATTTTAGTGAAGACTGCTTAGTTTTGGTCCTAATGGATTGATGCCTAACTTCTCCCAAACTAGTTTTCTTCCCTCCTCTCCTATTTTCTTCAACTCCAAACCTCTAAACAAGATGTTTTAAAGATTTTTTTCAAATATTTCACCTCTCTTCCATTCATTTTCACTTTGTCCTTGCTCAATTTACCGAAAAGCGAAACATTTAACGAAATGCGAGCCTCAGAACATCGTAGAAACTTTTATTCAAAAATATTTTGAAAGAGAGGGTTTTAAGGTCTAAAAATCATTTTGGTCAAAATGGTTTTGGTCCAAAATGGGGTATAAGGTTGGGATTTGAAGCTCTCCTTGCCCAAGAAAATCGAACCTTTGCATAGCATAACTTTCACCATTGAATGATCAATCAGTGGCGCCCAAGTCTTAAGGGCGGTCAAAAATAGAGTATCTAAAGTTGCCCCTCTTTGACAGGGCTCAAGGTCATAAAGTGACGTGAGTGAATGTCAAAGCCCAGAGACAACCCATTTGACAAGGTCGTAAGACTTGGGCAAACAAACAAAATGCAGATACAATTAGTTGAACCCGAGGGTTGCCTATGTATCCCGTTGCAAGGAATCAAACCAACGTAGTTCAGGGGGTAGAATGCAAAATGATGCACAATACGACAAAACAATGCAAATGATATGCAGTGTAACAAAATAATCAAACCACAAGCAGTGCAAAACCACACAAATATCATAAAGGGATGGAGATGCAACATCAAACTACATTTAACACGGAAAGGTTCCGGAACCCTCAAACCACAATTCTCTTAGTGGAATAGGCATGTGCACATGCAGAACTATGTGTTTCGCAAAAAGAAAACAAGTAATTAGGTGGTATGATATAAGTGATGAATGATCTGCTCAAGAAAGATCGTGATCCTAAATGTTGAATGCAACAAGACAAAGCACAATGCAATGGATGCAGTGAATAAGGGACGCAAGCCAAACTACATTTTACCTAGAAAAGGCATGGACACAAAACAGACCATGTCTAACACAGAAAAGGTGTCGTCACTCTCAGACCGCAATTTTCTTAGTAGAATAGGTGCGTACACATGCAAAGCTATGCATCAACGAAGGAAATGTATGAGCACATTCCAAACTAAGCTTAACATGGAAAGAATGCAGGCGATAAAATGATATGATGCAATGGATGTAACAGATAGTGCAGTAATACAAAGGGTGACATACTCCAAACACACTGGAATTATAAGAGGAGGAAGAATAAATCTCAAACACGCTGAAATCGTGTGAGGAAAGGAACACTCAAATCATGCTGAAATCGTGAGAAGAGGTCCTAAAAAAACCACTCAGGGGCGCATTCCACGCGTCCTGAGATAAATTCTAAACACGCTGAAATCATGTAAAGAAAGGAATACTCTAACCACGCTGAAATCGTGAGAATAGGTCCTAAGACAACCACTCAGGGACGCGTTCCACGCATCCTGAGATAAATTCCAAACACACTGAAATTGTGGGATGAAAGGAACACTCTAACCACGCTGAAATCGTGAGAAGAGGTTCGAAAACAACCATTCAGGGGCGTGTTCCACGCAACCTGAGATAAATTCCAAACACACTGAAATCGTGTGAGGAAAGGAACACTCCATCCACGCTGAAATCGTGAGAAGATGTCCGAAAACAGCCACTCAGGGGCGCGTTCCACACGTCCTGAGATAAATTCCAAATATGCTGAAATCGTGTGAGGAAAGAAACACTCCAACCACGCTGAAATCGTGAGAAACAGTCCGAAAACAACCACTCAGGGGCGCGTTCCACGCAACCTGAGATAAATTCCAAACACGCTAAAATCGTGTGAGGAAAGGAACACTCCAACCACGCTGAAATCGTGAGAAGAGGTTCGAAAATAACCACTCAGGGCCGCGTTCCGCGTAACCTGAGATAAATTCCAAACACGCTGAAATCGTGTGAGGAAAGGAACTCTCTAACCACGCTGAAATCGTGAGAAGAGGTTCGAAAACAACCACTCAGGGGTGCGTTCCATGCAACCTGAGAAAGCCCGGGGGACAACAATCCAAAATGCTACTCAGTGTAAAAGGACAAATGATACAAGAACACAAGATGCAAATAAATGCAATAAGTGCGATGATACAATACATGTTACAAGCAATGTAGTGCATGATGCTTAGAGAAATGCAATAAACAAACATAGCGATGCTTTAGCAAGCACCTCATGGGGCGAGTGGCGATGAACCGCTTTACTCTGACGGGGATCTCCCCTTTGTGTTCTTCGAACTCTTACATTCAACTCACAGTTCAAAGCTCCTTAAATGTTGACACTAGGTAACCTCTGCATGTAGAAGCCACGTGTCACGACCCAAACCCGCCCCTATAGGTTTAGTGTCGTAACCAGCCAGTAATCTGAGATTACCAAAGGCCTTCCTGTACAATCAAAAATAATAAGGGCTAGCGGAAGTAATATTCAAAAACACTAATAGTCCAATAAGTTGTGCATCTATATGAACAAATATTTACATGCAAAAATGTTAATTTACCCACATTCAGTACATAACTTATAACTGAACATCTTATACATAACATATGCACATAACAAAAGTGTACTTCACGATCAAAAGCCTGAGAACGGCCTTCCAGACCTAGCCCCAACTCAGAGACACACAAAACAACTCGGTAGGCGTCAAAACTGTGGCTCAGCTAAAGACCCCTTCTAGGTTTGCCCCCCAGAACGCTCACCTATACATACATATAAAAACAGTGAGCTAAAACCCAGTGAATAACATTAAAGTAAAGGGGTTAGTGAACAAACTCCAAATATATCATATCCGTAAAACAAATCATGACACAATCATTCATATTAGTTTCATATCAGAACATAACATAATGGTACATCTCACAGAACATATCGCATATCGTCTTCCGACTAGAGTAATCAGTTCCGGATACCGATTAAACACATATCACCACAATGATGTGGCTAACGAGATCTCGTATCACATATGTGTCATGGACCCACATTTACATGCCGTCCCCCATGACTTGGGACTATCTATGGATGCCATAATAGATTCGCAAATAGGACATTCGTTCACATAATTAAAATAACATTTCAGAAATTATAACTTATCGCACAACAGTTGAAACATAGTTCATATCAACATATATTTACAGAAATGTTACTCACAGTGGGCTTCCAGAACGGTTAGTCAAGCAGTCCTTGACTCGTGACCTACAATCACAAATATGCATAGCACGATACACAATCATCTTAAACATATTTAGTTCACTTAAGCTTTTAAATATGGATGGCTAGAGTTAATAATTAATTAGATTATTAATTTCCTTTAACCTCTAATTAAAACATGTTTAGTCTTGTATTAACCAACTAATTAAATATAAATAATCTAATCATATACCAACCCTTATTGAGTTCACTAATTACACAATCAAACTTAAATTAGGCTCATACACATTAAATTACAATTATTCAATCATGTTTAAATTACTAAATCAAAAACTCATAAATATGCACATTTTGCAGTTTCAACTCCATTTTCAAGCAAATCAAGGCCCAAATGATTAATCTTCACGTTTATTTCCATAATCTTAAGCCTAACTCAATTTCAATTGAATTTAATTAATTCTCAATTAAACCTTAATTTGACTATATCTAATTTTATGAACCTAAATTAGATGCTTAATTGAATTCTTATAAGGCTCTAAATATCAAATTAAACCCATTTTTCCATTTTTGAAACTCAATTTCATGAAACATCCATTTTCTTAAACCCAAGCTCTAATTCATGCTTAATCTCTCCTTAAACTCCATGAATCATGTTTGAAAATAAGTTTAGAATCATTGATCTCTTGAAATTAAAGTGTGAACTCATCATATATGCCATGCATGTAGGATTAAGGGTTAGTTCACTCTTTTTCTTTCATAGAAACTGTGTATGTATAAATGGTCTACCTATATTGACAATTCTTTCATATCAATGTACTTTCGTTGTGAGTCAACTTGAATCCCATAATTTATGAACCTATTTCTTCAAATTCTTGAGATTAGAGAGAAGATTGCTTACCTAGAATTAAATGGATCTTCAGGAATTCCGTAAGCTTTCCTTGCTTCTTCCTTGAGCTCTCTCTCTTCTCTTGCATAAGTGTTCTCTCTCTCTCTTCTCTTGCATATGTGTTCTCTCTCTCTCTCTCTCTCTCTCTCTCTCTCTCTACGTGTATATTCCTGAGGCCACCAAAGCCCACTACCTCTCTTCCATATTCAATTAATAAATGGGAGTTTTACTATTGTTCATTTAGTTATTTTATTATAAATTTTGTTTTCTACATACCTTAGGCTTAAATTAAAGAGGTTAATAAATTGCTTTAACCCAAATTCATTCAAATTAAATTATTCATCATTATCTAATAAGCTCAATTACACTAAATTAAATCTAATTCCTATTCAATTATTTAATTCCAACCTATTAAAATTAACGAATCAGATGAAATCAATTTTTAATTAAACTTCCCAAATAACTCTAAAAATTCCAATTAACATATCCTTGCACTCAATTTTGATTTCTGAACCCATTTATGTCATCAATTTCAATTCCAAAGTAGTATTCTCAACAAATAATTTCCCAATTTGGACAAATATACACAAATTAAATCATATAATCCACAATTAACACATGGATAATTCAGATAATTATAATTTGCATTTTTTGGGTGTTATACCACGGATGCCGCTTTTCTTCCTAATCACATTCATAACTTTCCCTATTCTCCAACGGGGTAACAGACTAGGTTGGTTCAGTATCCAGAATTGAGGTGCACACATGCTATCTCAATCTATGGGGCTGCCATACAGATTTCAAGCCGAGGATACACCCCTGGGTATTTAAACCAGACTTTAGTCCCGAAAATCCCTAACCTTTGCGTTCTAGGCATCGTCATTCGAACTCTAGCTTCCACCGTCGCAATTGGTCTCCTAGGAACTCATTGTGAAACACAAATAAGATGCCTCTGGCGGGGAATGGTACTCAGGGAGAGCACTTCTGGTCGCCATTCTGGCTTGAAACAGGCTTGAGCTTGAGCTTGAACTTGAGGTAGAGGTACCGGAGCATTGGCAAGGCCTGAGGAGGTACATCCGGAATGCAATCTCGAAATTTTCTGAAGTTGAAACAGGCTAAGATGCTCCAAATTTTCCCTCTTTTCTTTTGCTTTGCAGTCCGGAACCTATATAGCTTCAGATAGGTCCTTGTTCTATTGTTCTCACATGACCTGGGTTGAACCCTGCAGTTTATGAAAGAACAAATCTTGTTTTGTACACTATGTTGAGAATGACATAACACTCTTAGCACAAAACGATTTATTTTTGAAATTGAAAATTAGAAATGAGTTTTTAACTAGGTATTAAGCCTATGACTGACCACAATCAAAACAACTCAATAAAGGGAAAGACAAGATAAAACAACCTAAACACATCTATTGATACTCAAAATGACTCAAAACAAGAATCAAGAAAAATAAAAACACAACACTCAGACATTTGCTTTCCATCAGTGGGAGACCTCTCAATTCACGAGGAGCCTGTTTCTCCAGATATTGTTTCCCACCCTTTCTCATTTGTGATTCTCACATCACTCTGGCATTCAATCTCTTTTTCTTTGAAAAAGCCCTTTCCTCACTTTTTCTCTCAGCGCACATCCCTCTATTCTTTAATCTCTGTTATTTTTTTATCCCTTCACTGGGTGGTTGATGGATAAGCAGGAAGTTGTGGGCTCTTGCCCCTGGTATTCTACTAGATTCTCTTTCTTTCACTCACAACCAGTGAGCTCTCTCATAAAGGGGTTTTGGTGCAGCTGGACGCGCAGCAGATCTGCAACTGACATCGGTTGATGATGCCTTTGGCTTAACTTGACTGAAATGTCCCACCGACCAGGTATACAATTGATTGGTCTCACACATCGCGTTTTCTATGTCCCCATTCCGGGTCAGACGCCAATTTGGATATGATTGTCTTAAATGAGAGAACTGAATATCCAACTTCATTCCTAGTTCGTGCTTCGCACTTAGCTTGATACCTCATTGCTTGGAGGATGAGAAAGCTTTCGGCCCTTTGCTGTTAACTTCAGCTGTGCCCTTTTTGATGAATACATTGATAATGGGGAAAAGACAGAAAACATGACTCAACTGTGCCCCTAGTTTACTATTTTGACCATTTTTTGTTTTTGGCTTTCTACTAAAACAATTTTGATCAACATGAGAGTTTGATTAACATGCTTGTTCGATTTTCTGATTTGAAATCATGCAAGTCGGGCTGTGAACACTAAAAATTTTCCATTTTTAGGTCTAAGATATCGTCTAGTTTTGGAAAATTTGAATAATTTTCGAGAAAATTAGTTAACCTCATTAAAAATCCTCAAAACTGTTTTTGCAAATGGCCACTACTGGGACCAACATGAAATTAACTCTTGAGATACACAACCTCAGATCTAAACTTGAATTATCTTGCAGCTGAATCTTCTAATGGAATAAGACAACCGATTTTGACTGAAGATGAGCCAATTGGACATGGATATGATAGCCGAGTTTGAACAAGGATAAGCTAATCAACATGGATGCGACAAGCAGGTTGAAAATGGTTGGGGCAAAACTTCAAGATGAAGTTGCCTGCGTATCCCAAAGATGGGAATCAGGTCGTACGTAGTTCCGGGGTTGAGGTTCACTCGGGTGTTGACACTCTCCTTTTGTGCTCTAACTTTTGCCAAGGCCGCCCTTCTGGGTTTTCAACCTTGCGAGCTATTTTCTTTTCATTTTATTTCTTTTCCTTTTCTTTTTTTCTTTCTTTTTTTTTTCTTTATTTCTTTCCATTTTTTCATTTTTGTTCTTTTTCTTTTCTCTGCTCTAACTTTTGACTGGGTCGCCCTTCCGGGTTTTCGGCCCAACGAACCTCTTAAGGATAGAAAAGTTAACTTGTCCATGTTGATTAGCCAAGGGATCTCTAAGCCATCCGAATCCATGAGAATAACTATGACTCACTAATCTTGATGATGTAAGAGCCCATCCAATTGGGGTCTGAAATTGCCTCTAGTGTTTTGGATAGGAACTTGATTGTCCTTCAACAAAAACTTTCTTCTTTTAGATTCTGGAATTTGGCTTTCATGCCAGTCTTCATTGGCTTGAGAGATGACCCAATTTTGAATCTTCAAGCACATCTGACCTTTTTTTTGCCCCTAGTTCAAGGGACATTTCTCATCCAGTTTTGCAAGCTTCCTTTGATGACATCTGACCTTCTTGCCCCTAGTTCAAGGGATACTTTCCTTCCAGCTTTGCAAGCTTCCTTCGATCACATCTGACCTTCTTGCCCCTAGTTCAAAGGCTACTTCAAATCTAGCCTGGCGAGCCTCCTTTGATGTCATATGACCTTATTGCCCCTAGTTCAAGCTACTTCAAATCTGGCCATGCAAGCCTCATATTATGGTTGACCATTGAACATTCTGAATCCAAGTTCAAGGTTTGAAAGCAAAGGGGTCGAATCTCGAGGCCGAGAGTGATCCTATGCTGTACAATCTCAAGATCAATTCCAAGCATGTCTTCGTAGAACCACGCAAAACATTTTTTGAAATCTTTTAATAAAGCGACTAGTCGCTCGGGCTCCTTTAAAGACAATGTAGAACCAATCTGGATCAAGTCAGGATCCTTCTCAGTACTCACATTAACAAACATTATCTCATTCATTAAGGGCTTAGCATGCTTCTCTTCCTCTCAATCGATCAAATTTTTGTAAATCCCAAGGAATTCCTTCCTCTTTGTTTTCATCACAGTGTTCGAAAAGTTTTTGAACAACTTAGGTCAATGCAATGACTTAAAGGCACAAAAAAAGTAGGTGAAATTGTACTGCCATTTCATTCAGATCTTCTGGCGCAACTGGCTCAATGGCAGAAACAGACGCAAAAGAAAAAGTGTAAAAGACAAACAAAAAACAAGAAAGTAATGTCTGAGGTAACACCCCTGAAATCACCTGACTCTAACACAACAGAACTGACTTGATACAACAAGACAGACTCAATACAACACAACAGAACTGACCCAATACCCAAGTCAGAAAGTAAAATAAGCAGCATTCGCAAATTACTCAAAATAGTGCGTGTCATCCCCATATCTGGAGTAAACTAAGCGCCATCAGCAGGTGGTTCATCCCCCGATCACATAGTCACATTATCCCCCAAGTTCATCGATCCAGTACTGATAGACTTTGCAGGACCAGGTGCAACGATGACCTCTTTATCGATTAGATCTTGAATTTCATGGCGAAGACGAAAACAACTATCAGTGTCATGACCGATTTGCTAATGGAAGGCACAGTACTTGGCAGCATTATACTTGGCTGGAAGGGGATTAGGGAGAGGCCAAGGGTCAAGGGGTTTGAGATGGCCCTTTTTGATCAACAAGCCCATGGCTTTGGATAAGGACATGTAAAGCGGGACGAAGACCCTCTAGCTTCGGGCCTGATGGCTTGAGGTTTGTGCGGTCGGGTTGGATGTACCGATAAAGGGGTTGGCAGGTGCTGACTGGGTTTGATGATCTCTTTCGAATGTAGGATTAGAGCTGAAAAGGGCATTTCTGGTACGACATCCATTTTCCTGGCTTGCCCCTTAATTCAGAATGCTTTTATCTTGAGTGGCAAAAGTGCCATCCACAGTCTTTGTAACAACTGTGAGCACTTGCTGTTTGTTCAATCCTTCAGCCTTCAAAGCCTCAACAGCCCACTGAAGATGTTCATAGGGACCAATGCCTACCCCCACCTTGTTCTTGCCATTTGCCTCCACTTTGCCAAGGGATTGGGTTGCTATATCAGAGCGGAGCCCAATTGTTATCGACATGTCATTGCCCAGACTTGAGATAGCTTTCGGTTATCCATTTTCAACCGCAGCTCGCCCCAAGATTGGGGAGCCTTTTGGCATGAAATTTATGGCATGTGATGTGGTCGATGACGGAACCAATATCCCAAAGGTTAGATCTGCCACTATTCTTTGAAGATCTTCAATCATGCTCATCAGCTCAGAAGTAGTAGGTTCATGGGTTTGAGATGATTGGGGTTCGAGTTCATCAATCATGCACAAATTCGTACTTTCTGGAATAAACACCTCAGGCTTGGGTAGATGGGTCAGGGTGATGTATATGCTGAGGTTGTAGGTAGATACAGTGTATGGATTAGATTGAGATGTGGAGATAACGGGTCAGTGGTGGCCTAAGGTCCTTTTGGTGGAGCCATGATCTCTTCGTCAATAAGATCCTTAATCTTGTGACGGAGGCGGATACAACAGTTCGTATCATGACCGTTCTGTTGATGATAGGCATAGTATTTAGGTGGGTCATATCTTGGTGGAAGAGGATTTGGAAGGGGTCGGGGTTCTAGGAGTTCTAGGTACCCTTTTTCTCGCAGCATTTTCAAAGCTTGAGAGAGACTCATGTAAAGAGGATGGAAATTTTGGGCTTCAGGGATTTGAAGTGGTTGGTTTTTGGCCACTAAGGGAAGTGGTGACCGTGTTCACTTCTGAGCATTTCGCAGTTGTGCTACCATTAGTAGTAGCATTGGAACTGCGAACAACATTCTTTTTCAAAGGTTCATTATCTTCCACAAAGATTCCTTGTCTGATGGCATCCTCGATTTGAACCCCAATTTCATGAAGCTCGGGAAAGGTAGACGGGGGTAGAACAATCATCTTCTGCAGCAACTTGCCATGCAGATTCTGAACAATCATCCTGATCTGATCTTTTTCGGAAGGCCTCGTAGTCATCATCGAGGCCTTCGCTCTCCATCTCATCACAAACTCTGAGAAACCCTCATTTAGCTCTTGGTGAATGACTTCGAGATCACGAGTAGTGACCTCGATTTATGTGTTGTAAGAGTATTGAGCAATAAAGGCCTCAGCCATCTCTTCCCAGTTCTGTTTCACAAAGTCCTCCAATTTAGCATACCAGACTGCGTCTATCCCAGACATGGTTCGGCCAAAGAGAGACATCTTCTGGGCTGGGGTCAAACCCATTGGCCTTAGGATATCAGAAAACAGGTGGAGGTGCACCATTCGGCCTCCAGAGCCGTTGAAGCGGTCAATATGCGGCATCTTGAACCGCTCCGGTAAGGTAACTGCAGATTCAGTATACCCGTCCTCTAAATCATGGATGGAGTTCACTCCTTGTCCTCATTTGAATAACTTTTTTGTTTATTGACCTTGAGTGCAGTTGGGTCAACCTCAAATTCAAACGGAGCTTCAATTTGATAGACAAGAGCTTTAGAGGCCAGTGCTGGGATTGGCTCTGCCGAATTGCCCTGATTCTCTTGGACATTAACAGTATAGGCAGTGGCTCCGGGTGTTGGGTTACCCATGGGAGGTGCATGAGATGCAAAAGCCACAGCCCACTATAGTTGTTATTGTTGCAATCGAGTTATCACTTCGGCCTGACAAGCTAGAACCTCGGCTTGGCGAGCTGTAACTTCAGTTTAGCGAGCTGCGTCCTGCTGCAATGCCTCGATTGTCTGTTGCAGGTGCTGTATCAGTTCTTCCACACTGGCTGGGGGATACTAAGCCATGGGAATGGGTGATTAATTTCGTGCTGAGCTGAATGCAGACAACTGTTCCCAGACCAGACTAGACCTGGGTGAACTGAGGGGTGACTGTTGTAGAAACTGCACTAGTGAATTTTGCCTGAACCTCCTTCGCCTTGTAACCGGTGGGATTGAGGTAAACACAGGTCGCTTCTGAACAATTTCCAACCTAACAAAGTCTATCGATACAAGTCCAGAGTACCTGGGGGATGGCAAACACAGTGACTTAGGTGCACCGATGCAAATGCAAATGCAAAGAAACACATAAATGTAAATAAAATAACATATCATGAGTTCGAGTCAAGTTCTCTAAATCCCCAGCAGAGTCGCCAGAAACTGTGGCTCGACTTTTTCGCGCCCCCCTTTCGAAAGGTTCAAATTGGTCCTACAGTTCGGACTCCCGCGGTTCTGAATCTAATCTCACAAGTGCAATGTGAAACTGATAAACACCAAAGAGTCCAAATCTGGCAACCCGTTTTGGAAAATCGATTTTAAATCAAATAATGCCAAAATTGGATTGCCTTGCTAGATACAGAGTCGCCACCAAAATATTTTTGTTTTGGGAAAATTTAGGAAACCCTAACTCGTGCCAAAGGCCACGTCCGTCATCACCAACGTAGCCTCGGCTCGGGAACTTGGGTACGAGAGGGGAAGGTCCTGAAATGAGCACCCCCGCTCGCCCGATAAAAGATCGGCCTTTACTAATCATGATATGCTTTTTATAAACATTATGTGTTCTTGTTCTGGTTATTAATCTTACCTTACTATGTGATGCACACGCATACAAGTATAGACTACATCGCAAGAATTGGAACATTTCAACTCATGTTTGTTTTCGAAAATGGTTTGAATTTGCCACTCGCAAGTGGGCTTAAAGATGCGGTTTTGCCACCAAACATAGTGGGCTTAAAACATGATTTGCTACTCAACTAAGTGGGCATAAAACGCACATTTGTTGAATTATTCCAATTCAAACAACAACCCTTCATCCACAGGCATTCAAGCAGTTTAGCAAATAAGGATATAGCCTCATGGCAAGCATGCTAGTCATGGCAATCACTCACACTCATGCAAGTATGCTAAAGCGTAAAACTCACCTAGTACTCCAAGCTAAGAAAGAAATAAGTTTAAAAAATGCATGATTTCTAACTATACAAAATGCCTAATGCAACACATGCAATATGCAATTAAATAGGCTCGACTATTTAATCATGATATTTGCAATACTTTGATAGCATGCTTTGAAACACGTATTCAAAGAAGTATTGAAGTGACAATGCAGTTTGAATGATGCGCCGAGCCTCGGTGCATGCAAGACGAATGAATGGATGCAAACATGCAAGCATAAGGTATGCTAATTGAAAATGTCCCTAATCTAACCATCAAAAGCGATTAAATAAAAGAGAGAAAAACGTGGGATTGGAAGACATACACACACGCACGCACACTTATTACAACATTATGCCCTCACGAATGAGGGTCCAAATGAATAAGCTACGCTAATTAAGCTAATTATTACAACAAAACTCGAAACTAATTAGCTAAACCAATTAATTAATTATTACAACATTTGAATTAACTAGCTATTCTAAGCTAACTAAAGCAATTAAATAATCAACTCTCTAAACCAATTAAATAGTTACAACACTCGCATGAATTAGTTACAACTAACAACTAATTGACTAAGCAAATGGCCTCGGAAATGAGGGATGCATGCATGCTCGGTTTCTCCATCCGAAAAATGCCACTACCTTGCCACTGAATGCCTCTGTTTGCACATTTGAGCACCCAACAGTGCTGCCAACTCCCAAAATGCCTCTGTTCCACCTTACCATTATGCTGAGCAATTTCTTCGCTGATGGTCGGTCAGCTACCAATGGTGGCCGTCGGCTACCATTGGTAGTCGGTCGGCTACTGCTGGTGGCCAGTCGGCCACCCCTGTCTAGAACTTCTCCTTTTTGCTGCACCAGAGAGCAAACAGAGGTAAAATATTGTATTCTCAAGGAGTGTGTGTATTATTCCCCTCCTTATCATTGCACAAGCTCAAAGGGGTATAACTCTTGGCTCTCAAACCATCAATCAAGCAATTTCCATTCATGATGGTCAAAGAACCAAGTTTGTACAAGTTCAATGAGTGCAAAACAAGACTCAAAAAGACCACCACCCTATCATGCATGATCAAAGGTGACGGTGACCAAGGCAAGTGGCACATTTCATCACTTTTGAGTATGAAATGTCCCATTTTCCTTGTGTTCAAATTAACGTCTGATTCGAACACATGCAATGCAACATAAAAGATGCTTATCTTGCCTCTTTTACTTGTCCATTTTGTTTACTCATTTTAATTACCAAATCCATCCTTTAATCCATTTAGTCCAATGGTGAGTGTCCTCTAATGGAAGAGGTGTCAACCAAGGGATGGTTTAAGGCAAGAGAGAGGTCATGCCTTTGATTAGTGAACCCTCAAAAGAGGATTGAAACCATTAAGCACAAGCTCGATCTCAAGCTTAAACACAACCCTAAGTTTAGACCACCCTCTAAACAAATGAAAGAGTGAAGAAATGAGGGAGGTTGCAGATATTTAGGTGCTGGAATTATGCATGAAAAACCATTAAAACATGCAACCAAGACACACAAATGATGGTTAAAGCTTTAAAACACTAAGCTAGTGAAGGAATTAACACTACAACTATGCCATACAAGGCTCAAAAGCAACAACCAGCCCAAAACAGAGGTAAAACAGTCCAAAATATAGCTTAAAACATTCTGAAATTAAGCTAACACAAGCTAAAATAATAGGCTAAAACATGAAGCATGCTAGACTAGTAAGCAAGACACAAGGAATGGAGGCTACCTCCTCCATTTTTGGACTTCAAAACATGTTTTTATCCACTAAAATAGCTCTGAAAAACAGTGTTTAAAAGCTCTGAAAAAGATGATACAAGGGTGGGAAACACAAGGGCAAAGGCCTCTAAAACAAGGTACAAAGAAGGGGTATCAACCCCTCAACCTTTAATGGCCTTGGGACCCAAGCTTCAGTCCAAAAACACAAAGTTTTTATAGCCCAAAATCAGTTGGAAAACATGCTAGAATGAAGATAATAGTAGCTAAGACAATAAGCTAAAACATGGGGTTGTACTATAACTATGCAATATAAGCCTTAACTAAACCAACTAGCCCAAAACAGAGCCAAAACAGGTCATTTCAAAGGCAAAAATATGCTGGACTTAAGCTAAGTTAAGCTAGAAAAATATGCTAACATGTAAAGCTATCTAGGCATACAAACAAGACATAAGGAGAGGAGGCTAACCCCTCCAATTTTGGACTTCAAAATAGGGTTTTCATCACTGAAAAACTTCTAAATTTTAGTGGTTAAAAGGCCCAAAAAGTTTGATTTGAAAGTGATGAAAAATGGCACAAAAGCTTAACAAGCAAAAGAGCAAGAAGAGTGGACAACCCCTTAACTCAAAATAGCCTCAAACCAACACTTTCAGGCCACAAAAACAGAGTTTTTTATGGTTCAAAACCAGCCCCAAAATAGTCCAAAACAACGGAAAAATGATGGTAAAGAAAGTGTGCAAAACAATACAAAAGGAGAGAGTTATACATCTTGAAGGGAAGACACAAAATGAGGCGATAAACCAAGCTAAGACCACCTTCTAGAGCTCAAAGAGGGTCTCAAGCAACCTCAGCCCAAAGATAAGCAACTTTGGTTAAGGGTTAATAGGCAAACTTGAAGTATATCTACACTTGCATGCACAAAAGTTCAAGAGAGAGAGAAATCTAGAGAAAGAGAATTGTAGAGAGAGAGGATTTTAGAGAGAGAGGCTCCCAAAATTCTTCCCACCTTGAAAAAAATACAGAAGGTCCTCTATATATAGAAAAATGAGAGCTCAGGTCTAAAATATCAACAAAACAGAGAACTGGAGCTTTTGGGAGACAGCTAGAGGAAAATATCTGCAAAATCTGAATTTTTTTGCACCAGTGGCCGACGGCCACCATTGGTGACCGACCAGCCACACCCGTGGCTGACAGCAAAAATCTGCCCTCCAGGTCTAACTTCAAATAGGCATATCTCCTTCATCTGGACTCCTTTACAGGTCTTTCTTGAGTCTAAATTGAAGCCCCGCAAGTCTTCTTTCCAATGGTGGAAACCTCACATCAAAATTAGAAGTGTGCTAAGAGATATGCTTATTTTAGTGAAGACTGCTCAGTTTTGGTCCTAATGGATTGATGCCTAACTTCTCCCAAACTAGTTTTCTTCCCTCCTCTCCTATTTTCTTCAACTCCAAACCTCTAAACAAGATGTTTTAAAGATTTTTTCAAAGATTTCTCCTCTTTTCCATTCATTTGCACTTTGTCCTTGCTCAGTTTACCGAAAACCGCAACATTTAACGAAATACGAGCCTCGGAACATCGTAGAAACTTTTGTTCAAAAATATTTTGAAAGAGAGGGTTTTAAGTTCTAAAAATCATTTTAGTTAAAATGGTTTTGGTCCAAAATGGGGTGTAAGGTTGCGATTTGAAGCTCTCCTTGCCGAAGAAAATCGAACCTTTGCATAGCATAACTTTCACCATTGAATGATCAATCAGTGGCACCCAAGTCTTAAGGGCGGTCAAAAATGGAGTGTCTATAGCTGTCACATCCAAGACATGGAACTCAATATACTGTTGAGTTGGACCGACCTGCACTCTGATCTGTATTGTTCCCATTATTTCTCTGCTCGTGTTGTCGTACGCCTAGATCACCTGGGCTGTAGGTACGAAATCTGTCGGTTTCAAGCCAATAACATAAGTCGTGCGGCAAGGGCAGACGTTGATTGTTGACCTAGTGTCGACTAATATGACTAATACCCACTTTTCTCGACACTCCACCGATATGTATAGAGGATTGTTGTGTGCAGAGCCTTCTGGTGGCAATTCTTTGTCCGAGAAGGTTAAAGTCGGCACGACACCTCCCGGGAAGACTAGTCCCACCAGCTGTTCAGGAGTTGTTTCAATGGACAATTTGACTTTATCCATCGCCGACAGTACAGCTTGTCTATGCACTCGTGAAGCCATAAGCAGACCCCAGATAGATATATCAGCTTGAATCTTCTTCAACTGCTTCAGCACAGCCTCTTCCTCTAACTGTTTTTCCTTCTGCTTCTCAACTTCTTTACCCTTCCCAGATACCTCGGGTTGGTCTAGATGTGGTGGTTTGAAATATCGGCCACTTCTTGTCATATGGTCGACTTCTCCCACATACCAAGTGTTGTCAGGGAGATTTTTCACCCCAATCCTCATCAGTATGGGCAAGATGCAAATCATCATCATCTTTCTACCATATTCCTTCGGCAACAGACAAACCATTGTCCGGTTCCGTTCTAATCATTCTCACAGCCTTCTGTTTGTCTTGATCTGTTTCTTGCTCAAACCGCTTCAGTGCGACTTCTTGCTCTGTATCTGCAGTACTGACGGCGCCCAATTCTTGAGCTAAATTCTTGATACCGATGCTCTCCGGCAATTTACCCTTTCCATCTATCATTCCGGCCATTGTAGCGATTCCCGCTTCTTGTTCCTCCAACTTCAATCTGATTTTCTCCTCTATATTGGGTTCATCACTTAACCAACCAGAATTGTCTGTCGACATATTCAGATCGAACCAATCAATATGCACGTCCCCTTGATCTTGCTCATCAAAGAAATGCAAATTGTCTATGTCCTTCTCTAGGTCGGCTAGATCATCTAATCATTGGTCTGGTCCATCCTCTCGGACTACACTGACCTTCAGCCCAACTGGCAACACCACTTCTGGCTTGGCTTGATTGATTGGCACAATATAGCAGCACGGGTTGTAGACCTCTTTAGATAACTCCTCAGAGCCCTCGGGCAACGGACTGACATTTTCCACCAAGGCCAATCTTCCTTCATCTACTACTGTTACCACCACAGGTTCGGGTTGGAGTGTAGACGTGTTCATTATGCACAAGTCTATGCTCTCAGGGATGAACAATGCCGGTTTGGGTAAGTGAGAAGGGGTGATATATATACTAGGGTCATAAGGGATGGCCAGTGTATGGATGAGGTTTATATGCCAGGGTGGAGGGGCTTGATTATGTGGTGGGAGAGGATTTGAAGTGACATTGGGCTTTTGAGGAGATGCTATCACCTTGTTGTCAATAAGATCTTGGATCTCATGATGCAGCCTATAGCACTGATCAGTGTCATGACCATGCTGCTGGTGAAAAGCACAGTATTTGGCCGAGTTGTGTTTTGGAGGAAGAGGATCAGGTAAAAGGCAAGGCTCTAGTGTCTTAAGATGCCCCTTTTTTATCAACACGCCCATGGCTTTGGATAAGGACATGTAAAGCAGGGTGAAGACCCTTTGGTTTCGGGCTTGGTTATTTGAGGTTTGCGAAGTTGTGTTGGATGTACCGGCAAAGGGGTTGGCAGTCTTGGGTGTAGTGGTGACCATACTCACGTCTGAAGGCCTTGCAGCTGCGCTACTACTAGTAGTCGCATTGGAACTACGTGTGAAAGGCCTCTTGGGCTACTCCCTTTCATCATTTATCAAACCCTATCTCATTGTATCCTCAATGTGAACTCCTATCTCGTGGAGATCAGCGAATGTGAACAAGGGCAAGCCAATCATCTTCTGCAGCAATCTCCCTTGCAGGTTGCAGACTATCATTGTGATTTGATCTTTCTCGGATGGCTGGGTTGACATCATTGAAGCCTTGGCCCTCCACCTTGTCACAAAGTTTAAGAAGCCCTCATTTGGCTCCTGACGGATCGCTTCAAGATCACGGCTGGTGACCTCAATCTGTGTGTTGTATGAATATTGTGCAACAAAGGCCTCAGCCATTTCATCCCAGCTCCGTTTCACAGAGTCTTCCAGTTTTGCGTACCAGATAACCGCTATCCCTGACAAGGTTCAGCCGAAAAGCGATAGCTTTTGTAGTCTAGAAAGGCCCACTGGCCACAGAATGTCTGAGAATAGCCGCAGATGGACCATGGGATCACCCGAGCCATCAAAGCGGTCTATATGCGGTATTTTGAACCTGTCTGGTAAGGTCACTGTAACAAGCCCGCGAGGGACCTCGACGGCGTTACAGTTCGGACTCGATCTTTGTCACGGTTCTTAATCTGAACCAAAGAGTCCAAATCTGCCAAATCGTTTTGAGAAAACAGATTTTCGGAAGAAGTGCCAAACATGGACTGCTTCGCCAGATACAGAGTCGCCACCTAAATATTTTTTATGGGGGAATTTAGGAAACCCTGACTCGGTTGCCTAAGGCCACGTGTCCGTCATCACCAAAGTTGCCTCGGCTCGGGAACTTGGGTACGATTGGGGAAGGTCAGCTATGAGCACCCCCTCTCACCCGATCCGAAGATCGACCTCTACTAACCATGATATCCAATTTTGAAAACATTATGTATTCTTGTTCCGGTTATTAGCCTAGAATTACTATGTTGTGCGCACAGCAAACAAGTATAGACTAGATCGCCTAATTTGGAACGAAGCATTGCATATCCGTTTGTTTGGAAAACGCTTTGGAATTTGCTACTCGCAAGTAGGCTAAAATACGGATTTCAATGAGTTATTCCAATTCAAACAATCCAACCTTCACCCACAGGCATTCAGGCAGTTATATCACATAAGCAGCTAGCCTCATGATAATCATGCTATCATGTTTAACATTCACACTCATGCGAGATGCTAAAACATAAAATACTTACAATGTACTCCGTGCCAAAACAGTAAACTAGTTAGCAAACATGCGTGATCCTAGTTCATGTTAAAGTGGCTAATGCATTGCATACAGAATGTCACATAGAATAGGCTCGGCTAATCTAAGAATGACATGCGAAAATGCACAAGTAGCATGTATTCAAGTTAGATTTGAAATACTTATGCAGTTAGCATGATGCGCCGAACCTGGTGCATGCAAGACAAATATATGGATGCACGCATACATAGCATAAGGTATGCTAAAATAACCATTGAAAAATATGCCCTAGTGCTTACCATTGAAAGCAGGTAAGTAAAAGGGAGAAAGAAGTGGGGGTTGGAAGACATACACACACTCACCCACACTTATTACAAATTTGCCCTCGCTCGGAGGGACCAAAAGAATAATACAATTTAACCAACCACCTAGCTAATTAAATATTGCAAATCAATTAAATTAGCTAAGCAAATTAACTAATTTATTTAAGCAATGAACAACGGCCTCAGGAAGAGGGTCCAATGCATGCGCGTTCGGCTCTACTCAGAAAGCCACTGCCATGCACAAGTTGCCTCTGTTTTGACTGTTATCCTTCTTTGAAGACTTCACAAATCTCAGAATTGCTTCTCTGGACATTGGGGGACACCACCGGCTGAAGGGATTGGTCACCGGCCATGTGTGATGGTCACCGACCACAAAATGATCCATCGGCCAACAATGGATGGCCGATCGGCACTGAAGATGGCCGGCCGGCCAAATCTTCCTGCAAAATCCTGTTTGACAGCAGCAGAGGACAAAGCAAAGCATGGCAGTGCATTTCAAGCTATGTATGCACCAACCACACCCCTTATCATGTGAATGACTCAAAGGAGGATGGGCCTCGATTCTCGGACCACCAATCACGCATATCCATGCATGATGGCCCAAAGAATCAAGTGTGCATCTTGATATAGAATGCAATACACATAAACAAACCAATGGGGCTTAACCTCTATCACAAGCATTTCAAGAGGTTAAGCATGCGTGCCAATGTGATGCAACCTAGACATAGAGGCTAGCATGCAATCATGGAAATGCAAAGAAGCATACACGGCATACAAGGCATGAAGCAATGCAACCAACAAGTATGCAAGACATAATGTGGATGTTCAAGCATGCAAGCAAACATGTGACTTCATCCAATCATGCAACTTCAATCATGCAACAACACACAAATACGCAACAACATACAAGGAGAGCATGCAACAATATGCAAATGAGGGACTTACACTAATTGGACAGCTCTATACTAAGCCCAAAACAGTGGCCAATGCTATGGAAGTGAGGTCCAACACACACACACACATGTACATGTTAATAGGCCAACACTTAAGCACATAAGAGAAACTTCCAAGCACACTTAAAAGAGACCAAACATGGACTAGTGGCATACATTGAAAGCTCTGAATATGCATGAAATGGAGGTGCCAAACCTACCAATTAACACAAGCAAAGCATGCTAGCATGGCCAAAACTCAAGGCAAGCTAAAAGGGCATGGGACCACACTTAGCAAGACCAAACATGGCATGAATTAAATGACTAAAAATAGAGTTTTAGCATATTAAAACAAAGCCTAAAGATCACTTAGATGACATCTTAATGACTTAAATTCAAGAGCATGCACAATGACCAAACATGGAGCATAGGGCATAACCTCCTAAGGCATCAAAGGAGCATCAAAGGCAAGCATACAAGCATGTCATAGGGACTGAAATGGTGCCATAAGTGGTGTCGAACCACGAAAATAAATCAAACAATGCATGCTCAAAACTCCACATACTTAAAGCCTACAAGCTAACAATGCAAAGGAGCTATGCAATACATGTTATGGTTGACCAAAACAACCAAAAAAAGATCTTAAACATGGCAAAACAAGTATAAAAGCTTCACAAAGCTAGGCCAAAAGCATGCTTGAACAAGGATTAAAACCTAGATGCATGTTAAGGCTACAATATGGCATTACAAGACATGTATGCTAAACAAGCAAGGTGTGTCCAAACCAACTTAAAATAGTGCTATAACATGGCAAAATAAGCACAAATACTAGCTAAGACATGGCCAACATGCACTTAAAAATGATGCTCACACATGAGGCTTAAATGGCACTTTTTAAGGACAACAAGGAGAGGGGGTGGCCCTCTCCTTCCTAGGACCTCAAGGCACCATCCTCACCTCTGAAATCTCTCAAGATTTCAGTGGTGAGGAGGCCCAAACACAATGGTCCCGGAGCTCAACCAAAATGGCACAAAATGGAGCCTTTCAAGGCTTAGGAGGGGTCAAACAACCCCAAAGCTTAAAGAAACCTTAACCAACTATTTAGAGGGCTAAAAAACAGAACTTTTATATGTTATACACTAAGCCCAAAAACAGATGCAAGATAGACAAATAAACTATGCAAAAATGGGGGATAAAGGGACTAGTTTCTTACCCTTGTAGACCCTCTTCACCAATGGTGGACCAGCTGGTTCTTCAAGCTCAAACCAGCTCCAAAACTCCAAAAACAACCCTCAAGGGCCTCAGCTCCAAGAAAAGGTGTGATGGTGGGTGTTTGTGTGCAAAACTAAGGCAAAACACACACAAAATACACAAAGAGAGAGAGATATAGAGATAGGATATATGCAAACCCTAACCCTAGAACTCAAGCTCTGAAAATGTTCTCTAAAAATGTCTAACCTCTTACAAGAGAACCCTCTCTTTTATAGACAATTTTGTCTTGTAAAGCTTCCAAAGGAAGCTAACAAGAAGGCAATCCCTCCATACACGTGTATGGAGGGGATGACAGTGTATGCCAGCTGCCCAAAAATATCTGCAAAAGCAGATGCACAGTAGTTGGCCGGCCAAAAATGCAATTGATCAAAGAAAGATAGCCGGCCGGCCATCTATAGTGCCGGCCAGCCAAACATTTGGCCGGTGGCCACAAAACACAGCCGGTGGCCTCAAGCCATGGCCGGTGGAGTGTGGGGATGGCCCACAAGCCATTCCCTGCCCCTCCAAAGCAAAACACAAGTGTTTGGTGCAAAACCAGACACGAAACAGTCGAGTCGAGAGATCCTGAGGCAAGGCGCGTAGCCGAGACCTCCGGGAACTCAAGACGAACACAAACATGGATGATCACCGAGTGTTCAAGCGGTGACGTCCAAGTCTTGAGGACGGTCAAAAATGAGGTGTCTACAGTCACTGCCGAGTCAGTATAGCCATCCTCGATGTTAAGGATTGAAGTAACACCTTGTGCCTGCTTAAGAAGCTTTTCCAGCTTGTTGACTTTAATTGTAGTAGGGTCGACTTCGAACTCAAAGGGAGGCCTGCGACGGGATCGGATCTACTGGCATGCCCAGATTCTCTTGGACATTAATTGTAACTCCAGGTGTCAGAATACCAACAAGAGGTGCATGGGAAGCAAAAGCTGCTGCTTGCTGTGGTTATTATTGTTGCTGCTGCTGCTGCTGCCTGTTTATTACTTCAGTTTATTGGGCTGTAACTTCAGCTTGGCGGGCAGCGTCTTGCTGCATAGTTTCAATTATTTGCTGGAGATGACGGATCCAGTCCTCCATACTGGCTGCAGGATATTGGGTCATTTAAATAGGCGAGTGATCTCTTATTGGCCTAGTTGTAGAAGATTGTCCCTAACTGAATACAGGTGTTTGTTGAACTGGCGAATTATGCCGAACTCTCCTTCGTCTCATAACCGGTGGGAGTGAAGCAAACACTGGTTGTCCCCTAACAAGATCCCCGGATCTGTAATTCTCCTCATACGTGTCTAGAGTGCTTGGGGGGTATCTGAACTGTCCAAAGCAATTGTGAAAAGCTACCTTGCAAAAAGAAAGCGAAAATCAGAAACCGCACGGCACCTCTGCTTAGATTCTAATCAGTACACTGATGTAATCAAAGCTATAGAACCATGCTCAATACTGAATTTTGCCTCCCAAAAACGGATACCCAAACTTGCAACTGATACGTGCATTCCTGTAGAGTTTCACTCTAAAAGCACATAACAGGTAAGTGTGAGCAAAAACACCCCTATGATGGGGTAGGGTTACCCTGTCCTAATTTCGTCAGGAACTAGAGTTAACTATTCAAACCAAGTGGTTTCACCACAATCCTGCATTCGAGTAAGCAACCCGTTCTAGCTTGGAACAGTCTCTATAACTTTCAATATGCAACTAGGTCGATTGGTCAAAAGAAATGGTACCTCAGCAAGACTACCTAATATATCTCTCATACCTAAAATCGAGAAGTGAAAGGAGGATCAAACGGTACAGCGGTAGTCCAGATCCAAGGGTTGTGTTCCCATCGTGGCAGAGCCTGCAACCGGTCAGCCTTTTGGCAAGCTTTTCCAAGCAAGCCTCCAGTAAACCGTTCAGGAATAGCAGATGGCAAACACTGTGACTTAGGCACACCAATGCAAATGCAATGCAAAGAAACACATAAGAGTAGATGAAATAACATATCATGAGTTCGAGTCAAGTTCTCTAAATCCCCAACAGAGTTGCCAAAAACTGTGGGCTCGCCTTTTTGGCGCCCCCCTTTCGGAAGGTTTGAAAGAAAGCCTCACAGTTCAAACTCCCGCGGTTCTGAATCTAATCTCACAAATGTAATGTGAAATTGATAAACACCAAAGAGTCTAAATCTGGCAAATCTTTTTTGGAAAATCGATTTTAAATCAAATAATGCCAAAATTGGACTGCTTTTCCAGATACAAAGTCGCCACCTAAATATTTTTTATTTCGGGAAAATTTAGGAAACCCTGACTCGTGCCAAATGCCACGTGTCCATCATAACCAAAGTTACCTCGGCTCGGGAACTTAGGTACAATGGGAGAAGGTCATAAATTGAGCACCCCCACTCGCCCGATCAAAGATCAACCTCTACTAATCATGATATGATTTTTATGAACATTATGTGCTCTTGTTCCGGTTATTAGCTAACATTACTATGTGATGCGCACAAACAAGTATAGACTAGTTTGTTCAAATTAGAACAATTCAACTCATGTTTGTTTTTGCGAAAATGGTTTGAATTTGCCACCTTAAGTGGGCTTAAAGTTTGCAAATTTGCCACCAAACATAGTGGGCTTAAAACATGATTTACTACTCAACAAAGTGGGCTTAAAATATACAAACGCTGAATCGTTCCAATTCAAACAAGCAGCCTTCATCCACAGGCATTCAAGCATTTTATCAAGTAAGCATTTAACCTCATGGCAAGCATGCTAGACATGGCAATCACTCACACACATGCAAGTATGCTAAAGCATTAAAACTCACCTAGTACTCCAAGCTAAGAAGATATGAGTTAGAAAACAATGCATGATTCCTAACTATACAAGATGTCTAATGCTACACATGCAATATGCAATTAATAGGCTCGGCTACTAATATGGCATATGATTCAATTGAAGATCATGCGGTCTAAGCACTTATTCAAAGAAGTATTGAAATTGCAATGCAGTTTGAATGATGCGCCGAGCCTCGGTGCATGCAAGACAAGATTAATGGATGCAAGCATACGATATGCTAATTGAAAATATGTCCCTAATCTAACCATCAAAAGCGATTAAGTAAAAGGGAGAAAGACGTGAGGTTGGAAGATATGCACACACACACGCACACTTATTACAACATTACGCTCTCGCGAATGAGAGTCCAAATAATAAGCTAATTAACTAGCTACGCTAATTAAGCTAACTAATTATTACAAATCTGATACCAAAAAACACACTCATCCCAAGCCAGAGACATTACAAAAAAAAAAAAAAAACTAAGGGGCTCACGTGTAATAAATCCAAAATTGAGAAAAATAGACAACGAGGGTCTAAACTTAATAAATCCAAACAATAATACCAGATGGGTCAATTACCCATGGATCCAACCTAACTGAGAGAGAGATACATCACCAGTAAACAAATCAAGGAAAGAGATGGATTTCTCAAAGCTCGATCCACTGAGAGAGGGGTTTTATGAACTCAATACTAGCAAGAGAGAGAACCAGACTTTCGACTCATACGGGGGACCTTCGCGAGAGACAGAGAGACAGTCTCCATGAACCAAAGCGAGAGAGATGTTGCGTGTGCTCCAGAAGTCAAACCCAGATGCGTTGTCGAGACTCGCGACCACGTGTTCAGACGGAGATGAGAATCACGAGTCCAGAAAGAGGCAGTTCAGATCAAGTCGTCGATGCACAGAGGAAGAAGGGCTCAGACTCGCGAGACACGAGATTCCAAAGTTTCAATCACGCGAGGCGAGTCGAACACAGAGGTGTTTATTATGAACCAGATGGGTGAGTCGCAAACTGTGATTCCGATACAATTGCGACTTTTAAGAACACAGAGAGAATCATAAGAGAACTCAACCGAAGAGGCTAGAACCGAAGTCGACAACGATGGCGCTAGGATTTCACACACGGCTCTGATACCATGTAAGATTCCTGAAAACTTTTCTGTATATTCAATTGTATAAGTTTACAAAGAGTGCATCAGTTATATAGCCCTAATCTATGACAGAAAAAGGAAATACAACGAAAAGGGAATTGCCTAAAATTGCCTAATTCATAATATACCATCTATACAATATATATTCTCACACTTTCCCCACTGCGTGGACACCTCATCGCAACCCCCCAACACAAAAGCAACAAAGATTATCCGAATTTTCTCCTTGGACTTTGTTTCCATCTGTTGACTCTGAGTCTGAAGCTCTGACAGCTCACTTTCCCCCATCGCGTTCAGGCCCTTCTTCTTCAGAGGAAACAATAATGCCATCTGGAGCTAATAGCCAAGGCCATCATCCACCATATACAAGATCGGCTTTGTTGGAGCTACTTGGTGATGATGTGAATGGTTGGCGTGCTTTAGCTGCTGATATTGAGGGGTGACACAGGCTGGTATCTGAGGTTTGTGGTCTAAGTTCTTTGTTTTTTGTTTTAATTTTTCCCTGATTTCCAAGCTTACTAATCCTTTGCTTAAAGTTGGTTAAGATATATTACCTGAGTATGGTATCTTTGTTCCTAGAAGTTAAGTGGTACTGCTAAGGTTTTGTAATTCCAAGTACACAATTATCAACTTTCTTATTGCAGCATTTTGTTGTGGGTCAATGCTATGTCATAATTACTGCAACTTAACTTGAACATCTTGAACATTTTTAATCATGTTAGAAATCATGGACATAATTCCAACATCACTTCATCGTTGTGATTAACATCTCCGTCCTCATTTTACAATTTTATCCCTTCAGCAATAACATGCTGTTAATAATACACTGTAATACCTTGAATTGCAAATTACTGGATGAGTATTTTTGTTATGGCCATCAACTGTTTATTATAATAAACGTGTTACTCTATACCTACCTGGCTACCACCATTGATTCTGTAAAGCTTGATGTTACATTTTCTTATTTATATATTAATGTCATCCTTAATCTCTCTCTCTCTCTCTCTCTCTCTAACACACTTGCACATGGGTTCAAATGAAGCTCATGCATGCTGCCTTGGAGTACTGCAATATTAAGTTGATTAGTCATGAATATTCCGCATATATCAGTTTGTAGAGCTGTGCTTTCCTTTGAGAATGGCAGAGTCATGTTTCCATTGATCTCATTAATCTATTTGATCGAGTGAAATTTAGTGAAATCTGTAGCTATTGGTGAATTGTCAATGAGAACTATTTTAGTCCCCCCAGATTGGTAGACTAGTTGTTTTGGTCTTGTTGACCATCTTCTTATGTAGGTGAGGATTTTGGGAATTGCCTTGTCAAGTATGGTTAGCTGGACATGTGATGTAGGACAAGTGTGGGGGTGATGTAGGACAAGTATGGGGATCACTCTCCTGTTAGTAGTGACTAGTGAGCACAAAACTACTATGGGGCAGCGTGAAGACGTTTCTATTTTCGGGCTGTTAGGGGACTGTTCTTGGTAAAATGACTTAGATTGTTAGGGTTATATGTTGTAACAAAACGATAAAGGTTTGGGAGTGAAGAGAGAGTTTTTGGGACTGTTTGGTGACTGTTCTGAGCACTGTGAACGATACCCAAGAACAAAACCTTGGCTAGTGTTGTAGTTTTAAAGCCCTAGAGTTGAATGTTTATTGGGCTTGTAAAAAGGAATGTCTAAGGGTTAAAACAAGCTTAGATATATCTCGTTGGGTAGTTAAAGGGCTACATATGGAAATACCTAATTTATAAGCATTGCACTTGGGTTAGAAAAATTCGATGTTTATATGACATGCATAAAGACAGAAGCTTCGTGTGGAATCCAATATATCAACTTATAGTAGAAGATTCCTACTACGTCCACACCCTAAAGGCTATAACCACGGCCCTCACTCTTCTCACATGAGTAGGCCACCCGCATTGTGAGAGGAGGTGGTGGATTCAGCCATTAGCGGCGTATATATGTGTGTGTGTATTTTAATATAATTCCAAATTACGAAAGTTGTATGGATCTGTTTATTTATGGTCGTAATTGTCTGAATTGTTCTTGCACATTCTTAATTGCATAATTTGTGACACTGTTAATTATAGTTTCTATCTTGCTAGTAAACGTACATTCTGTTGCTATCAAAATTGCTTAGTTTCTGATTAAGAAAAGTTGTAACATTGAAGTAACAACTTCTGTCCTTCCATGTGACAGATTCGTCAAGTCTTGAATGCTTTGCGTAGGGGTGAGAACTTACGAGCTGAGGTTCAATTTTGACGCATGCCGCATTAATTCATTAATTTTTATACGTTGTGCTGTAACACAACCATTTCGTCTTTGTCAACTACCACAAGAGTATGAATGCTTTAGTTGATATAGTAACATTTCATGTTCTGTTGATTCTGTTTTTGACTGGAACTCAATTGAGATGGCAAAAATTCAGTAAGGCTTTCTATGCTTCTAAACTTCTAAGTAATTATTGTTTATGTTATCTACTTTGAAGGGGGGAAAAAAATCAGTTTGATTAAAAGCAGCTTTCACAATAATTAAGCTCTGTTTGTTGCAAAGGACATTATTTTCTTGGAAATATGCACAATACAGCAGTGCATTGTAACAGTTGCTCTTATCATGCTGCATGAACTAGCTTTATAAAAATGCTACCAAAAGAACTACCAAAAATTCTACAAAATACTCACATGGGTGTGGGTCCCTTATGGTGTTGGTGCCACACCCATCATGTGACTATCATGTGACTATTTTGTAGAATATTTGCTAATTTTTTGGCAGTGCTACATCCACATAATTTTTTCCCCTACAATCACCTAATGAGGTGGCAAGACAAAATGCTTGTTGAGAGAGTTTTAAGAAAATATTTGAATGTGGGTCAACTTTGATTTGATTATTTATTGGATTCATTTGTAATGAATTAGAGGAAGTGATCTTGGCCTTAATTATTATTAAGTTCATGTTTAAATTCATTTGTAATGAATTAGAGAAAGTGATCTCGGCCTTAATTTGATTGTCACCATTTCTCAAAATTACTAGAATTTTAACTTAAACGTTTGCAATGTTCTATTTATTGGATTTACAATTGTTTTTGTTTTTTCAAAAAAAATGGATAAGAAGTGTGTATCACGGGTAGTCTTTTTAATTGAATTATTTATATTGTAATTTTTCTCCCCTCTATTTAACGTTGAATAAATGAGTCAGTCGAATTAATTTGTTAAATACAAATATTATATTTGATTGTATGTATGAAATAAATTTTTTTTTTTTTTAAATCAAAGATTTTAGGATATTAATGTGGGACCATAGTCTGCATGGCTGCCACGTAAGGAAGAGGTTGAAAAGGCTAGTTGGCCCGCTTTCATTAAATTGTGGGGTTTGTGGGCCCAACCACGCTGCTAGGAAAGGGCAAGTAAGAAAAATTTAGTTCTAGATATGCCACGTATTAATCATAATTTATCATATTATTTTATATTTTTTAATTATTAAATGTAAATTTATAAACCTTATTTTTATTATTAATCACAACACTATTAAAATATCATTGGCGACACCAAAAAATCATCCAACAACTTCTCGGAAGGTAGACCCGAAACGGCGTATATGGACATCTCCAATTCCAAGTCATGATCACCATCACCCCCACTAGAACAACAAAACTCTATGCAACTCATCACCCATCATTTTCAACCCAAAAATAGTATGTATTATGATTTTTAATTCCAATCTTGCTATATCTTTTTAATTTTGTGACCCATTCCTATATGAAATGGTTTCATATTTTTCTCTCAATTTTTAATTTCTCTAATTCCACATTATTAGAGTGGATTTGGGAGACAAAATTAAAAAGATGAATCATTTTTCTTTTTATTATATTGGGTGAGGCTTCTTTCTAGTGTTATCGATATTTGATCAACGTTATTTTTTTATAAGAACAATATACTTAACAAGTCCTATACATTAAACGATTTGAATCATTAGAATAAATCTGGAGTAAGGCCTATTTTGATGTTATATAGAAACCTATTTCTTTTATTATAAAGCTTACTTTAAACATAACTCGAGATCTTGATACTTGTAACCAACTCTGAGTTCTTCAAATATAACTTGAAAATTTAACGAGTTATAAAATATTTTTAAGTTTAATTTGTTTACATTAACGAGCTGAATACGAATCAAATTAAAATATTTTATTTTTTTATAGCACATATAAAATTATTTAGTCAAGTAGTAATTGTTTAAATTTGGCTTATTTACATAACAAGTCAATATCAAATGAGTTTTTTACGAATGAAATACAAGTTGAGGTCAAACAGTTTGGTTCATTTTACAGTTGAAGTCAAGTAATTTGGTTTATTTTATAGTCCTAAATATCCAACGATAAAATTCATATAAATATGTAACGAGTATATTATACAAATTAATAAATAAATATCATTTTGAACATTAATATATTAAAAAAAAACTAATATGAAATGTAGGACTATAAAATGTATCAAATTATTTGAGCTTGATTTTATAAATTATAACTCAACTCGATTTGATTGGTTCAAAATTTAACCAAGTTAAATATATTATGAAATTTACTAAAATTTTTAAACCAAACTTAAATAATCTGCTATTTAAGGAAGAAATTATGTAGAGACCTACAGGCCCTTGCCTCCTACTTTGCACAAGATGCTCTATTGTTATAAATAGTTAAACACACCAACAACTTCTCCCATGGTCCCTGCTCTCATTTAGTTCTTATAATTTATTTAATTCTTATAATTTTAACTGGGAGAATTATATTATTCACACTCTATATTATATGCACTTTCAATTATATTATTATTTTCTTTAGTTATGATCAATTACTAGAAATGTAATTAGTTAGGTATGGTCAGTATTTAGATAAAAAAAAATTTAATGAACCGATAATATACCGACCGCTTCTCTCATCAAACCGCACCAAACCGAACCGATTGAAACGGTTTAATTCGGTGCGGTGTAATCATTCTATGACCTTTCAAACTTGAGCTACTTTTTGGTAGTCACTAATGTATGTAAAAATATTAAATTAGTTATTTGTCCATTACTTCAAATATATTCAATTCGTCCATTTAATAAATACTTTTCAATTCCTAAATTAACAAAAATACAAATAAAAAAAAGTTATAAAATACTAAAATTTTAAGAATATTGAGTTAGAGTTAAGATTATATATAATAAAAATATACAAATTTAAGTTATAGATATGATAAAGTTAATTAATTAAGGTTAATAATTTATTATAGTTATTAATATCATTATATTATTAGATTATATAATACATGTTAAAGCGGTCGGTTTCGGTTTAATTTGGTGCACAACATGCTTGAACAGATATCGAACTGAAGATTGAAAAAAATCAAATTAAAAAATTTACACAAACCGATTCTTGTTAAAAAATAGATCAAATATAACTGGTTTGGTCCGGTTCAATCAGTTTAATCAATTTTTTTTATTTTTCTTACATCTCTAGTTATGACATTATTTTGAGATTTTGATTATGGCTTTTTTTTTATTTGGTTATGAATTTTTTTATTATTTTTTCTTTAGTTATGACTCAAAAAGTATGAAATTATACTATTTTATTCTATATTTATAAGGTGTCCTTAACTATTTTCTTTAACAACTCTTTATAATACAACAATAAATGAGAAAGATTATTGTACACACTTCGAAAATGGTATGTACCATATGCACTTTATAACTAAATAAGAAAATAATATAATTTCAAACTTTCTGAGTCATAATTAAAAAAAAAAAAAAAAGTCATAGCCAAACAACACATGAGGCATAATCAAAGAATTCATGAGTCATAACTAAAATAAGATTATAATTAAAGAAGAAGATTGGTCATAACTAAAAAAGAAAATGACATAATTTAAGGCTGCATATAGTAAGAGGTGTGTATAGGAGAATTTTCAATTTATATGTACACCCATTATAAAAAAATATCGTTTTTTATTTTATTTTATTTTATTTTATTTATGAAAGTTTAAAATAATTGTAGTGTTATATGTAGTAAAAATTATGAGTAGTCAATTTACAGTGTCCATATCAGTAAAACAAAAAATGTATGAATTATTATAGTTATGTTATGAACGATGTAGTGTAAATCTTAAGAATTATTTGTTATGCAAAATATTACAAACTTGTTGGCACCATAAATAAATAAATTATTATTATTATTATAGATAAATTGCAGGACACGTGACACTCTCCTACTTATTTAGAGGTATAAGAAGTTATGAATCATTAAACACATGTGAAAAAATGATGGAGAATGTGGAGGATCATGAAACATGAATTGGAAGTTAAAGGAAGTTATGGAAACATAAAGATGAAGTGGAAAATCATGGAGTGTGAAGTATGGGAAATGGAAGAATGTGGTAGTTATTAGGTAATTTTTTCCTACAAATGTTTGCCAATAAATAGCTATTCATGGCTACATTGTACAGACCCACAACTCAAATCAAAGATAATTGATTTATATTTTTTCTTGTCATTTATATTTCTTGCACTTTATTTTCAACACTTCATTTTCGAAGCATAGGAGTAGAGGTAATTTTATGCACTTCCTTTTCAAAGTATATGAGTAGAGGTAATTAATTGTTACTTTGATTGTTCACTCAATCACCTCAATTGTTCACTTAATCATCTTTCTCCATTTTCCTCATTCTTTTTTTAATTATTCTTTTCTTTACACTTGGCAATTTTGAAGTCCTCTTCATTGAGACAAAAGAACTATCAACACAATCATTTAATAATTGGCTTGAATTTAATCTGTAAGGATTTTTCAATCCTTACTGACACGCTCGCATTTATGGTATTTTCCTTCATAGGAAAAATAAGCCAATAAAACTATTTTAGTGAAAGAAGTTGCAATTTGTTATAATTATGAAATATATATTGTGATAACATATATACGATATGCACATTTTAAAGAGTGTACACCATAATAATTCCCTAATCTATTATGTTTTAAAATATATTTTTAATTATATTATTCACTTTGCAAATGAAATTAAATACACAATTTTTGTCTTTTATTATCCCAATTATTATTTTTCACTGTTACAATGTAAAAACTCCCATTGATTAGTAATGCTATCACGTTACATAACTGTTATATCAAATATTTAACAAAAACAAAAGTTTATCTATTTTCAATTAATAACATGAAAATTGATTGTTTTAAATCTAACAACCCCGGTTGATAGCTCGAAATTCGTGGGTCGAATTTGGCTCGACACCAAAACGACGTCGTTTAAGTGACTTTTTTTTTTTTTTTTTTTTTCCTGTGTTTAATCAGAAACGAAGAAGAAGAGGGGAGAAGAAGAAGAAGAAGAAGAAGAAGAGAAGGGAAGGGAGAAGAAGAAGAAGAAGGGAAGGGAGAACTGGATAAGAGGGGGCATCAACCAGGGGCGGAGGCACGGCAGAGGCTGAGCTGCTGCGACGAGCTGTGATCGGCCGACGATCGGCCGCGCGGGGCTGCGATGATCGGAGCTGCGACAAGGACGGCCGGCAGAGGCGGCGAAGGCGACGAGCTCCTCACGGTGCTGCTCTCTTCTCTCTCTCTCCCTCTCTTCTCCTTCTCCTCTCTTCTCTCCCTCTTCGAATTCGAGCCAAATTCGACCCACGAATTTTGAGCTACCACCTATTTTTCTAAATCTAACTCCATTCTTATATTTTTTTTTGGGCCCTCCAACAATCAAATCCTGAGTTCATACCTGCTACTATCCATTTTGTTTACAGCCCCAGCAAAAGGTACCTCAGTACATAGTGCAAATTTGAATTTAATATTCGACACTCAAAATAAACCTAATCTACACATTTTAATTCCTTAGTACATTTCAAATTTATTTTTTTTTTTGACGTATTCTATTTTGTTAATTTGTATAATATTGGACAAATTGTAACAGTAATTCTTGTACCTTAGTAATTGTGTCATTTTGGTCCTTATAATTTCAATTGACTCGATTTTAACTATGAATTTATGATTTTGTTTCAATTTAGTCTAATTGATTACAATTCTTAACATTTTTTTAATGAAAAATACGCATATAAGTCGCATATGTCATATTTATTAGATTAAAATTTTGAATTTATTAACCTTAGCGAGTTAACCTCAACCAATTCAATGATTACTTTCAGTCAAAAATACTAATGACATTATCAATTGGACCAAATTGAAATAAAATTTAAAATTAAGAGTCAAAATTATGTAAATTAAAAGTGTAGAGACTAAAATAATACAAGAAACAAAATATAAATATCTCCAATATAATTTGTCCTATAATATTTTGAGCTTGTTTGGCATAAAAAAGCCAAAAGCCAAGGCTTCTTGGCTAAAATAGTCACAAAAAGATAAAATAAATTTTTTAATTTCATAAGACAAAACATCACATCCAACCCATAATCATTTTATTTTTTCTCTCATAAAACTCCAAAAAATCAAAAAAACATATCCCAAACAAAACATTTTAACCTTAATTTAAAAAAACCAAAAAATAAAAAAGTTAACCTACATCTCAAACCATGTTTTCATTTCTTTTGCTGTGAGGTTGCTTACTACTGGCAATGGAGAAATTAAAAGGCAGCGGATCTATTCAAATAACATAAAATTCAAATCAATAGTACAGTTTATAAACATTAATAATTAAATTTATAAATTTTTTATTAATGTATAAATATTTTATAATTTTTTTACTGATGCGTAGTTGATAAGAGTTTGCTTGCATTCCTTAAATAAGTATATTTGTTTAAATAAATATACTGATTTAGATAATATCACCATTTTATTTTTTTATATATTTTTTTTATAAAAGATAAAAAAAAAATACACTTATTTAGCCTCCGTTTAGGAAGTGAGTTGGTTTTTTGGCTTTTTAATTTTTTTGACTATTTTAGCCTGGGCTAAAAAACTTTTGGGAAGGGCTTTTTGGCTTTTTAACTTTTTTTGTGAGAGAAGAGTGTAATGATTATGGGTTGAATGTGATGTTTTGTTTATTATGATTAAAATAGCTTATTTTATCTTTTATGACTATTTTAATTACAAACCAACTTGCCAAACACCACCTTTTGAAACTCAACACTAAAGACAACGCAAAACTAATGACAATGCAACCACAACAAAACTAATGATTTTAATTGAATACAAAAAGCCAAATAACGTCTATATACGTGTCATCATCATCATCACTTTTATTTTTTATATTTTTTTATTCAATTTTTAAATTTATTTTATTTTAAACTTGTAAAAGGTTTAGGCGTTATCAATCATTAGACCCTAGATCATGCCAACCCTTCTGATTTGAGAGAGGAGAGATTTTCAAAATTTAAATTAAAAAAAAAAAATCAGACTAGTTCGACGCAAATAATCAGAAAAAATATTTAGCTTGTTTAGTTTTGGTTTGTAAAAAACATTTTTTTTAAAATTTTACATTTTTATTTTTCGTATTTTTTTGTTTTCAATAATTTTTTTAATATTTTAAGATATATTTTTTTAAATTTTTAGATATACTTTACATACATACACCTAAAAAGTATAATATTTGTGAAAAAAATCTTTAAAAAAATCACTAAATATCAAAAATATAAAAAGAAATATGAAAATTTAGTACATTTTTTATATATTTGTGTATTTCTTAATTTTTTAAAATATTTTTTTACAAATATTTTACTATTTAGGCTTCATTTGGGAAGTAACTATTTTAGTTAAAAAGTCAAAAAGTCATTATAAGGCTTCGTTTATTTTACTAACTTCTTGGCTTTTTTGCTAAAATATGAGGTAAAAAACTTATTTGTTTGGAATGACTTTTTAATTTTTTACGAAAATATGTGCAAAAAGTAAAGAGAAAATGAAATTTTTGACTTTTTGGTTTATGTTATAAGTTTTTTAGTTTTTTAGCAAATTTTTGGTTTTTAAGCTAAAACTATTACTTCCCAAACGAGGCCTAAATTGTCACATCACTCTCTACTTTTCTGAACATTTTTTGGTAAAAAGTCAAAAAATTACTAAAATAATTTGTTTTCAAATGAAGCCTTAAATACATTTAAGTAAGGTACATCTAAAAAAATTACTTAAAATTTTAAAAGTATTCACTAAAAACAAAAACAAAAAATTTAATTTCCAAAAAATTGAAATTAAACACACTGATTATTACTCTAAAAAAAATTATATAAAAATAACAATTTATTAAAAAAATTGAAAAAGGTCTGCTGCAAACCAAATTGCTTGATTTGGCTTTGTTTCTCCAATGCACCGTTTGGTCTTGACGTGTATATAATTTAATAGTTACCGAATCATTTGAAACCAAACTTGACCATATAAATATGTACATATATAATATAACTTGTTATTTATCGTAAATATTAAGTACTTGATTCGCATGTCATGTGTTCTTATATAGACTTGTTTTGGAAATTAAAAGTTGGTATTTAAATTTCTTCTAAAAAAATGTGTAAAAAAAATAGAATGACAATGTGACATAAAAAAAAAAAATCCAAAAACGGATTTTTAACTGAATTGTCAAAATAAGCCATAATAGCAGAGCTAATTCTAAACAATTATTTAAATTATTATTGTTTATAAAATAATGACCTTTGTTTAACGTTTGAGTAAGTTGTGAGTAATATTTTATAATTATATTGTATCTGGTGATAAGGTTCGAACTGCGTTTTACTTGTTGAGGAGCAATTTGGAAAGATCAGTTTTTTAGATTTTTTTTAAATTTTTGGATCACATTATCTCTCTACTTTTTCATACAAAAAAGTCATGAAAAGTCAAAAAATTAAAAAATCAACTTTTACCATCTTCTCAAAACACCACCCATTCTAATTTGATTCTAAGACTTCTATGATTTAAGTTGATTCTAAATTATTTAAAACCACAAATAACAGTTTAAGTCTTAACTAGCTCATCACATGACTTTTCACTCAACCCATATCATCATTACTATATCAGAGAGTGGAGTTCAAAAACTAAACCTCACTTCGTGATGGCCCAAGCTGTACATGCATGGAAAGTCATGTTTGGGATTGACAAAAAAAAAAAAAGGTTATGAAAGGTTTCGATATTCCTGGTGAAAGTAAGATTTTTTTACCAAATTCTCTCAAAAAAGGTATAAAAAAAAAAGTTAAAAAAAGGGTTAAGACGTTGTGGCTAGCTCTAATACCGTAAGATAAAAATTATAAAATAGAACTCACATTTAAAAATCAATTTACAAATGGGAGTTATCTCAATGATTTTATTTTTACAGAGCCAAACTTGTTAAAAAAAGATATGAAATCATAATCTTGGGACTCATCAACTACTTGGCGTACATATTCAAGACCTTAGACCTTGGATAATTTAGCGGTTTTTTTAACACTCCCAATACTACATTCATCTTAGATGAGTCACGTTTTATTAAGGTGGTGTTTGTTTTGCCATAATAATCTTAGACACAAATGAAATAATTATTTCTTGACTTTTCAATCAACTTTTAAATTAATGAATAATTATTTCATTTTCAACGTATTTTTTTTAATTTACAAAATTAAACATAGGAATGTGTATTTCAACCAAATGACCATTCTAATCATCGTCTTATTCTAATTAATGAATGTCGTTATTGAAGTGTCTTTTTTATTAATTTTTAAATGTATGTAACAACACAATTTCTTCTCCCCCTTTGTTTCTTCCTAGTGGAGGAGTAAGAACTTCATTAACCTAACCGTAATAATAAAGGTAACCTAGCTAGGTGAACAAACCATACGTAACAACTAAAAAAAAAAAAAACTTCACAAGCCACACCTTAATTATATTCAGCTTGTTTAGTTTGAATTTTCAGAATTTATTTTTAAAAAAAGTATTTTTTATATTCTGTGTGTGTGTATGTGTTTTTTTTTTTTTTTTACTAATTTTTTTAATATTTAAAGAAATTTTTTAATTTTTAGATACACCTAACATAAATACACTAAAAAAGTATAATATTTTTGAAAAAAAATCTTTAAAAAATTCACTAAATACTATTAAAAAAAATGAGAGAATTTAGTATATTTTTCGTATTGTTGTATATATATGGATTTTTAAAATATTTTACTTTTTAGATATATCTAAGTAAGGTGCATCTAAAAAAAATTTTAAAATTCTTAAAATTTTAAAAATATTCACTAAAAATAAAAAATAAAATAAAAAATAAAAAACTCAATTTTAAAAAAAATTAAATTTAGAAAATTGAAATCAAACATACTGATGGAAGTTTAACTCTATAAAAATCAATGCAATATTTAAGTTTTGGAAAAATGTATTAATCACATTGCCGAAAATGCCGAGTTTTTTTTTTAATATTCCAAAAAAAGAAACTATTTGGATAATTGACCCGCTTTTTAAATTATTTGGAAAACTAACCTGCTTTTGAAATCGCATTTTGAAAATACGATTTTGAAATTGAAATTACATTTTCAACACGCAATTTTACATGTTGAAAATGTAATTTTAATTGAAATCGCATGTTGAACATGCAATTTCACTATGTCATCATTTTCAACTTGTAATTTTGAGGTGAAATTGCATGTTCAAGATACAATTTCAATTTTAAAATAGCATTTTGAAAATGTGATTTCAAAAAGTAAGTTAATTTCTTAAATAGTTTGAAAATTTGATCAATTCTCTAATTAGTTTTTTTTTTTGGAATATTTAAAAAAAAATCCAAAAATGCCATTCTTTTAAGAAATCTAAAAAAATGTTTGTATACGCCAAAAATATTTGTTATGTACGTGGCGAAAAAAAAAAGTGAAGAAGAAGTAGAAAGGAACCGACCAGCCGCAGTTTGTGAAGGAGGCAGGGATTCTTTGAGATATAGGGGGGTGTTTGCCATTAAAGATTCTAGTTTTTTTTTTTAAGTTAAAATTTATAAAAAGATAGAATAGATTAAAATAATTAATAAGATAAAATATCAAATCAAATTCATAATTATTTTATTTTTTCTCTCATAAATATCACATTAAATTATAAAAAAAAATTAAACTATCTTTCCAAATATAAAAATTTTAGTCAACTAAAATATCAAAAACAAAAAAAGTCATTTATTAAAAAAAGTCAAAAAGTCACTATCTTATTTAAATCACATCCTCTCTCTACCACATCACTTCAAACTTAACTCATATTTCATAAAAAATCAAAAAGTACACTTATTTAGAACATCCCAAACCACCCCTAAAATGACCTACTAAAATAGCAACTTTCCAAACACCTACATAAAATAATAACGGCCACTGCCTCTGCCTTGTACTTCTACTATAAGTTTCCTGACGTACTCGTCATTGTCATCTCGCACCAGCTTCATTCTAATATTATTAATATATATATATATATATATATATAAATTTATTTTTTTAATTTAATAATATATAAATAAAATTATTGATTGATTGATTAAAAAAGATGTGAAAAAGAGAATTATCTTAAATATTTTAAGATAATGCCATATCGTTGGGTTTAATAGTAAATCTAATTTTTAGGCTTAAGTAGCATCACCTATATTATTATTATTTTTTATTTTTTTTTTGGTTTAACAATAAGGGGCGCTTGACCTAATTTATGCATATCACGACTAATCCCTTCTCCAGTTCGGTGAAAGGCATGCCATCCACGCTAGGACTACGTAATTCACAAGAAAGTTCTTTCTTGTAGCCTGGCCTGTTCTGGCTTGACCCTAAGAGTTGAACCTTAAATAATTGCGTGGGGAGTATACCCACCAACCATTCAAGACAACCCTTATATATATTATTATTCAATTTTTTTCGTAACACTATTATTATGTGTTTGTTTCTATGTCTAATTACTGGTGATTTTAAAATTTATTGAATTTTAAAAAATTTATTTAAGTTGATTTCAAATCAAGTTTGATTCAGTTGAGTATAAGTTGTTTAGTTTTTTAATTTTTTAATAATGCACATAATTTTGACGAGTTGAGTTCGAGCCTAATTTAAAAAAATTAACAACTTTTAATATGTATTTAAGTTTTACATTTGTGTATAACAATTTAATTTTAAACAAATTTTTAATGAGTCAATAATAATTGAACATGAAAATTTTAGATTTTTTTCGCGGTGGGGGGAATCCAAAAAAAACAACAGCATACAAAGCTTTAACCACAACAATTGTTTGATTGAGTTTTCGCGATTTATTTTTTTAACTAAAAGTTTAAAAAAATAAAAATTACTCATTATTTTGTTATGCTTTCTTTCTTTTTGGAAAAAAATAATTTTTAAGAATTTAAAAATAATTATTTATGATGCATGCTACTCCATCAAACAAAAGATATTTGTTAAATATATTAATTATATATTTTTAGTAGTTTTTATTGGGTAATACTATTTGTAGACTACATAAAATTTCTGTATACACTATTTGTCTTTTGAATATAGATTTTCAAGCAAAAGTTAAATTTTTAGAGATAAATTTCTAAATAAAAAATAATTACTCAGATATAAACAATTGAACATAATATATATCTGAACAATTCATTTCCGAACATTCTTTTTTTTTTTATGAAAAAAATTATATTACAATGCTAAATATTGGGGGAAGAGAGTAGCATGAAATGTAGCAAGAAATAAGATGATGAATATCACAGCAGCAGTTGATGGTGGTGCCAACAAATATGTAAAGTGCATGCAATTACACACAAAAGCATGGCCATAAAGGCATTGAATCATTACTTTCATATGTAACGCTCGTATTTTTGTAATAATTATTTTGAACTTTTATCTAGTAAAGTATCACTCACAAAAGATAAAATAGAATATTTTATTTAATTTGGTGACGCCATACAAACAATTTTTTACATATAAAAAATGGGATAATGTTATACACAATAAATTAAAATTTTAAATTAATTTTTTTTAAAGAAAAAATATTTTACTTGTCAAAATGTCATTCTCACTAAAAGTCTTATTTTTTTTAATTTTTATTTTCTAGAACGGCCTTTCAACTAAGATTCCTCGCAATAAGAGGAATTAATCTGCAAATAATTTTTGCAACAAAATTTTTTTAGAAACAAAAAAAAAACTTTAAAATTCTTATTTATTATAGTGACAATTTCATAATTAAAGGAGAATTATTCGTAATTAATTAACACCGCATAGTTTCCTAACTTCATTCACCACAATTTTTTTTTTTTTTTTTACAACACCACAAAGTCTCATACTTACAAAATTTTAAATGATATTAATTGTGATTATTAAATAAATTTATTTTATTTTTATTTAATATATTTAATTTTAAGTATTGAATTGAGTTATCAAATGCCACTCTAGTAGTTCTAAGGTTGGCAGATTTTTATAAATCGACTAGCTTATTTGCCATGTGACATTTAAATATGTGATTTATATATATAATAAGCAGAGACGGACCATAGTGTAGACTATAGGAGGCTGTGGCCCCCCTGTGTTTGAGACCATCTTGTTACTTGCAATGGTTTAGAATAGAGCATTGAAATTTTTTTTGTTTGCATGGCCCCCTTCCCATTTCTTGTCTTCAAGAGCAAATGTTTAACCAATGTGACACGAGTTTGAAGGAAATTGAAATTGAATATAATATATTTAGAGCAATACTATAAATATAATTTACTTTAACAATTGAATCTATTTTGTGCGATATTTGAAATGTGTTGTTTGATTCTTATTAACTAGTTAAGCAACATGCTTTTATGAATAATTTATTTTTTGTTATTGTTGTTTATAACTTTCTTTTTTAGATTGTGAAATTCCGAATGAGTTTTTTTTGTTATAAACAAATTATAATCAACTCAAAAAATAGATTTTAGTTTTCTAGCAAAAAAAAAAAAGTTTAAAAAAATTAAGTTCAATTGCACAACTCAATCTTTTGTAATTAACACGTGCTTAACATAAGCTAAATTTATTGAATTTGAATAGCACTTGAACTAAATACCTTAAGTTGGCCAGTCGAGTTTGGACAAGTATGGGCAATTTCGAACATTACTGGAGTTAGATCGGGACAAGTTTTGAACCCAATTCAACCCACTTAGCTTGCACCCTACCTATGGCCCCTCTGGTATTAGAATCCTAGTTCCGTCCCTGATAATAGGAACATCATTTTCACATTAATGTTTTATTCAATAATATAAAAATAAAAATTAGTGATTGATAGGATAATTGCATATGCTATGAAGTATAGATATCAAGACAATATGATCTCACGATACGATAAAATTTAAAAAATAAAATATGAATATAATTAAAATATGTTTTATATATAAAAAATATTTTTAGTATTATATTATACACGAGCTCAAAGAATTGTGAAAAATCATTCTTTAAGAGTTAAATATTAGCTCAAAAATCAATAGTCAATTTACTTTTTTTTTTCTTCAACAGGATATTTTAATTTGATAAAATTAAAAAAAAAATATCAAATACACGAACGAGTTTCCAAAGGGTATATTGTCTAAGCTAAGCAATTTTGCCACATATTTAGAAAAAAAAAAAAAAAGCCACTCAGTTTTATTCAAAATTAAATTTGATGGACAAAAGTCTCTTTAAATTTACACTCTGTACTTTAATTTTTGATAAAATATTTTAATTAATTAAAAAAAAAATTTGGTAAGTAGAAATTATGAGAGAATAGAGGGTGAGTTGGCAATGGGTTGTAATTCCATGGGATGGCCAGGTGGGCCACCATCATAACAGTGGGACCCAAACATGGGAAACAAAAAAAGTTTGTAGATAAATAGAGTACATTATGTGGTACCTTCTCTTATTGTGATTGACTTTGATAATAGAGTTCACTATATTTATGTTGAGTGTTTGAAAAATAATAATGAACATATACATTTGTGATTAGTGATTAATGAAAAGTAATATTTCCTCATTAACATACAAAATTTTTTCCAAACACAGTGAGAGAAATTTTGTACGACGTGCCTTTGCTTTAGCTATCCGTTTTTTGTTTTGAAGCCAGTAACGGCATTTCATCTCATGATTGTATTTTGTGCACTTCCTTCCTCCTAACACCAAACCGAATCATCCCTCCCCCACTCCCCAACAAAAACACAAAATTATATGGGTTAAAGAGAATACCTAATTGTGTGTCTGTCCAATGATATTTAGGTTTTTTTTTTGAGAAGTGTCAAAAAAAATAAATTCATGGACTTATTTGAATTACATTATTTTTACATTTTTTACATATTTCTTTTTGCTATAAATAAAAAAATCAAACTTTTAACACTTTTCAAGACAACTTTTAATTATTTCTCTATTATTTTTTTATTTTAAATTCATATAATTATTTAGACTCTTATTATTGATTGAAAATATTGTCAATAAATTTTTTTTTTTTTGGAAATACAGAATAATTTCTCGTCTCCATCTCTCTCTTCTACCACCACACTAACACCTTCCATCGCCACCACCCCCTTTTTAAACTCCTCCTCACCCCCTCTCTTCCCCTTGTAAGTCTCTCTTTGTCTCTCTGCTTCTTTATCTCTTTGTATCTCTGCTTCTTTATCTCTTTGTATCGGTCTCTTTCTCTTACTAGCTAGTAGCCACCATGTCTGACATGGGTGGTGGAGATGAGAACTTCTTTTGGGAGACTCAATCATGGGCTTTTTCGAATTCGGATGATTTGGGTTGTATCGGTGAAAAATTTGATGGGAAGCCGCCACCTGATTCGGGGTCTAATACTCAGACACCAACCGGGAAAGAAGTGGAAGAGGTGATACCGGTGGCACTTGGAAAGAAACGAGGCGGGGTTGGCAAGAATGGAAAAGGGCGTGGTGGTGAGGCCAATGAAGGAAAAGGTGGTGGTGAGGCCAATGAAGGAAAAGGTGGTGGTGAGTCAGATCATGAGATACATATATGGACAGAGAGAGAAAGAAGGAAAAAGATGAGGAACATGTTCTCTAATCTTCATGCTTTGCTCCCTCATCTCCCTCCCAAGGTGATTCATTCACATCTTCAAGATTGAGATTGATGTTTATATATGGAATGATAATTAAGTAGTTGTTCATGCTAGGTTATTCTATCTTGAAAAAGTTTAGAAATATAAAAACTGATAATAGAATCAGACACAACTTATAGAAATTGTTCAATTTTGTGATTAATTTCGGTATTCTTAGGAAAAAAAAAAAAAGTAGAAGAAGTGATTCTACCTTTCTTTTTCCCACCTTTTTATTTGAGTCTCTCTCCCATCTCTTTATCAAAGTTAATTTATTAAGGCAAGTCATTTTTTACATACAAAGTTTTCAAGTTTTTCAATTTGTTTCCTTTAAAGGGCAATTAATGAGAAAGATATAAGAGAGTAGTCATTTTCATCAATGTGATACTATTTGAGGATGTCCTTTTCATCATGTCTATTTAAGGTTGTCATGGGGTGATGGGACACTTGAAAAATCAATTATTCATTATTGTCGATCATTGAAATGCTATTAGTGAAGTTATGAATTCATTAAGTTATGTTTTTTTTTTTTTTTTCTTTTCTTTTTCTTTTGGGTTCAAGTTCAACTGAATGTTCCCATTAATCCTTTCGAGTGACTTCATAAGCCTCATCAATTTCCATTTGTTTCTTAATGTGGATGATCTACAACTTTATGAAAATTGATTACAAAATCAAACACAAACTTTTAACTCAACTAATGTAAAAAAATTGTATCTAATTATGTTATTAGATTCTATGCATATATAGAAATTGATAACTTTATATTCCTCTCGCAACACAAAGTTTCAATTAATCACAAATGAAATGGTATTTATTAGAACACCAATAATGCCATCTAACTGGTTGATTTTGTTCACAGTATTAAAAAGGAAGTGCATGTGTATGTTAGTCTTACAAAAATGGTTTGCGATTATATATGACTCTCCCGAAGTAAAAAAGAAATTTTGGGATAAGCACACGAGTCTTGAACATAACGCATATCATGTACTTAATTTTCAAAATTTGAATGAGATACATTTAAATTTGGTGCTTTGACAATACTCAAAAATCAAATTTTTACATTTTTTATTCTAACATTTTTATTGTGACATAAGAAGAGGGTCATTAAGGACTAGTTCAAACAAAAAATAATATACAAACAAATTTTTTATATAAAAAGTTCATTCAAAATTGTGTAATAGTAGTATTTTTTAAATTAAATGCTTAACTAATGGGTATTTGATTTCAAAAAACGATGAAACTACAATTACTCACATCCATTTTGTTTGAATTTTGCCTTCTCATCATCCATATGACAGTTCACATTGAATATTTGTACAGGCAGACAAGTCCACAATTGTGGATGAAGCAGTGACCCACATAAAATCCCTACAACAAGCTCTCCAAAAGCTCCAAAGGCAAAAGCTAGAAAGGCTCCATGGCTTGACACCCATGAACTTCGATGGTCAATCGTCCATAATCACCCCACAAAAGCTTCCCATGGACTCGAGGCAGGCTTTCATGGCCGATCAAGTTTCTTCAAACAACACAAACTCAAACTCATCTAATGCACTGCCAGTGTCTCTCTCTCGGTTCCCTCCTCTATTCCAGACTTGGACTTCTCCGAATGTGATCTTGAATGTGTGTGGTGATCATGCACAGATCAGCGTGTGCTCGATGAAGAAGGCTGGACTCTTCACTACTATTTGCTATGTATTGGAGAAGCACAAGCTGGATGTTGTGTCTGCTCATGTTTCATCGGATCAGAATCGGACCATGTACATGATTCAAGCCCATGTAAGTCTCCTCTAACTTACTTCCTTACACATTAGAGAGGATTGTTACAAGCTATTGCTTTCTCTTACCTTCTTTTTTTCTGATCAAGGCAAAAAAAAAAAATTTAAATTAAAAATTAAAAACTTTTCATCTACTTACTGTTGTTGGATGAATCTGATTTGGGTTTTTGAAATTAGTGATTCATGTATCATTTGGGGTAATTCTTTTTTTAACGCATTTTTGGGGTAGATTATGTTAATGAGTAAATTGCCAAAATGAGGCCAGTTGAATTACGGTTAGCTTGATGCATGAATAGTGTGTTTGAGTTTGGAAACACATGATGAAACCCAAATTTTGACTGTTCATGATGAACTAGGGTTTTATGATTATCAATAGCACATGCAAATTTGGGGCGAGTTGAAACCCACTTTGACAATTTTTCAATTAATGTAGTAAATATTTTCATATGTCAGATGAATAATATGTAAACTCGAACCTAATCACCATAATTGACAAGGTAACACCTCATCTACTAAGCCAATCCTTTGTTCTTGATACGTGTTTTAAGAAAATCTAAAAAAACTAACTTTTAATTTTTCACAATAAAAAATGAAGCAGTTGATATGGAGTGAAGAACCAATAAAATCTGAATCAGTTCAACAAAAAACTGAAACATTTCAAAAATAAAAAATTGGAGTGGTATTTTAAAATAATTTTGGAATTAAAAAAAGCATGACACAACTTCATTAATATTATTATTATTTTTGGTTGTTTCAAAGTAATAGATGCTATGGTTTTATACATCAGTATAATGTGTTTAATTATTATTATTATAAAATTTAAAATTCTGGGCTGGTGAATTAATTTGAACAGGCAATGATAGCTCCAGATCAGCTTCCAGAGACATTTCCAGTGGAAGAAATATACAAGAAGGCAGCAGGAGAGATAATGGTGTGGGTCTCAGCTCCATGATCATCATCATACCAGAAATACTTCAAGAATCAAGATCAATTTCTGTCTCCTGAAACCCAACTGTAATATTATAGTAAGAGATACTATGATCGGTATTCTAGCTTTGTGAAGATCTTGTTGGCATACAACAAAATGGGATGTATGTGCAAGGCTGCTTCTTCCTTACACATATAGTTTGTTGGTTTTGTTTTTCATGGCATGCTTTGGCTAATCTATAGCTGCTTGTGGGCAGGCTGTTGTGGCTTTGATAATGTCCTTAATTATCAATGTATAAGCTTTAGTGATGTTTGATATATATGAATTTTAAGAAATTTAAGTGTGCTTTTTCATATCTTGCAATTCTCCAACCTCACTCCACCTAACAAGCGACTAGAACCCGAACACTTTCAGCAAGAAGTCTGAACTACTACCACCTCCTACAACAAGCTTTATGCAAATATTTGTTCCCTATTAAAGTAAATATTTTTTAATTGCCTTCTATACTATTGTCGGTGTCTTGTACTCTATCTACCCGCACAACGATTAATGGGCAAATGTATGACCCGATAATGAGTTGTTTTGGAGATTAGGGTTATGAAATTAGAGTAAATTCTTATTAAATACAACTTTGAGAGAAAGACAGTCAATTTTTTAATCTTCTACTTTTTTTTAATGGAACACTTTTGTCATTTTCCGCCTGTCAAAATAGGCTTATAGCGAAGCATGTATAATTTGATGTTCATGTATAATTACTCTATTTCACATTTTTATTTTTGTTTTTTCCATTGCAAAATATACATCTCAGCCCAAATTTTGAAGGGCAGGCAATTTTTTCATGCCAAGACATAGATCTTCAGCAGTTTAATTGTTACATGAGGAAATTCTATTCATCATTTTAAATATAAACAATAATACTATAATGATTATATTTGTAATGTATTATAATTTGTTTATTATGTAATATTTACTACTGCATTATTTAATAGACTTGAGTGGTAAGACCTAGGGGTGTTCGCCGTTCAGTTACGGCTGTAAAACCTCCAATCCGCCATCCGTCTGTCGAATTGGCGGATGCGGATTGAGCGGATTGACAGATGGATGTGCATTAGTTTGACGTTTAAACTTTTACAAATTTTAAATATAATACAACTTGTTAACATTTTTTTTGAGATAACAATCCAACTCAACATAACCAAAAGATTATTAAGTAAATTGTGAAATATCAATAATAAATACATACTATAACAAAACCATGCATTATCAAAACTATTTCATTACTGTTTTTTTTATTCACAAACTATTTTATTTTATTTTTTAAAAAAATGATAAAATTAAACCTTATATTTTCCATACAAAAATACAAAATATCAACACTTGTCATTTGATAAAAAGATTTTAAAATTGAAAATACAACAGAATATCTAAACTCTTTTTCAATTAAAAACACAAACAGAATGTTTAAATAAATTGAAAACACAAATTCTTACAAATTATTAGGGTGCTCGTAGTTTGGCAGTTCGGTTGCAGTCAAAGGGATCTCAAATCCGCCATCAGTCCAAAACTAGACAGATTGAAAAAAAATCAATCTACAACCTTTCACTTGTCATCATGCATCCATACAAATTACGCAGATCGGTTCAATTCGATTGGTTTGAGGGGATCAAAATATCCATTGAACCCCTAGTAGGACCATTCAACCAAAACAATCATGAAATATCAAATAAATAAATAGAAAAAAAAAACAAAAATGTGATTATTATTATCATTGTTTGAAGTCGAGGGTGATTGGCCATTTTTACTCATATCGTATGTCGCAGACTGCGGCCCAAATTGTTGAGCAAGATTGATAAAGCCCATTTTCCTAAAGATGGTTAAAGGGCAATGAGCAAGAGTCCATCCAAACTATTAGGCCCACTGGCCCAATTAAACATGTTTTCACTGTTCGAGAATTGGAAAGGCCTCTGTTAGAACAAAGTGAATTTAAAAACAAAAATGACTAAGGGGTCGTTTGGGATTGGGGTTTTTAGTGGATTTTGTTTTGTTATAATTTTTCAAAAAGTTTTAGAGTTCTAGAATCAACTCAGATGAATCCAACAAGTTGAAAAAAATTTCTAAAAAATTTACTAAGACCAAAAAAAAAAAAAAAAAGTTAAAAACAAGTATTTTTTGGCTTTTTTTTGGGTATTTAATTTTTTTAAAAAAAAACTTAAATTGTTCTACCCTAGACGGATTAGAAAAATTAAAATACTAATACAAATTTGAAAAAAGCAAAAAAAATAAAAAAATGTATGATTTTTTTAATAAGATGCCAAGTGAAACCTAAAGTGTTCTATTAAGCAAAAAAACAAGTAAAAGAATTTTAAAAAAGCGTGCTTTTCATCGGCACCCTCCCCTTCTCACCTCTCTACCCGCCCTCTCCCACTACCTTATCACATTTGAACAAATTCAATTTTGCCCATTAATTTTTAACATTTTATCAAATTAATTTAATTGATAAATCTATAAAGAAATTATATAAAAATTAAGAACAAAATGAACAATTTTTTTTTTTTAAATTTTAAAAAAGGAACATTTTAAATTATACGTCAATTCCACAATCTTTTTAAAAAGAGTAGATAGATTATTTTATCTATTAATTGTAATCTAATTTTTAGAATATTGTTACCAATTGAACTAAATTGACCAATATAAAAAATTAAATAATAAAATTGACACAATTGAAATTATTATAAAATAAATAAATTATTAAAATTAATTTTAATAAATTATAATTTTTTTAAAAAATAAAAAATAAAAAATAAAATCAAGCCACCAATGGCTGCGTAAAGCATGACTTGGTGGACAATCAAAAGTCGTGAGCGATTGGTGGGCGTATGATAGAGACATATTCAACATAAATCCCCCAAATTCAAAAGTTCAATTGAGACGCAATGAGTGCCCAAAATTGCTTCGATCCTACGACATTGAAACCGTAAATTAACAATCTGCATTTCCTCTTTCTTGACCAATGAAGAAGTTTGAACATATACTAAGGTTGGTTGGGCATTTAAGCACTTGTTTGAAATGCAAATCATCCCATCATAAAAAGACAAAAAACAAAACCAAAATCAAAACTAGAACTATCCAAGCTTTTGTTTTCAGATACAATACAATCTCAATTATTAAATTATATACGAATATCAAGACATATCATTTTGGGATTTAAATTGACGATCAGGAGTATATCAAGATAAAGAGACAAAAAAATTTAGAAATAAAAAATCATGTGTTATGCCAGGATATTGGGTATAACTTGTGTTTAGAGAGTATAAAGTAAATATGAGTCGAATAAACTAAAATATAAAATTAAGATTTTTTGTTAACATGTACTCGAAGGGCAAATATAATAAAAGGGGTTGGGCTTCCCTCGAATTGGAGGGTACTGTTGGGCCTGTGGGGGTCCATTACAAGTCTTGTTTTGATAATTTGAATCCGTTCAATGTATAAAAATCGTCGAGTATGTCTATAAAAAAATCACGTTGATCGAATATCGATAATTAATTATCTCATCGGATTAGATCTTTCAATTGTTATTTTTCCACTTCCATTTTTTTTTAATACAAAACTAATTTAATCACATAGTTATCGATATCCGATCAACGTGATTTTTTACAAGCATATAGTACTCGACGAATTCTACACATTAAACTATTCAAATTATCAAAACGGGATCTGTGATAAACCCCCACGAGTCCAACAATAGGAACTGAAGAAAAGCCAACCCCATTAAAAAAAACATTAGACGAGTGTAATTACTTTTATTTGTATGGAAAGTAATATTTTTTATAAAAAAAAAAAAAATACAATCAAGACTAAAGAGTTTTGTTTACATGGAGACCAAAATATCCTCTTTATATTTTCCTCAATTTCACTCATTAATTTTCCTTCTATTATTTTATTTTATTTTATTATAATTTTTTTTTTTTAAATTTGCAACACACAGATTGTATGATTCTAAATAAGTATTTTTATTTATTTCATTTATTTTTTTTAAATCAATTGAAATATGTTTTATTTTTATTTTTTGTTGCAATATTATAACATAGATGAATTGTATTTTTTAGGGTGAAACATCAATAAATTCCAAAATATGATCTTATAAATTGTTTAGTCCTCTCTTCTTCTTCTTTTTTTTTCTTTTTTCCTTTTCTTATGAACCCAAAGTCCCATTAAAATGAATTATACAAAAGGTTAGTCACTTGTACATTTGGATTTAATTTTTGAGGGATAAAAGTAGATTTTTCCAAATTTAAAATTACACATTTGGACTATTCACACGATAGAGGTTTTGAATTTTCTCTCATTCTAGAACAAATCTCACATTATGAACAAAAATGTAACACTCCAATAACATAATACTCCAATGTAATATACTAAAAAATTTCTTAGTAGCTTTTCCCAAATGTAATACTAGGGTTCAGCAAGGAATTCATGAAAGTCGTAATTTGATCCAGTCTAGTCCAGTCCAATCTGGTAGGTTTGGATTGGTTTTTTGAATCCATGGCTCGGTTCCGAATTGAAAAATTAAAAATCCGTAATCCATGAATTGGTTCCGGATTGAACCTCACGGTTCTAGATTGGAACTGATCCGAACCGTATACAAATAATCTATATTTTTATTATACACCTTCCCGCATAGTATCTTCTCTTATTCCATATAAAACCTAAATCCAAACCTAAACCCGCATAGTATCTTCTTTTATTACTTTTGTTTGTTAGTTTTTAATTTTAATTTGTAATGGTCTAAATACTTATGGTGAAACCAGTTTTCTTATAGTTGTTTAAATTCTAAAACAGTATGTTGCTATTATAGAAAGACATGTTTCTAATGTGGAACTAATATAGTGCTATATTTATTTTTTTATAAAATTAAAGTGTTATATATTTTTTTTGTTATTTAATTATGTGAATCCATTGTCCTAAACCGATTCAATCCGTGTTTAAATGGATTGATTCGGATTGGTTCCATTATTTAAACGGATTGGATTGGTTCCAATTTTTCAAGAACTGTAGATAACGGATTGGTCCTGGTCTTACCCTAATCTAATTCAATCTGGACCATGCTCACCCCTATGTAATACTCCAATGTAGTACACACGCGCGCGCGCGCGCACACACACACACACAAAATGTATTTTTTCAAAACATAACACTCAAATCAATATAATTCCAAATGTAATATTCCAATGTAACATAGAAAAACACTAAAATATTCATTAGTGTACTTTTCTCAAACGTAACAACGTAATACTCCAAAAAAACTCTTTAGTGTGTTTTTTTCAAACGTAACACTCCAATGTAACACACACAAAAACTTCTTAGTGTACATTTCTAAAAACGTAACACTTCAATCAATGTAATAACACACATAAAAATACTAAAAAAACTCCCTAATATATTTTTTTCCAAACGTAACACTCACAGTTTAAAATTATATATTTTTCTAAAACTTACTAAGAAATTTTTGAACTCCTTTTAGAGTGGTTTGAAGAATTTCACATACTTTTGGAATGGTTTTAAGAATCACACATTATTTCTTTAGAGTATTACATTTAGGGAAAATACACTAGAGATTTTTTTGTGTGTTATATTGGAGGGTGACACTAAGGAGTTTTTTTGAAGTGTTATTTTGGAATGTGACGTTTGAAAAAAGTACACTAAAAATATTTTTTAGAGTATTACATTATAGTGTTACATTTAAAATTATACATTTGCTCAAAACTTGCTAAGGAGTTTTTATACTCCTTTTGAAATGTTTGAAGAATCTCATATTTCAAGTTATTTTTATACTCATTTTGAAATATGTTCCAAATAAAAAGACTTTCATATGAAAATTCATCCAAAATTTGATTTTCATAGATTGTCTATATTACTTTTCTAACATAAAAGAAAAAAGAAGGAAACATAACAAAAATAAGGGTATAACCGTAAATCTAATTTTTAAACAATATATTAAATCTATCTTTCCAAAATTAATAAGACTAATTGATCTATAAGTAAATCTTTAGGACTAAACGAATTACCATTTTTCAAGGTGGAATTTATAAGTAATTTTTTTTATTTTATTTTTTTGGCGGTTAAAATAATATTAATGGATGAATATCTAATTATAACTAACATTTATCAATCTATTTGGAGGAATTGTTTCAACTTATTAGCCTCTGTTTGGGAAGTGGGTTGGCTTTTTGACTTTTTGACTTTTTTGACTTTTTTAGCCTGGACTAAAAAGCTTGGTTTGGGAAGGGCTTTTTGGCTTTTTTGACTTTTTTTGTGAGAAAAGAGTGTAATGATTATGGGTTGGATGTGATGTTTTGCTTGTTGTGACTAAAATAGCCTATTTTGTCTTTTGTGACTAAAATAGCCAAAAAAGCCCCGTTTAGCTCTTGCCAAACGAACCCTTAATAAGCTTCCAAATAAAAAAGTACTATTATCTTATGCGATTTATAAATTTATTTTTTATTTATAATACTTTAATGTTTTTTATTTTTTAATCAAGAGGTTACTACTATTTTATTTTATTTATGAATAAGTGAATTTTGATTTTCAAAATGTCAGGTTATTTTTGTCCATGTAGAAATATATCTAGTTTTTGAAAATTACAATATTTATTTCTAGAGGGTTGATATTTACCCCCACCTAATTACTTTGGCTCACCCACTTCTTTAAACCCCACTCAGCAAAATAAAACCCTTACATTTTTTCTTTAAACCCCCACGTTAATACCAACTATACCCCTAATCCCAAAACCAAACCCTAACCCCTTCCACTTCTCTCTCTAATCTGGATCTCTCTTTGTTTTCTTCATTTTCTTACATTCAAATCAAGTATGAGTGAGAAACAGAGCAAGAGAAAAGACTCATCAACGATGGCCACCATTAAAACCTCTATCTTAGGCTATGGCCAGTGATTTCTTGCATTCCTTCTCCCTCTTCTCTCTTTTCTTCTTTATCTTCTTTTGAAAACCTTAGGTTTTCATCTCTCTCTCTCTCTCGCAATGGATAGAAAGGTCACGATGGCGGAATGGGTTTAGCAACACATTGTTGAACAAATCCTAAATATTCAACAATACAGTGTTAAACGAATCCTTTTAGTTCGATAACACAGTGTTTAATGGGTTGATCTCTCTTCTCTGATTTAGATCTGCAATAGGGGATGGGGGTGCTTATCGGTGGAGATAATGGCTGATTACGACGGAGGGAATGGTAGTTATGATGGTGAGGAGTGGTCAGAGATGGCAGAAGTTATAGGGATAAGGAGTGGTTAGAGATGGTGGTGGTTGTGGCGGTAAAAGGTGGTCAGAGATGGTGGTATTGCCGGAGGTGTTTAGGGTTAGGTTAGAGTTTGGAAAATTAGGTTTAGAAGATTAGGAATTAGGATAAAAGTGAAATTTTTTATTAGGACAAAATTGGAATTAAAAAAAAAATGAATAAGGTGGGAGTTCTAAAAAGAAGGTAGGGGTTAATAGCAATACTCTTATTTCTATTTGCATTTTACATTTCCTATATAAGTGGAGGTAGTTTAAACTCATTAATTACATTCTTAGGGCACATGTTAATAAGATTCTAAAATTAATTACAGAAAAGTTGAGAAAGTATTTTTGCATCTGAGTTATCAACTTTTAAAATATCAAAAAACATGTGTTCAGTGGAATTTTATTTATTTATTATTATTATTTTTTTATTACCATTGTGCTCTTTTAACGATTATATGTGACAATTCATGTGGATAAAGATCCTTTGCAATTGTCTTTCTACAATAATCTTGTTATGCTTTTTTTATCACTATAAGGTATCTCAATAATTTATACAATTCAATGGTTTGAGTTCAGGAAATAAAATGAAAATGAAATTAAAATACTACCATTTAAATAAGGGGATTTTTTTATGGTCCTTGATATTAAGATTTTATAGCATAAAGAACATCTAATATTTTAATAATGTCTAAGGTCCCTCAAATTGATCCAGAGAAAATTCGATCCAGAGAATTTATCTGGACTTTCAAGAGAAATTCTCTCAAATCCAGAGAAATTTTCTCCAAACCAGATAAATTCCTAAAGAAACCTTTCCGAAGAACTTCTCTCTAACCCAAAGAAATTTCATTTTTTGTGATTTCCAATGGTAGGTCTCTTTACTTATCTCTCTGACCCACTTCATTTTTTTCATCATTTTCATCACAGAGCTTCACTTCGGGGCTCGTTTTCTCATAAAGAATTTATCTGGGCTTTCTAGAGAAATTCTCTCCAAATCAGAGAAATTTCCAGAGAAATCTTTCTAGAGAAATTCTCTTCAACCCAGAGAAATTTCATTTTTTGTGATTTCCAATGGCAGGTCTCTACTTCATCATCTTCATCATAGAGCTTCACTTCGAGGCTCGTTTTCGTCCTGACACGGATTTCCCTTTCTCTTGCTGCCTTCGCATTCGTTCTCCAATGGCATGGCGGTTTGGAAGACCTGACAACCTACTGGTCTCCCGAACGGAGATATATATATATATATATATGAATTGATCTTTTCAATTTCTATGATTTCCAATGGCAAGTCACTACTCATCTCTCAGACCCACTTCATCTTCTTCATCATCTTCATCACAGAGCTTCACTAACAATCTCACTCCTTAACTCTCCCGCCTCTCTCTCTCTCTCTCCAAATCATTCATACAATTTATATATATGTATATGTGTATATACACAGCACAACACAACACAAGATTGCTAAGCAGCGTTGTAGTTTCTAATTTTCTCTAAACTTCTGAATTTTAATTTTTTATTTTGTAGAAAATATAATCATGAATGAAATGTATGGTCACCTTCAAACGAATAATGATTATACATACAGACAAGGTCCTGATGTCACCGGAGAATTTGATGATTCTGGCCGACTACAAGACCTTCTACTCCTCCTCCTACGCCGCTTAAATATATATATATATATATATTGATTTGAGATCGGTGATGATGAGATGGAGATCGGTGAGTTGATTTGAGAGAATCAAATTTCTCTGTGATATATGAGTATGGGGTTGAGGGACCTTAGATATTATAAAATAATATTGTGAATTTCTTTTATTATTAAAAATAGAAGAAGAACATTAAACTAATTTTCTCTTTACATAAATAAATAAATAAATAAAAAGCATACAACATAAAATAATATAATTTTATTTAAAATTTTATATTATATTTATTAATTTATCACAACAAAATTAGTATAGAGATACAACTCATGTGAGTCAAAAAGACCTCGCTATCTTAGTCATTTTCCATTTACAACCAAATGGAAATCCACCCCCACACAAAACCAAACCCCATGTGATTCCATTTGTATTTTCACTCTCTCTCTCTCTCTCTCTCTCTCACCCATTTGTGTGCTTCTCTTCCCACTTCGGGGGTGGGTGGGGGTCCATAAGGCCCTACCTTTGTTTGCTATAACATGCCATTATTCCCCCCCACACAAAGAGCTTTGGTATGGATGCCCCCACTGCAGCATTTTTGGGCAGCCTGAAGTCAAAGGAAGTTGAAACATCAATATGATGTCTCTTCCACATCTCTCTCTATCCACCACATAAAGATTATGCACAAAGCTTGCACCAAAAAAAAAACATATATATATATATAATTTAAAATTTAAAATTATGAAAAGCAGCCCATACAATAGCCTAGTGGACAATGCCTAGATGCCTCAACAAAGTTCAGGCAATCCTGTGCTTGGCTCTGTTGATAGCATTTATCCCACAAAGTCATCATTGTAAACGTTAGAACAACCCTAATTAAAATCTTGTTTGATTCGTTAAAAATTTATTTATTAATTTATTATATAAGTATAAATTAGAATTAAACATATTTTAAAATTAAACTTCATTTAATTTTAAATAAAAATTTAACAATATATAATTCTATATCTAACATGCTAGTAAATTGTTTTTCTAATATTTCCATCATTTTTTTTTTTAGCTTCAAAAAGCTAGTCATTTTGGAGAGCTCAAGTTTATTGGTATTATTAACTAGCTACTATTCACTTGCCAAAGGTAAGAATTTGAATTTTTTTTTTTTTTGAATCTTCTTTTGTCTTTACTGTAAAGGTAGAACGAACTGCATACTTTCTTTTTTTTTTTTTAATAAATTCATTCAAAACATAATTTGTAGGTTTTTTTTTATTATTTATTAGAATGAATTATCAATTACAACACAAATCACAATTGCATATAATACAAACTATTAAGAGTGATCTCAAATAAAATCATGAGGTTAAATTCACGCGTAGGTAAAAAGAGTCAAACACTTGCCTTCTAATGAAATGTATGAATTTTAACTAATGGGTAATCGCATTGGTTAAAATAACATGTAATTTACATTGAACTCATAGAATAAATATGGATCATATATTTGATTTTTGTACAAAATTTGTAGTTAGGTAATATTTCTATAATGTAAAATAAAATAGAAATATTCCAAGAGATAAGCTAAAATAGAAAGCTTATTGAAAAAGTGACTATTTAAAATAGAAAAAATACATTTTATTCTTTTATACCACAATAATGAAGTTATTTAAGCCAGCACAAATTAGACATCCTTTTTCCTTTTAGAATCATGCTTATGAACCAACCATCAAAAACAAAAAACAAAAAGCCATTGAAAAGTTAAAATAAATGAAAATAATAAGATTAAAAAAGGGATGGTTTTTTAAAACTAACCACACACAACTTACAAATTTATAACTCTAACGAACCCCACTATCAAAAAGACACAAAAACAAAATATCAAATAAAAACATGAACGACCACCAAAAAAACAAGAACTTTTTCTTGGAAAAATCTTCTTTTTTTAACAAAAATTCGTACATACAAAAATACATACACAAATACAATTCTCTCTCTCTGTATCAATCTAGAACCTAATTTTTTCTTTTTCATTTTTTTTTCCCAACTTGAAAATTACAAAAATAGAGACGAGATTAGGAATTCCCCCCCACCCTAAAAAAAAGAAAAGAAAAAAAAAAAAAATCAAAAGGGGACGACGTCGCTGCAAGCGAAATCATCCGAATTGGCAATGGAATCATCGGGCCACGAATCCCGAAGCAGTTTCAACAACATCTGCGCTTTTCTCTTCGCTCTCTCCGTGCAATCGCTCTGAACCAGCAGCAGCAACTGAGTCAACACGCCCGCCGCCACCGCCTCTCTCTGGCACTGCTCCTCCGCCGAGCACAGCGACAACAGAGCTCCGGCCGCGTACTCCGTCGCTCGATCCGATATCTTCAGTATAATCTTCACGAGGAGCGGCACGGTGAGCGCGTGTGCAGCAAACGCTGCGCATCCGGATTGAATCCGGCAGAGGAGCTCCACCGTCGCCAGCGCTCTCTCGGCGTCGCATTTCTCAAAATCCGGCAACCTGTCCATCAGCGCCTCCACCGCTCCCGCGGCCACCGCCTTGTGGCGGTGTTGCTTCCCAAGGCATAAAGCGAACAACGCTTTGATCCCAACTTTCAGTGCTCGAGGATATGCTAGAGGACAGTTGAGGATTCCGACGATTCCTACGAAAATTTCATCGCCATTGCTGATTTGAGCTCGGATTTCCGGTGATCTCGTTCCGGCGAGGACGATCTCGATGAGTGCAGCTGAGTTAACGCGGACTTCAATCGAGGAATGGAAGAGAAGAGACACGAGGTATGTGATTCGCTCCGGATCAGAATACACGAACGCGCACTCCGATTCAGAAAGCGGAAACATCGCGAGAACCGCGAGCGCCTCGTGATTCAACTCGCACGAGTCGGAATCTGTATTCGAGAAGACGATAGCTAGGAGGACTTCACGCGCGTTGTGCGCAGAGATCACGGACCGATTCTTCTCCGAGTCACGAGCGAGTCCTCTGAGCCGTCGAAGCGCCGATAGCCGCGAATGCTTCGGAATCGACACCGACGAGGCTTGACTCAGGAGAGTCCGAACCATGGCTGGATCGGCGGGTTGCTTCGGAGTCGGAATGCGTTCCACGCCGAACGACCGGTTCGCCACGCACCATTCCTGGATGAGCCTTCGAAGGGTGTGGTTCGGAATCAGAGTGAAGTCGGTAAGCGGGGCTCGGGTGACCGGACACGTGGTATTGCCGGTGGCGACCCAGGACTCGATACTGGTTCGGTCGTAGGTCTGACCGGTGCTTACGGTTACAGGATCGCGCATGAGCTCGAGCGAGATCGGACACCTGAAGTAGTATGGGATCTGAACCCCCACGTCCAACGGCTCCAAGCTGCCAGGCATGTTTTCTCACCCTTTCTCTCTTATAAAACTCTCTCTCTCTCTCTATCTCTGTTTTTCTCTCTCGCTCAATATGTATGTGTGTGTGTATATATATGTGTGTTTCTCTCTCTCTCTCTCTCTCTCTAAATCTGAGGTCTCTGCAAATTCTCTTTCAAGTTGGTCCGCTTTGGTTTCTCTTATACGAAGTGGAACAGGGGACATGCCATCAGGGCCGTAGGACTCATCTCTGCCCTTATCTGACTACAAATCCCCACACGTGTGTCCATTTACTTAACCATAGTTGGGAGTTGGGACTGGGGAAGGTTTTGGTCAAAGGTAATGTGTGACTGGTTGGGTCCCACTTTCATGCTAAAAATCTTCAAAATCTTACTCCTGTGCACATCAACCTATTAATTGCCTTCATTCTTTATTACTGTTTGAAGTTGATTGTGCTTAATTCACTTGTGACCACCTTGGTTGTGTGTTGTACCCTGTAAATACGCCTCTTGTTTATAAAAACACTTCTTTGTTTTTTTTAAAGGGGTGTTTTGAGAAGTATATTTTTTGATTTCTTTTTTTTTTTTTTGTTTGGCTCATTTTTATCTTTAGTAAAAAAAATTAAAAACTTTTAAAAAGTTTTAAATTTCTAAATTTAGCTCGACAAGACAAATTAAAAAATTATAGGCCCAAATTTCAAAAGTTAATTTTATCCCTTGATTTAAGTGTGGTGTTTGGTTAGAGTTTTCAAAAATTGATTACACACTCACGGTTAAAAACACATTTACCTGGTCATTCTTCCAGATGTCTATCCGGTTGATCGGAACAGTATTCGTTTTTTTTTTTTTTTGGCACCGGTTAGTTTTATATTTTAAATAAGAAATATTTTCAATTTTTTTTTAAAAATTTTTTATGAACTTTGAATAGAATTTTGAATTGTGTGTTTGATATGAATTGTAAGTTTTTTAATCAAATATCATATGTTACATCAAAAATTTCAAATTCAATTCAAAACTCATAATCAAACAAATTTTTCACACTTAAATCATAATTTCAAAACTCACAAACTCAAAATATAATTCTATTCTCAGATCATAATTCTAAAATTCTACCAAACGCTATCATAATTTTTTTTTAAATTCAAAAATAAACAATCTTTTTTAGTTTATTTTCGTCGATAGTGATTTTTTTTCTACAATTTTTCAAAAAAAAAAACTTTTTAAATTTATCTCGACAAGACAGACCGAAAAAGTAAAACAAAAATTAACATAATTTTAAAAAATATCACCAAAGACAAAAAAAAATTCAAAAAAAGATGGGAGTTTTTGTTTTTGTTTTTGTTTTTGTTTTTGTTTTTGTTTTTGTTTTTGTTTTTTTTTTTTTTTTTTTTTTTGTGGGGGGGGGGGGGGGGGGCGTGTGGAGAACACGTCCAAGTTCCAAGCCTTAACTACCATGAATATACATATTAATGTAATTTTTGTAGAAGTGAGTTCTGTTAAAAAATTTGTAAAATTTGTGTGTTTATATATATTTTTTTGTGTTTGATTTTTGTATTTATAGTAGAATTGTTATTTTATTGTTTTTATCTTTATTTCTCACTTTTTTATACATGATACTTTTTAAATTATTTACTGTATGATCTTCCTTTTATGGTCAATCCAGCTTCAATAAAAAGTGATTGTGGATAAGATTAGTGAGGATAAATTATTTTAGAGTAGGTAAACTAAAAGTAACTTGTTTCAAGAGGGATATATTTTATGAGAGAAATGTTATTGATGATGTGATAATTCCAACGGAAGATGGGTCGAACTGATTCACACTTCTAACGGCTTTGTTGGTCTTAAAGCCCACAGAACGTTCTTGCAAAAAGTTCTAGAGGGGGAGGTAATCCCCTTGCGGACCCTCCGATGATCGAGTTAGAATAGGATAGATTGACTGTGTAGAGAGAGAAGAAGGGAACGAAAAACCTGACCTCTAATGCGCCTTGGAAACTTTCTTATATCCTTTGCTCATCATTTCCTTGTCCACTCCAGATTGTCGTGTTGGCTGAAAGTCTATATTCTAACTCGCATCGTTCATGGTGAGTATGTATATTCCGACATGAGGAGGTTGTCGTATTTAATGCTGTAAGAGTCTCATTAATGGCAGATATACGGGTGTAATAACTTTACAGGATCTTTGTCTGCTTATGTGGCTAAACCTCTGCTTGACAAGCATTTGAATGTTATTGGTCCGGGTCCATCATTGATTTCTTAAGATTACTGGGCTTTAACATCTAGTCCATGGGCTGGGTCCTGAGTCGTAGGTCGAACCCTCTTGTGGGCTATCCGATATCAGTAGTCCCATATTCTCGAGTGCAACTTTAGTCCAACTGAAGGAATAGGTAAGGAACTGATCGTGAGGAGGGCTAACCGCGAAGGGGGTCCGAGCGAGATGACCGACCACGAAGGGGGCCGATCGGGACACCGAACATGAGGAGAACCGACTGCAAAAGGGATCAAGCGGGATGACCGATCGTGAGAAGGGCCGACCGCGAAAGGAGGTCGAGCTGGATCCCCGAATGTAAGGAGGGGCGACCGCGAAGGGGAGCAAACGGGATCACCGAACGTGAGGGGGCCGACCGCAAAGGGTGCTGAATGGGATCACCGATCGTGAAGAGGGGTGACCGCGAAGGGGGCCGAGTAGAATGACCGATCGTGAGGAGAGCCGACCGCAAATGGGGCTGAGCGGAATGATCGATCGTGAGGAGGGCCGAAGAGGCAATGACGGCGCATGGGGCTCGAGGAGCGATCAAGCACGTGATGATGTGAAGTAGAATAAACGAGGAAGAGGAAAGAGGAAGGATGAGGTGATGGAAGAATCGTGGCCGTACGCGTGGGGTAATCGGGGCTACTGGTGAGGAAGGTGATGCATTAGTAGGAAGCGAAAGGTTAGTATAGGATGTGGGAACTGAGGGGGTTTTAACTTGGTGAAATTTTCAAACTACGAATTTTAACCATGATCCTTAGACCAGAGGGGTTTGTACAAGTGACAACTTCTCTTCTCCGACCTTTAGTTGGTGGTAGGCATTGAAGAAGATGATGTCTGAGGATCTGCCGTTGTCGACCAGAACTCTCCTGATTTTGTAGTTTGATAAGAGAGCAAAGATGACCAGGAGGTCGTCATGAGGATAACAAACACCTGTGCAATCTGCCGCTGTAAAGGTGACCGGCTCAGACCATTACTTGGATTGCTGGTAAGGTCAGTCCACCGTGGCTACTTCTCTGTCAGATCCTTGTCTAATTTTTTGGAGCTCAGCTCACTGTGCCAACTGCGACGGTCCACCATACGCGAGGCCGCCGACAATAACCCTTATTTCACCTAGGGGGTCATCGTGAGCTCGGGACTAGTGTTGAGGACGGTCATCATTCTGCTTGGGTTGTGTTGGTCATTGGGGGGAAATGTGTTGGCAGTTACGATTTGGGGGGGCCTGTTCAAGGCCTCCGCAGGGGACGGGCTGCTATGAATCAACTGAGGCGTCCTTGGCATATCAGATCTTCGACCTAGTCTTTGAGGTTGATGCATTTGTCAATGTTGTGGGCGTGGTCTTGATGGAAATGACAGTACTTTGATTGATCCCGTCGATTGGAGGGAGATCTAGATGGTTGAAACCATTTCGAGTTATAGTCTTGTTGAATTTGGTTCACAACTTGCTCCATGGGTGAATTGAAGGGGGTGTACCACTCGAACCGACCAGATGGGTGGGTTGGGGCTGGTCGATTCGAGCGTGTAGGCCAATCTAGGTGTGATAGGGGTCGGTATGTATATTGCGAGGGTCGGGGCTCAGTCTCTTTCCTTTTGTCCTTAGAGGGCGGGGCTTTGGATGTGGAGTCCTGGCGAGCTACCAGAGAGTCTTCGCGTTCATGTATTTTTGGGCTTTGGCGAGGAGGGAGGTCATGGTGGTTGGGGGATTTTTGGAGAGGGAGAAGAGGAAATCAGACAGGTGTAAATCGGCCATAAAGGCTGTGAGAATGACCTTGTCATTGTTTTCCTTCACTTATAGGGCTTCGGTGTTGAAGCAGGTGACATAGTGTAGACGTCCCCGAACGCATCCCGGGGAAAGGGAGAGTGCGAGTCCCCCCCCCCCCCGGTTCTGGTTTGATATTGGGTCACTACAGTTCGAAGGACTCAAATGTCACGGTTCTCGATCTTGAACCAAAGAGTCCAAATCCGGCAAATCGTTTTGAGAAAACTGATTTTTGAAAGAAGTGCCAAACATGGACTGCTTTGCCAGATAACAGAGTCGTCACCTAAATATTTTAATGGGAAATTTAGGAAACCCTGACTCGGTGCCAAAGGCCACGTGTCCGTCATCACCAAAGTTGCCTCGGCTCGGGAACTTGGGTACGATTGGGGAAGGTCACTTCGTGAGCACCCCCGCTCGCCCGGTCAAAGACCGGCCTCTACTAACCATGATATCTGTTTTTGAAAACATTGTATGCTCTTATTCCGGTTATTTAGCCTAGGTTACTATGTGATGCTCGCAGCATACAAGTATAGACTGAGTCGCCCGAATTGGAACAAAACATCTCATGTTTGTTTGTTTGAAAATGGTTTGATGGTGCTACCCGCAGGTAGGCTAAGACGCGGATTTGCCACCCTCAGGTGGGCTTAGAAAAACATGATTTTGCCACTATCTTGTGGGCTTAAAACAAACAGTCAACGCATTGTCCCAATTCAAGCAACACAACCTCCACCCACAGGCATGCAAGGCAGTTATATCACATAAGCAAATAGCCTCATGGTAAGCATGCTATTCATGGCAGTCACTCGCACGCATGCAAGGATGCTAAAGCATAAAACTCACCGAGTACTCCAAGCCAAAACAGAAAACCGATTAGAAATCATGCATGATCCTAGTTATGCAGAAATGCCTAATGCAACACATGCAAAGATGCAACTATAGCAGGCTCGGCTATTCTAAACCTGGCATATGGAATGCTACAACTAACACGTATTCAATTTAGAATTGAAATACAAATGCAGTTAGTATGATGCGCCGAGCCCGGTGCATGCAAAACAGATGAATGATGCAAACATGCTGTCATACTGTATTCTAATTGAAATATGCCCTATATCTAACCATCATAAGCGGGTAAATAAAAGGGAAGAAAGACGTGGGGTTGGAAGACATACATCACACTCACCCACACTTATTACAGTTATGCCCTCGCGCAGAGGGTCCAAATAAATAATAATACAGTCCGAATAAAAGAATATTACAGTCCGAAAATATACAGTTTCCTAATTAATTAACAAATTAATTATGAAAAAAAGTAAAACTGGCATGCAAGCCAGGGACTGCCTTGCTTCTGATGGATGATGTATGCCGGGCTGCCTTGGCGCGGAAATCCACTGGGATGCCCAATTTAGCCTCTGTTTGCAATTTTTCTCGAAATACGTGCCAAACTCTGAAAAGTAGCTGATTTTCTGTTTTGCTGTAACAGAGAGCAGGAAAGGGGCATAGCAATGTATTTCACAGATATATGCATGCCTCGATTCTCGTGCCACCAATCACGCATAACGATGCATGATGGCCGAGGGATCGGATTGCACAACTCAATATAGGGTGCAATGCAGATGAGTGCTACAACAAAACCTAACTCCATCATGGGTAATCCGGAGTGTCGGTGACCTGGGGAATTGAGACCCGTTCCGTCACTCGGAGTACGAAACGTGCCTCGTTTCCCGTGCCCGGGCTAACTCCTATCCCGAACACAATGCAATATGCATGATATGCATGAAATGCAATTAAAATACAATCTTGACATACACAATGCTATGAAAATGAGATGCCTCGAAATGCGCGCACACAGGCACGCAAACCGAGGCGATGATCTTAAGGCATGAAATGGCATAAGCAATGCAATTGGACTTACACTAACATGAGAGAGCCTCAGCCACACTCACATAAGAGGCCGTCGGATAAAAATGAGATGCCTCGAAATGCGTGCCCACAGGCGCGCAAACCGAGGCAATGCATACAGAATGCAAAATGTCATGGAAGTGATATGTAATGAGGTTAAAATGAGATGTCTCGAAGTGCGTGCCTGCGGGCACGCAAACCGAGAAAATGGCATACGGAATGCAATAATGCGAAAATGACATACGGAATGCAGAATGGACTTATACCAACGTGAGAGGACCTCAGCCACTCTCACACGGGAGGCCGTCGGATAAAAATAAAGCGCCTCGAAATGCGTGCACACGGGCACGCAAACCGAGGCGATGCATTAAAGCATGAAATAACAAATTGGGCTTACACTAACATGAGAGGGCCTCGGCCACACCCACATAAGATGCCGGGAGACGAAAATGAAGTGCCTCGAAATGCGTGCACACGGGCACGCATACCGAGGCATGGCCCTAAGGCACAGAAATGACGTGCGAATGAGATGTGACATATGGCATATGAAAAATGCAAATTTCAGTAGCTAAAATGATGCACAAATAGCCCCCGAATTATGACAAAATTACACCTGATGCCCGAAATGCAATGTTATGCACCCGAAACGGCCTACAGCCCTACTAAACATGCACAATATGGACATAACATGTAAAACAGTAGCAAGGAAGCCCCTAAACTAGCATTTTTTCAGTACAAAGTATGGCCAAACAACAACCACAAGTATGGTAAAAATAGCTTGCAAAAATGGGGGAAAAGAGGAGAATTATAAAGCAAGTAGTATATACAATGCTCAAACTGAAAAAAGCAGTTCTACAACATTAAAGAGGGACCAAAAATATGCACATTTACAGTAGATTATATCCTCCAATTCAGTGTGTAGATATGATAAACAAAGCATGCAAAATAATGAGCCAACGAAGGCTATAACATGAGGTACCATAAGCATACACCAAACAACTTTGGACCCTTAACAAAACATGAATAATGGGCCATTCTAAGACACTTTCTAAGCCTGATGAAAGCTGAAAACAGAAGCCAAGAAAGCCTAGCAAAGCATGCAATTTTACGGAATGAAAGATGGTATTACATGAAGTACCAAAAGCATGAACCAAATGGCCTAAGACCCTTAACAAAACATCATGAGAAGAAAAAAATAAGACTCTTTCCTAGCCTGATGAAGGCTCAAAACAGAAGCTAAGCAAGCCTAACAAAGCATGCAATTTTACGGTAAATTGGAGGAGTTGTGAAGCAAGTGTAAGATAGAGTTACCAAACATGGTTGAGCCCTTCTTCAATGTTGAAGAGGGGCTCAAAATAAGCCCACTCACAGTATATTTCATGCTCGAAAACAGATCACTCATGAACTAAAAATAGCATGCAAGAGTAAGAGTAGAACATGAATTCAAAGCAAGTGACATGCAGAGCATGAAAACAAGGTTGAGCCCTTCTTCAATGTTAGAGAGGGGCTCAAAATAAGCACAAAATCAGTTCATGAGATTCTCCAAATCAGATCACAAACAGGCCAAATAAATCATGCAAGTTTACGGTAAATATGGAGAATTACAAAGAAGGTGCATGATAGAGAGGCCAAACATGGTTGAGCCCTTCTTCAATGTTGAAGAGGGGCTCAAAATAGGCCCACTCACAGTTTATATCAGGCTCGAAAACAGATCACTCATGATCCAAACAAAGCATGCAAAATATTGGCATAAGAGGTGATATTGAAGGAAGAGCATGATAGAGGTACCAAACAAGGTTGAGCCCTTCTACAATGTTGTAAAGGGGCTCAAAATAAGCACAAAATCAGTAGGGGTCAGAGCCCAAATCAGTGAGCAAGTAGGGTAAAGAATTGAAGCAAAATTGTGCTAGAAAAAGGGAATTAGTGACTTACCCTTGAAGATCTAAGTTTTGTGGCTTCTTGGCTTCAATTTGTTGATCCTTAGCCCTTGAAAGACACTCCTTTGCTGCTGGAATGGAGGTGGTGATGGTGAGGCTTAGGGTTGATGAAGGAATGGCCTAGGGGCTTCAAGGTTTTTAGGGTTTTTGGTTATGGAAATGGGAGCTTTTGGAGAGAGGCTTTTGAGATCAAATCTTTCAACCCTAGGGAAGGAGCTGTCCAGCCCCTTAAATAGGAAAGAAATGGTGTAAAAGGGGAGGGAAATGCACCCAAGCTTTCCCTCCCAAAATATCCCCCGGAGGGGTGAGATATTTCAAAAAGCAGCTGGACAGCTGTAAAGAGGTGAAAAGCAGAAAGCTGGCCGGCCAGGTAACTTTCTGGAAGGTGGCCGGCCGGCCACCCCAACTGGTCGGCCAGCCACTCACCCTGGCCGGCCGGCCATGGCCCAAAAAAGAAGTCAAAAATTGCTGGCCGACCACCAACTTTTGGTGTCCTCCCAGGTGTGTAGAACAAGGTTCCAAGGTTGGAATTTGGCAACTCTGAAACAGGAGTCACAACATTGGACTTGAAGGAGAGGCTCAAAAATGAAAATCACAATTACTGGCCGACCAATACTTTTTGGTGTCCTCCCATGTTCCCTCATCACAGATATGTGGTTTTGGTTGGAAGAAAATGGCTCTAGGGTGTTCAACATTAACCCGGAAGTGAGAAAAACGGGCGCCGGAAGAGCATAACTGGTTATCTGGGATAATTGCTGGCCTCCCACCCTCCAGTGATCTTCCTGGTGCTAAAACAGAGGTACCTGCCAAAATTGAACAAAAACTAATGCAAAATGAATGCTCGGGTGCCAAACCGCGAGGTTCGGGGCCCGAAAACCGGCTATAAGCACCGAAAGTGGCATTCAGCCACAAAGTGGGTATCTGAGACCCCAGTGTTCCTCGGTATGATAAAACAGAGGCACTTGCCAAAAATGAACAAAAACCGATGCGAAATGAATGCTCGGGGGCCAAACCGCGAGGTTCGGGGCTCGAAAATCGGCTATAAGCACCGAAAGTGGCATTCAGCCACGAAGTGGGTATCTGAGACCCCAGTGTTCCTCGGTATGATAAAATAGAGGCACTTGCTAAGAACCGGAGGAATCGGAGACGGTTGGGCGGTCCCGAACCGAGGCACACGGCCTGACGGCTCCGAAAACCGGGAACCGGGCTCCGAAATGGGCAAAATGGCCCACGGCCACGAAATGTAGCACACGGCCACCGAGAGATAGTCTACGGGACCACTCCCTCCCCTCAGGAAAGAAAACAGAGAAAACCGAGTCTGGTTCGCAAACCGAGACAAGGCACAGAAGAGGATTCGGAAGTTCGGAGGCAGGGCGCACGGCCGCGACTCTGAGACTTCTGAACGAGCACAGTATGCAACATCACCGAGCTCTCAATCGGTGACATCTAAGTCTTAAGGTCGGTCAAAAATGGGGTGTCTACACATAGCTACGTAACGACTCCCCTTCTGTCTGTCAAATGTTTAGCAGTTAGGTGGCTAGATGTCGTTGTCCCTGAGCACCAATGAAATGGCTTAAGAAGGATTTGCTGACTTGGCGAAATGAAATGACTGAGTCTAAAGGGAGCTGACTGAACCAAAGGCGCGCCGACCCTTTCAACGTGACAGGGAAGGCACGACACATGATTTCGTCTGGAAAGGCATGTAAGATCATGAGTGTCTGATATGCTTCTACGTGGTCGATGAGATCGATGGTACCATCGAAGGTGTCGATCAATGGCATTTTGAACTTGGGAGGGAGAGCTTTATCCCAGATGGACGTGGTAAAAAGAGAGTTGACGGTGGTGGAAGTCTTATGCTGCATATTCTATATGACCCCTTGTAGTTTGAGTTTCATTGCCCGCAGTTCTTCATCCCAGACAGGAACATTATCCCCACAAATAAGGATCAGGGGTTAAACACTACTAGCCTCACCTTCATGGGCGACTGTATGGTGTGGTAAGGGGTGGTTATGGAAAAATGGTGGCACATCTTGACAAGGCTGCGAGCCTGAAAGGGGGAGGGTGCAGACCGTCAAGATTCGACGGTTAAGGTTGTGGGGCAAAGGGTGGAAATGTTCCTTGAGGCACGTGTGATGGGAATTGATGGCGATGGTGGACTTCTTCTTGGTGCGAGGGAACTATTGGCTGTGGTGGAGGCAGGATTGGCAAGTCATGACCATCCACTCTGATGCAGGGGGTGGATGATTATGGGGTTCCTTCCGACAACAATGAGCACGACTGTCGTTCCAGAATGGAGTTTCCCACAGACGTTGCCAACTGATGATGTGATAATTCCAACGGAAGATGGGTCGAACTGATCCACACTTCTAACGGCTTTGCTGGTCTTGAAGCCCACAGAATGTTCCTGCAAAAAGGTCCAAATGGGGAGGTAATCCCCCGGCGGACCCTCCGACGATTGAGTTAGAATATGATAGATTGACTGTGTAGAGAGAGAAAAAGGGAACGAAAAACCTAACCTCGAATGCGTCTTGGAAACTTCCTTATATCATTTGCTCATCATTTTCTTGTCCACTCCAGACTGTCGTGTTGGCCGAAAATCTATATTCTAGCTTGCATAGTTCATAGTGAGTCTATATATTCAGACGTGAAGGGGTTGTCGTATTTAATGCTGTGAGAGCCTCATTAGTGGCAGATATACGGGTGCAATAACTTTGTAGGATCTTTGTTTGCTTATGTGGCTAGACCTCTGCTTGACAAGCATTTGAATGCTATTGGTCTTGGTCCATCATTGATTTCTCAAGATTACTGGGCTTTAATATCTAGTCCATGGGCTGGGTCTTGAGTTCTGGACTAGACCCTTTTGTGGGCTATCCGAGGTCTATCATTGATTTCTCAAGATTATTGGGCTTTAACATGTAGTCCGTGGGCTGGGTCCTGAGTCATCGGCAGAACCCTCTTGTGGGCTATCCAATATCAGTAGTCCCCTATGCCCGAGTGTAGCTTTAATCCAACGAAAAGAATAGGTAAGGAGTCGATCGTAAGGAGGGTCGACTGCGAAGGGGGGCCAAGCGAATGATCGATCATAAGGAAGGTCGACCGCGAAGGCGGTCGAGCGGGATCACCGAACGTGAGGAGGGCTGACCACAAAGGGGGCCGAGCGGGATGACCGTGTGACGACCCCACCACATATAATGGTTAGCACTTAATTAATTAAGGATATTTGAATTTTAATTGCCAATTATTCTAATTTAATATGGGATTTATGAAAATTATGGAGATTGATTCATATATGACTTATTGAGGATTTATTTTGGAATTAAAAATTGAAAGCCTAAATGGCTCAAGAGAGTACAAATTGTGAATTGAATTATTTTAATTTCGAGTATCGGACCATATGAAAGTTTAATTAAATATTCAATTCAGGTTTATAAAATTGAGATTTGGTCAATTGGGTTCGAATTGGAGTTAATTCAGTTATGAGGATTGAGAATTAAAGATTATTATGAATTAACTTTATTTATGAGGTGTTCAAATGAATATGTAATTTATTGACGGAAATCTTGAGTTAATCTGAAATTAAAGGCCTTAATAATGTGAGAAGCCAAAATTGATGATGAAAATAAATTTAATTTGATATTTAGAATCTTTTGGAAGTTTGATTAAAAATCTGATTTGGATTGATAAATTTAAATATAATTAATTAGGCTCTAATATAAGTCAATTAGACTAATTAAATTATGTGGGATTTGAGATTAGTTATAATTAACTAATTTTGTGTTAATCAAAATTTATTAAGATTAAGTGATACTTAATTAAATTAATCCTAGACATAAATTAAATTATGGATCAAACTGGAATTGTGGGTGTGAGTGTGCTGAGAATTCTGTGGGTGTACTGAGCAATTCTGTGGGTATGTTGACTCTGTGTGTGCACGTGTCCTTGTGTGGGTCAAGATATGAAGATATGTATATGTGCGTAATATTTTGAGGGTGGGCCTCAACTTCTTTGCTGGAAGGAAAGGAGAAAAAAGAAAGAAAATAAAGAAAATCGTGAGAGAGAGAGAGAGAGAGAGAGAGAGAGAGAGAGAGAGAGATGAAGCTTATTCCATTTTTGCTGGGAGGAGTTTGATGGAAAGCTCAAGGAAAAAGATAAGGAAAGAAAAAGAAGAAGAAAAGAAAAAGTGGAGAACTTAACCAAATTCTATCTTGAAGATTAATAGGCAAGAAATTTCATCATCTTTCTAGTATTTTTTAAATAATCTAGACATAAATTGATTCAAGATGGATTTTGAGTGAATTAAAAATGGAGATTTGAAAATCAATTATATTAACTTATAGAAATTGGGTTTTGCATGTAAAATCAAGTTAGGTTGAAGAATATGAGTTATGATTCCTTAAATTTGTTAAACTTGAGTTTAATTTTGAAAATTATTCTTGAATTGTGTTATAAAAATTACATGCAACAATGATATATTGAGGGTTTGATTCATGCAATGGAGTTAGGTTCAAATTTATGGAAATTAACTTAGAAATTAATCACTTTGGGTTTGAATTTAGTTGTCTTAACATGAAATTGAATTTCAATTGTACATGCATTATGAATTTTTCAAAAGTTTTGAAAGTTTAATTCATGTTTTAAAAATTGTGGGTTTGAAATTGGGTTTGATATGGAGAAAATAAATTAAATCTAAATTTGAACAAATTTGGAAATAAATTATAATTTATATTTGAGAATAAAAAGTTAGTTTGATTTTGATTTAAATTTCTTATATGTAAATATTTTAAAAGGGGTTTATAGTTTTAATTTATGCTTTATAAAACAAAGAAGAAGAATGTTGGAATTATTATATTCATAAAATTATTGGTTTTAATCTTAATGATCAAAGAGATTTTTGTATTAAAAATTGAAAAATTAATTATGGATTCATCTTTATTAATAAAATTACATGTTTAAATTGGTTCATGTAAAAGTTTAAGTTTTGAAAATGTATTTGAAAATTATTTTGTTGATTTTGAAAGCATAGAAAATTTGATGGCCACTTGAGCAGTAAAGTCACCGTTTGAGTGAATATTAAGGCAACAAGTATTTTTATAGAGTTTTGCAGACCACTCGAGCGACCAAAGGTTCGCTTGAGCGAAGACCTTATTTTCAGCATATTTTGAAAAATTACATTTAGTTCACATTTTTGTTCTCATCTCTTTGCAAAGCATTCTAGACATGATTTATGGCTCGATAAAGATTAATAAGCTAACAATCAACATTAATTAGTTGATTAAAGAATAAGTCATTAATTTAATAATACTTGATTAAGAAGCCAAGTAAGGAATTGGTTTATTCAGAAAAGAATGATTTAGTAATGAAAGAATATATGAAATAAGAACCTCGATTCATTTGAATAAGAAAGAATAAGCATAGTAGAACTTCGGACTATTTAGATAGAAAAAGACAAGGAAATTCAAGTTTGATCAAAGATTGATATTGTATTTCAATGTGTATATGTTATGTGTTTGTATAGGTCATGCGTTATTGTCTGCCTGATCTGCTTCTGCAGATATCTGTGAGTAATAACTTAGTAAAGTTATGTTCGATATAAAATACTTTCTGAACATTATGATATGATATGAACTGTTTCTGAATGATACAAAAGGTTATTTTGTGATTACATAGATGATGATCCAATTCTTTGAAATGTCTTTGTGGTATCCTTAACGGAGGCCCTCGCCCAGGGGAATAATACTGTGACTTATGGTCATGAGGCCCTCGCTCGAGGAAATAATACCGTGGCCAGGCCCTTGCTCGGGGGAATAATATCATGGCCCATGTATGAGATATGTTACCCGGTACCGGAGGTTCCATTATGGAACTTGATATGCTTGACCAACATGATATGTTACGCTAAAGGAAGTACCACACATGATTTGAATATGAATATGACTCTGTTTCTGATATGAATACGAACATGACTATGTTTCTAATTTGATAAGAGATTTGAAATCTGATTTCTGAATTTGATATGGATATTATTCATTAAAATCTTTACTGGGTTATTATTCATTGGGGTCCAGCTCACTGTATTATTTATGTATGTAAGTGATCAAGCGCGTGACCAAGCCTAGAGCTACTGCTTGTATTCTGTTTTGTCAACCAACCAATGTGCCTCCCGTGGAGGTTCCGGATATGTCTAGTGGTTATGGCTGAGTGCATAAAGTTCAAGTTTTGTTTTCTTATTTGGTTAAGCAAGTCTTTGCTTATTTTGTAAAAAGAGTTAAGTCCTTTTTTGTTTAATCGGTATATATATGATGACGTAAGAGTTATGTGTAAATATGTATAAGTATGCACAGCTCAATAGATGTTGTATATTTATTATTTACTTCCACCAGCCCCTAATATTAAGCTAATCTGTCTTAGAGGCCTTTGGTAATCCCAGGATTACTGATAGGTTATGATGCTAAATCTATAGGGGTGGGTTTGGGTCGTGACAGAGTAGTATCAGAGCACAAGTTAACATCTCACACACGTGTCCATTGAGCATTAGAATGTTTAGAACGGATTTAAGTTTCATGCATGTAGTAAGTAAATAAGAAGTTCTGCATTTATAAATATGTATATGTGTTTGTGTAATATATTTAAGTATTAACCTAAGAATTAAGAGCTATTGTGGAATTTAATAATTATGAGGAAGCTTGAATGTGTATAATCAGTTTAGTAATGAGGCTAAAAACTAAGAATTATTGAAAATTTTCTAGAATTTCTACTGTTCTAAGGAAATCAGAATTTTGACTAGAACATTGGGGAGTACAAGTACGTTGGTTTGTGGAAACACGATGTGTTAAGGAATTAGAGTTTTTAATGAAAGCTATATGGGTTAAATGTCAAATTAGACTATGAGAATATTTGGGAAATTGAGGAATTTGATGGTCAATGAAATATGTGAAACTATGGTAACTGAGGATGATAAAGTTATTTGATACGTAAAATGGTATATTTTGGCAGGGAACCTGTTATGTGAAATGTTAAACTGTAGAGTCTCATGCCTTTATTGAATGACCTTGAAAGTCCGATTGGAATCACGTTTGACCAGCGCATCTTCGAATCGGAAATTCTTAGTAAATTCTGTGGGAATGAATACCAGTGTCCTTATATGCCTACATGTTTATGTCTACTTGTATATGATATGTGTTTTGTGTTATATTCTAAGTCAATTGATATTAACCCAAGTATTATCAACCATCATTTCATGTTTGACCCTTCTCTTCTATCATTAGGAAAAGATGGTGAAAAGCAAGAACGATATGGAAGTTGAGACTTTGGCAGAACGATTGGACAAAGTAGAAGTACTTGAGGGAGTAATGAAAGCTATGCAACAATGCTATGACAAACCGCAAGACCAAAAGAAAAAGTTAAGTGTGAAGTCAAAGAAGGAACCAAAAGAAAAGCCTAAGAAATTTGTGATAGGAGAGTCAAGCAAATCTAAGCAAGGTAGTAAGTTTCGTTCATTATGTTCAACATGTCACAAACAACATAGGGGGTTGTGTCATCAACTTACCAAAGCATGTTTCAAGCGTGGGAAGTTGGAGCATCAAATAAAAGACGGTTCCAAAATCTAAGAGAAAGCTCAAATGATTTAATTGGTTAAGGTTAGTACTTAAGTACAATTAGGAATTAGTAGGAGTGTTTGAAGTTAAAAGTTTATGTGTGTGATTTTATTTGAATTGGTCTTAATCAATATTTGATAAAGATGGAACCCATTTGTTTGACCATTTAAAACTCAACCTGAGATTGCTAAAAATTATTGGAAAATGAGTGGGAGCACTAATTAGTGCTACCACTAATGATGTGGCAGTAGACCCCACCATGAATGATTTGATGTTTTGGCCTTGGTATTGTATTTTTTTCTTTTTTTATTGAGTGCCATGTCATTAATGGTCTTTTTAGAGCTCCAAAATTAGTGGTCTCTATCATTGTTGAAAATTATTAGTGCATCGCTAAGACTTGAGCTAAATAAAAGTCTAAACAATTTAAGCCAATGAAAATTTTCCTACTTGATGTCCGAATAAGTAAGACTTAATTTATTGAAATTATATCGTTATGGAACCATTGAAAACATTGAAAGTGACCAATTTTGATATATTGAATTATGAATCTGGAAGAATTATCCCCCTCAAAAACAAAAGGAGGAGAAGAGACGATGTTGAAGTTACTCCGACATACTAATATTCATACATGAACAAGTAATAAAGTTAGGAACCATTACTCGGATATTTAAGACTTGACTTGATATTGTCAAAATTAGAAGAATGTGAGCAAGACTTGATCAATTGATGAATATGGAAAAATAATTGGGATTTCTGCTTAGTCTAACAAAGTTATATGCGTTTGGGAACTTGTTTGAATATAAGGAAAATTGTACTCCACGTTAGGAGACTGAAACCTGTGAGAATTAGAAAGGAAGGGCCCAATTTATTAAAATCATATCGTTATTGAACCTTCTGATAACGTTGAAAGAAACATTTATAATTTACTTAAGCTACAAAGTCAAAATATAGACTTCTAGAAAAGAAAACACAATAATTCCCTATTTGAATAGTGATTAGAAATGAATGATATTATGATCTTGTAGACACAAAATTAAATTTAGACCTTAAATCCGAAATTAGATAGCCTAACCTATTGCAAGGAAATTCAATTCTAGTGTTAAACGGAAGAAAGAAAGCGTAATAGGAAATAAGGAAGTAAATTTTGTTAGAATGACAAGCGTATATTTCTTAAAGAACCTTTGGGAATATAAGAATTTTAATTGGCTAGTTGTAACGATTTGAGAAAATTAAAAGTTCAGCCCTAAATTACCACGTGACAATTTATCAAAGTTAATGAATATATCTATATAGGCCTACGAATTGGAATAAGCATAAGACAATGTAATTTGAATTATTTATATAAGTGTGGTTTTAAATAAATAAGGAAGTTAATGAGACCGTGTAAAATGTAGATCTACTGTGAAATCGAATCACCACTTTGAAATGATAGTATGAGAAAGATTGTCAAAAACGGTAATCTTAATTTAACAAGAAGTATGTAAAGTTTTGTTCTAATCTGTGTGACTGTTTACTACTATATGAGTACAACCCACTATCAGTTGCTTACAAAAGGCAGGCTCAATGAATTTTTGTGAAATATGCTTCTGTTATGACTCTGACATGCTTCTGTTCTGAATCCGATGAGTCCCTCTATTTCAGAATAACGTATATTAATTGGTATCCAAGATATCTGTTTGAAACTGAGGCCATTAATATGTGATTACATTTCCATATAATTCGGAAATTTCTATGATAGATTAGCATGAGAAACCTTATTTGGGAATACTACATTATATGCATTAAAAAAAAAAATGTTTTTGGGTGCCCAATTGCCCCGTCGTATTAAGCTGACAAATGTGGAAAAAGAAATGTTTTTGGGTGTCCAATTGCCTCGCCGTATCAAGCTGACAAATGTGGAAAAAGAAATATTTTTTGGTGTCCAATTGCCCCGCCGTATCAAGCCGGCAAATGTGTGTGTTAAAAGAAATCTTATTGAAATTTAAGGTTTAAGGCGATGTTCAAAGAAATTAGAGGTCCAAAGAATTAAGATATGTGCTAATAGAAACCCTATTTTTTTTATAGGATAAATTACACGAACCTCTTCTGACAATTACACAAATTACCATTGATCTTATAAATATGGTAAATGACATAAACCTCCTCTAATGATTTCAAAACTTTACTTTGTTAATAAAAGAAAATCTAAAATGACAAAACTATCCTTAACACACCAAAGAATACAACAGACGCCCAATAAAGAACACCATATAGAAAACGAAATATTTTTGGGTGTCCAATTGCCCCGCCGTATCAAGTTGGCAAATGTGGAAAAACATGAATGTTGGGTGCCCGCTATCCCGTCGTCTCAAGCCGGCAAAAAGTGAAACGTGTTGAGAAATGTGTTGAGTCGGCAATAATGTGAATGACTCGTAAAGAACTTATGTTCTTGAATAGTGATGCTTTGAATATTAATTTAATTCGAAAATCTCATACAAAATAATAATAACTGAATATTTCGATTTATTTAAAAAGTAAGGAAAGTCATGAACATCCTTGAAATAATCTTCTACTATTTGGAGTATGTGAATAGATTGATGAATTATAGTATACAAGTTATGTGATTGATGACAATAGAAAAGGTAATGAATCACCAATTGGGGGTATTAACCGTTAAGTGATTGAAAAATAAGTTTAATTTCTTTGAAGAGAGTCCAATGAGAAGGGAGTTACGTAGGAAAGGAAATGAAATGAGACCAAGTTATATGACTAATTTTCAGTACAAGAATCTTAAGTTTGGAGGACCAAACTTCCTAAGGGGGGAAGGCTGTGACGACCCCCACCACGTATAATGATTAGCACTTAATTAATTAAGGAGATTTGAATTTTAATTGCCAATTATTCTAATTTAATATGGGATTTATGAAAATTATGGAGATTGATTCGTATATGACTTTATTGAGGATTTATTTTGGAATTAAAAATTGAAAGCCTAAATGGCTCAAGAGAGTACAATTAGTGAATTGAATTATTTTAATTTCGAGTATCGGACCATATGAAAGTTTAATTAAATATTCAATTCAAGTTTATAAAATTGAGATTTGGTCAATTGGGTCCGAACTGGAGTTAATTCAGTTATGAGGATTGAGAATTAAAGATTATTATGAATTAACTTTATTTATGAAGTGTTCAAATGACTATGTAATTTATTGACGGAAATCTTGAGTTAATCTGAAATTAAAGGCCTTAATAATGTGAGAAGCCAAAATTGATGATGAAAATAAATTTAATTTGATATTTAGAACCTTTTGGAAGTTTGATTAAAAATCTGATTTGGATTGATAAATTTAAATATAATTAATTAGGCTCTAATAGAAGTCAATTAGACTAATTAAATTATGTGGGATTTGAGATTAGTTATAATTAACAAATTTTGTGTTAATCAAAATTTATTAAGATTAAGTGATACTTAATTATATTAATCCTAGACGTAAATTAAATTATGGAACAAACTAGAATTGTGGGTGTGGGTGTGGGTGTGGGTATGGGTGTGGGTGTGCTGAGAATTCTATGGGTGTACTAAGAAATTCTGTGGGTGTATTGACTGTGTGTGTGCACGCATCCTCGTGTGGGTCAAGATATGAAGATTTGTATATGTGTGTAATATTTTGAGGGTGGGCCTCAACTTCTTTGCTGGAAGAAAATGAGAAAAAAGAAAGAAAAAAAAAGAAAACCGTGAGAGAGAGAGAGAGAGGAAGATGAAGCTTATTTCATTTTTGCTGGGAGGAGTTTGATGGAAAGCTCAAGGAAAAAGCTAAGAAAAGAAAAAGAAGAAGAAAATAAAAAGTGGAGAACTCAACCAAATTCTATCTTGAAGACTAATAGGTGTAGACCGCCCCGAGAACTCCCGGCTCCGCGATCGAGGGCGCGAAATCGTTTTGTTCATTAGCTACTACAGTTCGGACTCATGTCACGGTTCTGAATCTAATCTCACAAAGTGCAATGTGAAACCGATATATCACCAAAGAGTCCAAATCCAGCAAATCGTTTTGGAAAACTGATTTTTATAAAGAAGTGCCAAACATGGACTGCTTTACAAGATACAGAGTCGCCACCTAAATATTTTGTTTTGGGGGAATTTAGGAAACCCTGACTCGTGCCTAAGGCCACGTGTCCGTCATCACCAAAGTTGCCTTGGCTCGGGAACTTGGGTACGAGAGGGGAAGGTCATGCAATGAGCACCCCCGCCCACCCGATCAAAGATCGGCCTTTACTAACATGATATGTTGTTTTTGAAAACACATGTGTTCTTATTCCGGTTATTAACCTAGAATTACTATGTGATGCGCACAGCATACAAGTATAGACTAGATTGCCTATGTTGGAACAAAACATTTCATGTTCGTTTGTGAAAATGATTTGAAGTTTGCTACTCGCAAGTAGGCTAAGTCGTAGATTTTGCCACCCTCAAGTGGGCTTGGAAAATATGATTTTACCACTCTCAAGTGGGCTTAAAACACACGGTTTGATGAATTGTTCCAATTCAAGCAATCCAACCTTCACCCACAGGCATTCAAGCAGTTATATCAGTTAAGTAGTTAGCCTCATGGCAAGCATGCTAACATGGCAACATACACATCTCATGCAGGATGCTAAAGCATAAACACTCACAGTGTACTCCGAGCCAAAACAGAGAACTAGTTAGAAATCATGCATGATCCTAGTTCATGTTAAAATGGCTAATGCAACACATGCAAAAATGCAACTAAAATAGGCTCGGCTATTCTAAGATGCCATGTGAAATGCAACAATTGATACATGTATTCAAATTGGAATTGAAATTTAATGTGGTTTGTATGATGCGCCGAGCCCGGTGCATGCAAAACAGATGAATGGATGCACGCATGCAAGCATAAGATATGCTAATCGAAATATGTCGTAAAACTAACCATCATAAGCGGTTAAGTAAAAGGGAGAAAGAAGTGGAGGTTGGAAGACATGCATCACACACACACACACGCTTATTACAACAGTTGGCCCTCTCGACGGAGGGTCCAAATAAGAAGCTAACTAGCTAATTAAACTAATTATTACATCACAAAACTAATTAACTAACAAGCTAACTAATTATTACAACACAAATTGAATAGCTAAGCAAAGCATTAACTACTTAAGTACAAAATCAAATATTAAACTAGCTAACGAAAAGAAGCTAAGTAAAGCAGTAAAGAAATGTCCTCAGAGGGAGAAGAATGCATGCGTGCTCGGTCGCCTCGTTCGAAAATCCAACGCGATGCCCCGATTTGCCTCTGTTTGCAATTGTTCTCAGAACCTTGCACCAAGCTCCAGAAAGCTTCCAACTCACTTTGGGGACCTGTAGGAGCATGGCCGACCACTTTTTGGAGGTGCCAACCACCTGCCGACCAGTTTCCATTGCTGCAGACCAGAAAAAGTGGTCGGCCAGCTAGTTTTTTTGGTCTGCCGACCACTTGTTGCTGCACTTCTCTAGTTTGCTGCAACAAAGAGCAAGAAAGGGCATGGCAATATATTTGCAAGGTATGTGTGCACAACCACCCTCCCTATTATTTCATGAGCTCAAGGGAGTGCGGTTCTCGACCCTCGGGCCACCAATCGCGCCTTTCAATGCATGATGGCCGAGAAGCCAAATTGCACGAATCAATGTGAAATGAATGCACACATAACACATAAAGCCTTAACCTCTATCATGCACGATCAAGAGGGTCGATGACCGAGAAATGAGGCACATTTCATCACTTCAAGTATGAAATGTCCCTCGTTTCTCGTGTTCGGATTAATACCTAACCCAAACAAATGCAATGCAACTCAAGCATGGTAAACACAATGTAATGCATGCATACACGATGCAATGCAACATGAGCAACCTATCAATGCTAATGACATGCATGCACAATGCAAGGCAACATAGACAACCTAACAATGCTAATGGGATGCATACTCAATGCAAAGCAACATAAGCATGAAATAACATGAAAACAAACATGCTCAATGGACTTAAACTAAAAATGGACGGACCTCAATCATGCCCAAATCAGTGGCCATAATGCTAAGAAATGAAGGCACAAAAGGATATACAAGCATGTACATGCATTGGCCTATCAACTAAGCCTAAGAGCACAACTGTAATAACCCTCAGCACTGATTACCGATAAGTTACTGATTACTGCTAAACCGAGACCGATTATGATTGATAATTGAATTGATTGAAATACTGAACTGACTGACTGAGATCCGAAACTGAATCGATTGACCGTATCTGTTCAATTGCATGTTTATCTGTTTGACTGTTTAATTATCTGTTCAAATTGGTATGTTTAAACTGCAAATTGAAGGCCTTATCGGCGGCCAAATCTGAAATTGATTGATGTTCTGTGTTCCTCATAATTAATGTAATTTTATGGCATATTTATCTGCAAATCGTTTTGGTGTGATTAAATTAGATTAAAATAAACTAAATCAAAGAGTTGCGTTATTTACATTAATGCCATTGTTAGTGGACCCTTTTTATAACATAATTGAGCCTTGTTATACTCATTTGCAAACATCTCATTAGCTCATTTTGAGCACACCACCGAATTTAGAGGGAGAGGAACTTAGAAGATTGGTCTTTATTTTGTACATTGCTTAGAAATTATGAAAATTAGGGGAGTTCTTGCTAAATTGAGCTTCTAGTCTTGTGATTGAGGATCTAAGGTAGAGTAATTACCTTATTGTTTATGAATTGAATTACTCCTTGCATGGTTTGGAGGATTATTAAAGATTAGAGCCAAGATATGGCTTATAATGTTGAATTGAAGCTCATCTCTTGCATGCATGCTTGTATTGATAAGTTTAAAGTTGTTTTCATGGCAAATGTTACATGCATGCTCATATTTATGTTTAAGTCCATGATTTCATCATGTTTTTGGAAGTTTAGACTCATTTGAACTTGCTTTGGAGCTTTGAACTTGATTAAAGCCTTGCATGTCACATTTGAATTGTTGTTCTTGAACTTTGGTTTCAAATGAGTTTAATTAAGCTACCCTTGGGCTTTGATTTTTATAAATTGAGCTTGGAATCATGTAATATTATGAGTTTACAAGAGTTTTCCAAAAATTCAGCCCAAGAGGATCGATTTTGATGCTTTGAAACTTGATTTTGAGCTTGAGGTTCAAATCTGGAATTTCCAGATTTTGGACCCACGCTCGAGCGAGGAAGTCCACGCTCGAGCGTACACTCTGTGATCGTGCCTTCCGCTCGAGCGAGAAAAGTTACGCTCGAGCGTGAAATGCGAGCATCCAGTATTTTTACTGTAGCACACAGTCCGCTCAAGCGACGGAATTCATGCTCGAGCGGAGACCTTTGTCTGCATGTCCGCTCGAGCGTAGAAAGCCACGCTCGAGCGAGACCACTGTTTTTCTAAAAATTCTGAAACTGTTTTCTGAGTGCATCTTTGCATCCTCATCCCATCCTAGGCATCCTTAGGCCTAGTTTAAGACATCTTAATGAGGATATAGATGTAGAACCACACCGAGGCAAATTAGGGATTAAGTTATTATCTTTCCCAACTGTGTAGCTTAGTGTGTGTTCAATCTGTTAACTGTGTAGGTTTGGCTTACCGAGGAGACGCTCTAGCTTACTGTAGCCCCGAACTCTGTGAGTAACAACTGTGTAAAGATATGTTCAAATGATTACTTTCTAATCACTAAACTGTATTGTTTTCCGAACTGTTTACTGTTTACTGTTTACTGAAATGTATATCGAACTGTTTACTGAAATGTATATCGAACTGTTTACTGAAATGTATATTGAACTGTTTACTGAATTGAACTGTTAACTGAACTGATACTGTTTACTGAATCGAACTGTTTCCTGAAATGTATTGTGGCTCCTTAGCACCTACTGTCCACTGTTACTACCACTGTCGCAGAGATCTCTGTCGGTTCCCAAGTTTGGAACCACTACTGTTTACTGTTATGATGGCCATTCTGTATTTCTGATATGGAGCAACGTGCTGCACGGAGCTAAGTGCTACAGAGTGAGCCACCTCTAGAGTCTGTGCGAGACACCTCTTGAATCCATAAGTACTGTACTGTTCCTGAAATGGTACTACTACTGCTACTGTACTGCTATTGATGGCCATCATTCACTGTTTGGTCTGTTAAGACCCGGTCTTTTAAGACCTACCGTTTACTGTACTGTTATGCTAATGGATGTACCACATATCACTGTTTTAACTGAATGATTGTTATGGCCTGAAATATGAGCCACAAACTGATTGACTGACAAACTGACTGAAATGACTGTTTTCAATACTGAAAGGATATTCACTCTTAACCTCTTTACGCATTGTGTTATTCGCTGGGCTTTAGCTCACTGCTCATATATATATGTAGGTGTACAGGCACCAGACCGCGGCTAGGAGCGTCAGGCAAGCTTTAGTTTTGTCAAGCCAACCACTGTGCCTCACTGCGAGGTTCCGAGCCTATCAAGCTATGGCTTAGGGGCTTAAGGGTGTTTTATTTCCCCCATCTGTCTCTGTACCTGTTTTGTATAACTGTATAGACTAATTGCACTATACTGTACCGTTTACTGTACTGTTTAATAGGGATTAAGTCCCTGTACTGAATGATTGTATATTTGATGCATACTGTTCTGTACTGAAAGTATAAATGTTTGAAAAAGTCTTTTTGCATACAGACTGTCACAGCTCATTGGACATTGTTTTATTTACTGTATTGGCTTCCGCCATGCCCCTGTACTCTGTATTACTGTTCTACTGTTAAGCAGGCCTTCGGTAATCTAGGATTACTGGTCGGTTACGGTGCTAAACCCATAGGGGCGGGTTTGGGTCGTGACAACAACCCTCAAGAGTGCTCAAGGAGTGATAAATATGGAAGTGTAACAACACTAAATGCACTAAAATTAGGCAAGAAATGATGTCAAATCATTCAAACAACATAAGCAAGGCATGCAAGAGTCCTTAAGGCATACGGCTACCGAGGAGGACTACTCTAGAGACATGCAATACATGGCACAAATACATGAACCAATCATGGACAGAGCTCAAATATGTCTAAACAAAGACCAAAACATGCTGAGATGGGAGCTCAAGGACCTAAACAAGATGGCATACATGTTAGGCCACAAACAAGGCAACAATGCATAACACTCAAAGACACTTAAAGAGTGAAAGAAGTAAGAACATGGAAATTCTATATGCTCTGAAATGTCATGTTAAATGATGCCAAATCATCCAAACAACACAAATGAAGCATGCTATGGTGCTCAAAACTCAAAGTTAGCAAGGCCAATTGCACTACATCTATGCAATACATGAAGCATATGCCCAATACAACCCAAAACAGTCCTAGAGCATGTCAAAATAAGTCTAAAACATGCATGTAAGGAAGCCAAAACAAGCTAGCATGAAGGGCATAAGGCATGGTATATGCAAGGTTAAAAATAAAGGATTACACTACACCTACCAAGACCAAGCATGAGATGGCTTCGCCAACAAAAATCAGAGTTACATCATGGCAAAATAACCCCTAAAACACACTGAGATGATAGCTCGCAAACTTAGGCATGAAGGCATACGCAATGACTCATGTTTAGGGCATAAGGAACCAACCTTCCAAAGCATGGAAAGAGTGACAAATGCAAGTGTATGACCAGACTACATATACTGAAATCACATTTCAAATGATGCCAAATCATGAAAATAGTCCAAGTAATGCACGCTAATGGACTCAATACACAAAGCTAGTGAGCAAGATTGAACCATGGCTATACAAAGCAATGCATGCATGACCAAAACAACACAAATCAAAGCTTAAGCATGGTAAAACATGAACAATAGCTTCTTAGAGTTAAGCCAAAATCATGTTAGAATGATGGTCTAAAGCATGATACATATTAGGCTAGTTCATGAAATTGCACTACAAGTGCATGGAGCATGCATGGGGCTATCAAATCAAACCTTAACAGAGGTATATCATGGAAAAACAACACCAAGAACATGCTGAGATGGACTCAAAACAAGCTAGAAAGACATGCTACTTCATGAAGCAGACAAAGCTAGTTTGCAAGATTTACACTACAAGTGTATAAGGCATACAAGGGATGACAAAACCAAATCAAAACAGTGGTATGCCATGTCAAAATAACCCCAAATATATGCTAAGATGGAGCCAACATAAACTTAACAAACATGCTCAAACATGAGGCATACAAAGCAAGCATACAAAACACAAGGAGAGGGGATGACCCTCTCCTATTTGGAACCTCAAAACACCATTTCCACCACTGAAATTCCTCTAAGTTTCAGTGGTGAGAAAGCCAAAACAAGGTGGTCCCAATAGCTTAAAAGGATGATACAAAACAAAGCCAAACAAGGCCTAAGAAAGGGTAGACTACCCCCAATACAAAAGAGACCTTAAACAAACATGTTAAGAATGCAAAATCAGAACTTTTTGTAGTTTAAAGTCAAACCAAAACAAGGGTTTTAAGGGTTAGAAGCTCACCCTTGAAGAACACCTTCAAAGCTGCAACTCCAGCACTCTTTTTGAACCAAAACCAATCCAAAGACTCCAAAACCAACCTCAAAGAGCCTCAGCAACAAGAGTATGGTGTTTGAGTGTGTGTTTGTGTGCAATAGTATGGAAAAACTACACTTTCAAGCACAAATATAGAGCAAGCAAGAAGATATAGAGACAAGGATGTATATATAGCTCAAGCACAATTTTTTGAACCTAAGGCATAAGGGAGGAGGCTCCCTTATATAGAAAAACATGCAACAAGCTTGTTGGACAAGCTTTAGGCCTAAAGCCATCCCTCCATACACGTGTATAGAGGATGGCTTCTGTGCCCTCCAGCTGTAACAACTGGCTAGAAAATATCTCCAAAAAGGTGATGGAAAGCTGCCGACCACTTGAAGTGGTCAGCCAGCTACTTACACTGGTCGGCCGACCAGTGGAAGTGGTCGGCCAGGGAAGAAAGTGGTCGGCCATGGGAGGGAGATGGTTTGCAGCATGAAAGCAAGGCAGTGGTGTGGTGGCCGACCATAAAAGGTGGTCCAAAGACCAAGAAAACCAGTTGGCCAACCAGAAAACTGGCTGGTAGAAAGAAAAGTGGTCTCCAAGGGGAAGAACTGGTCTCTCACCCTTATATCACCTTCCAAACAAGGAAAACAAGGTTTGTACCCAAAAAAAATCAAAAAGGATGCAAGACAAGAGTCCGGGAGGTAAGGCGCGCAGCCGGGAGCCTCAAAAACTAGTCTACGAGCACCAAAAGTGGTCTCCCAGACCACAATGTCCCTATAGGCAGAGGCAACAAGGCATGGTTCAAAAACCAAGCCAAACGGAGAACATTAAGCGGTCCCGAGACAAGGCGCGCGGCTGAAGGCTCCAAAAATCGAAAAGTAGTCTCCAAGCAGGAAAAGTGGTCTACAACCACAAAAAGTGGTCTGCAACCACAAAAGGATGGTCTACAAGACCTCTCCCTCCCTCCAGGGAAGAGAAAATAAGGTTCGGTCCACAAACCGAGCCAAAGCACAAAGAGTTCAGAGGCCCGGAGGCAAGGCTCTCAGCCAAAACTTCGGAAACTCAAAACGAGCTCAAACATGCACGATCACCGAGCGCTCAATCGATGACGTTGAGTCTTAAGGTTGGTCAAAAATGCGGTGTCTACAATAGGCAAGTACTTTCATCCTCTTTCTAGTATTGTTTAAATAATCTAGACATAAATTGATTTAAGATGGATTTTGAGTAGATTAAAAATGAAGATTTGAAAATCAATTATATTAATTGATAGAAATTGGGTTTTGCATGTAAAATCAAGTTAGGTTGAAGAATATGAGTTCTGATTCCTTAAATTTGTTAAGCTTGAGTTTAATTTTGAAAATTATTCTTGAATTGTGTTATAAAAATTACATGCAACAATGATGTATTGAGGATTTGATCCATGCAATGTAGTTAGGTTCAAATTTATGGAAATTAACATAGAAATTAATCACTTTGGGTTTGAATTTAGTTGTCTTAACATGAAATTGAGTTTCAATTGTACATGCATTATGAATTTTTCAAGAGTTTTGAAAGTTTAATTCATGTTTTAAAAATTGTGGGTTTGAAATTGGGTTTGATATGGAGAAAATAAATTAAATCTAAATTTGGACAAATTTAGAAATAAATTATAATTTATATTTAAGAATAAAAAATTAGTTTGATTTTGATTTAAATTTCTTACATGTAAATATTTTGAAAGGGCTTTATAGCTTTAATTTATGTTTTATAAAACAAAGAAGAAGAATGTTGGAATTATTATATTTATGAAATTATTGGTTTTAATCTTAATGATCAAAGAAATTTTTATATTAGAAATTGAAAAATTAGCCATGGGTTTATCTTTATTAATAAAATTACATGTTTAAATTGGTTTATACAAGAGTTTAAGTTTTGAAAATGTGTTAGGAAATTATTTTGTTGATTTTGAAAGCACATAAAATTTGCTGGTCACTCGAGCGGTAAAGTCACTACTCGAGCAAACATTAAGGCCAACCAATATTTTTACAAAGCTTTGCAAACCGCTCGAGCGACCAAAGGTCTGCTCGAGCGAAGATCCTATTTTCAGCATATTTTGAAAAATTGCATTTAGTTCACATTTTTATTCTTATCTTTTTCCAAAGCATTCTAGACATGATTTATGGCTCAATAAAGATTAATAAGCTAACAATCAACATTAATTAGTTGATTAAAGAATAAGTCATTAACTTAGTAGTACCTGATTAAGAAGCCATTTAAGGAATTGGTTTCTTCAGAAAAGAATGATTTAGTAATGAAAGAATATGTGAAATGAGAACCCCGATTCATTTGAATAAGAAAGAATAAACATATTAGAACTTCAGACTACTTAGACAGAAAAAGACAAGAAAAGTCAAGTTTGATCGAGGAATTGATATTGTGTTTCAATGTGTATATGTTATGTGTTTGTGTAGGTCACGCGCTATTGTCTGTCTGATTTGATTCTGCAGCTATCTTTGAGTAATAACTTAGTAAAGTTATGTTCGATATGAAATACTTTCTGAATCTTATGATATGATATGAAATATTTCTAAATGATACAAAAGGTTGTTTTGTAATTACGTAAATGATGATCCAATTCTTTGAAATGTCTTTGTGGTATCCTTAGTGGAGGCCTTCGTCCTAGGGAATAATATTGTGGCTTATGGTCATGAGGCCCTCGCCCGAGGGAATAATACCATGGCCCATGTATGAGATATGTTACCTAGTACCGGAGGTTCCATTGTGAACTTAATATGCTTGACCAACATGATACGTTATGCTCAAGGAAGTACCACGCATGATTTGAATATGAATATGAATATGACTCTGTTTCTGATACGAATACGAACATGACTATGTTTCTGATTTGATAAGAGATTTGAAATTTGATTTCTGAATTTGATATGGACATCATTCATTAAAATCTTTACTCTGTTATTATTCACTGGGTTCTAGCTCACTGTATTATTTATGTATGTAGGTGATCAGGAGCGTAACCAGGCCTAGAGCTTCTGCCTGGATTCTGTTTTGTCAACCAACCTATGTGCCTCCTGTGGAGGTTCTGGATATGTCTAGTGGTTATGGCTAAGTGCATAAAGTTCAAGTTTTGTTTTCTTGTTTGGTTAAACAAGTCTTTGCTTATTTTGTAAATAGGGTTAAGTCCCTTTTTGTCTAATCGGTATATATATGATAACGTAAGGGTGATGTGTAAATATGTATATAAAAAACTTAAAATTTTTCCGTCTCATATAAGTCTGCACAGTTCAATAGATGTTGTATATTTCTTATTTGCTTCTGTTAGCCCCTAATATTAAGCAAATCTGTCTCAGAGGCCTTCGGTAATCCCAGGATTACTGGTGGGTTACGATGCTAAACCTATAGGGGCGGGTTTGGGTCGTGACAGACTGATCTTGAGAAGGGCCGACCACGAAGGGAGGCTGAGTGGGATCACCGAACATGAGGATGGGCGACCGCAAAGGGGACCGAGCAGGATGACTGATTGTGAGGAGAGGTGACCGACAAGGGAGCCAAGCGGGATGACCGATCGTGAGGAGGGCCGACCGCAAAGGAGCCGAGCGAGATGATCGATCGTGAGGAGGGCCGAAGATGCAGTGACGGCGTAGGGGGCTCGAGGAGCGATGAAACACATGATGATGTGAAGTGAAATAAACGGGGAAAAGAAAAGAGGAGAATGGGGTGACGGACGAATTGTGGTCGTACACGTGGGGTAATCGGGGCCAGTAATGGGGAGGTGATCCGTTAGTAGGAAGCGAAAGGTTAGTATAGGATGTGGGAAAGGCGGAGGTTTTAACTTGGTGAAATTTTCAAATTGGCGAATTTTAACTGCGATCCTTGGACCAGAGGGGTTTGTAGAGGTGACAACTTCTCTTCCCCGACCTTTAGTTGGCGCTAGGCGTTGAGGAAGATGATGTCTGAGGAACTGCCGTTGTCGACCAGAACTCTCTTGACTTTGTAGTTTGATAAGAGAGCAGAAATGGCCAGGGGGTCGTCATGAGGATAGCGAACGCCTGTGCAATCTGCCACTGTAAAGGTCACCGGCTCAGACCATTGCTTGGGTTTCTTGTAAGGTCAGTCCACCGTGGCTACTTCTCTATCAGATCCTTGTCTAATTTTTCGGAGCTCAGCTCATTGTGCCGACTGCGACGGTTCGCCGCATGCGAGGCCGCCGACAATGACCCTTATTTCACCTAACGGGGGGGTCATCATGAGCTCAAGCTGGTGTTGAGGCCGGTCATCATTCCGCTCGAGTTGTGTTAGTCATTGGGGGGTGAGTATGTTGGCGATTACGGTTTGGCGGGCTAGTTCGAGGCCTCTGAAGGGGACGGGCTACTATGAATCAGCTGAGTTGTCCCTGGCGGATCAGATCCTCGACCTGATCTTTGAAGTTGACGCATTCGTTAGTGTTGTGGTTGTGGTCTTGATGGAAGCGGTAGTACATGGATTGATCCCGTCGGTTGGAGGGAGATCTGGTTGGTTGAGGCCATTTAAGTTTATAGTCTCATTGAATTTGGTTTAGAACTTGCTCCATGGGTGAATTGAAGGGGGTGTACCACTCAAACCGACCAAGTGGGCGGGTTGGGGCCTGTCGGTCCTAGTGTGTAGGTCAATCTGGGTGTGATGGGGTCAGTACGTATATTGCGAGGATCGGGGCTCAGGCTATTTCCTTTTTTCCTTTGAGGGCGAGGCTTTGGATGTAGAGTCTTGGCAAGCTGCCAGAGAGTCTTCTGCATTCATGTATTTTTGGGCTTTGGCGAGGAGAGAGGCCATGGTAGTCGAGGGATTTTTGGAGAGAGAGAAGTGGAAATCGAACGGGCGCAAACCGGCCATGAAGACTGTGAAATGACCTTGTCATCATTTTCCTCCACTTGTAGGCCTTCGGTGTTGAAGCGGGTGACATAGCTACGTAACGACTCCCCTTCTGTCTGCCGGATGTTTAGTAGTGGTTGGATGTCATTGTCGCTGAGCACCAATGAAATGGCCTAACAAGGATTCACTGAGCTGGCGAAATAAAGTGACTGCGTCTAGAGGGAGCTGACTGAACCAAAGGCGCGCCAACCCCTTCTACATGACGGGGAAGGCGCGACACATAATTTCGTTTGGAAAGACATGTAAGATCATGAGTGTTTGATATGCTTCTATGTGGTCGATGGGATCGGTGGTACCATCGAAGGTGTCAATCAATGGCATTTTGAACTTGGGAGGGAGAGCTTTATCCCAGATGGATGTGGTAAAAAGAGAGTTGACGATGGAGGAAGTCATGTGTTGCATGTTCTGCATGACCCCTTGTAGTTGGAGTTTCATGGCCCACAGTTCTTCATCCCAGACGGGAACGTTATCCCCACAAATAAGGATTGGGGGTTGAACATTGCTAGCCTCACCTTCATAGGCGACTGTATGGTGTGGTAAGGGTGGTTATAGAAAGGTGGTGGCACATCTTGGCGAGACTGCGAGCCTGACAGGGAAGTGTGCAGATTGTCAAGATTCGACGGTTGAGGTCGTAGGGCGAAGGGTGGCAATGTTCCTTGAGGCACATGTGGTGTAAATTAATAGTGATGGTGGGCTTGTTCTTGGTACGGGAGAACTATTGGCTATGGTGGAGGTGGGATTAGCAAGTCACGCTGGAGTAAGGCATTGATCAGGGCTTGGTTTTGCTCGATCTGTCGGTTGATATTGTTGGTGAGTTCTACGAAATATGGAGGCAGATTATTTGGGTTAGAGGGCTCAGCTTCGGGGTTACCAGCGTTGTATTGGGAAGCCATGGATCTAATCGTGACCATCCACTCTGATGCAGGGGGTGGATGATTCCAGGGTTCCTTCCCATGACAATGAGCACAACTGTCGTTCCGGAATGGAGTGTCCCACAGACGGCGTCAACTGATGATGTGATAATTCCAACGGAAGATGGGTCGAACTGATCCACACTTCTAACGGCTTTGCTGGTCTTGCAGCCCACAGAACGTTCTTACAAAAAGGTCTAAAGGGAGAGGTAATCCCCCGGCGGACCCTCTGATGATCGAGTTAGAATAGGATAGATTGACTGTGTAGAGAGAGAAGAAGGGAACGAAAACCTGACCTCTAATGCGTCTTGGAAACTTCCTTGTATCCTTTGCTTATGATTTTCTTGTCCACTCCAGACTGTCATGTTGGCCGAAAGTCTATATTCTAGCTCGCATCGTTCATGGTGAGTCTGTATATTCCGATGTGAAGGGGTTGTCATATTTAATGTTGTGAGAGCCTCATTAATGGTAGATATACGGGTGCAATAACTTTGTAGGATCTTTATCTGCTTATGTGGCTAGACCTCTGCTTGACAAGCGTTTGAATGCTATTCGTTCTGGTCCATCATTGATTTCTCAAGATTACTGGGCTTTAACATCTAGTCCGTCGGCTTGGTCCTGAGTTGTGGGCCGGACCCTCTTGTGGGCTATTCGAGTTCCATCATTGATTTTTCAAGATTACTGGGCTTTAACATCTAGTCCGTGAGTTGGGTCCTTAGTTGTGGGCCGGACTCTCTTGTGGATTATCCGATATCAGTTATCTCGATATAAATTAACAAAACAATCTTGCATACATTTTGAGACAAGTTATTTATGAATGACAAAGTTTGAACAAATTATGTAATTATTTGAACCTAAGATTATTTCTTATCCTTGAATCAAATGCAGGCGTACTTTAAAACCACCTGGGAAGATAAAAAGGATGAAAAATCTAAGGTTAGGAACATGCATAAAGTGAAGATGGGGTCACTTTTGTCTCACCATTAGAAAGAAATATTCTATACAATTGTTCATGTCAACTCATAAAGTAAAAATTCTTTAAAAAACTTTTGTTCTTCATAAAGTGTTCTGTTCATGGGCTTGCTTTTCAATATTGTGTTAAAAGAGAAACCTTAAGCTTTAAAAAGTTGAAAATTTTTACATAATAGAAATGTAATGTCATTAGTGCAATTGCATAAATGATCATCCTTAAAGTTTCTTTGAAGCAAAATAATGACATGGATAAAGTTCCTTTAAATCACATCTTCATAGGGAGAATCTATAAAGTCGAGGATTTTAGCTTCTTAACCTGGCATTAGAGTATTACAACTGTAGCATAGGTTGTGAAGCACCAAAATTTTTAAACTTAAACTATACCAAAATGCTTGGTTAGAGACTTGCTTATATAGTCCAAGTGATGGGGAAAAGCCAAAAATTAAAAAATACAAAGCACGATGTTATACAACACTCGGTTATCAAAAAGATAATCGAGAAAAAAAAAATTTCTCAATTACTCACTTAAATCCATTGCCGAAGGAACCCATAATCGAATTGTTTTTTTTTAATTTCAAGTTTATGTGCTTTAGTAAAGAAAGAAGGAAAACGAGTTTCACTCTATATGTGAAGAAAATAAAAGGTCAACTTTTTTTACACAATTCTCTATTGAAGAAGTTTTTAATAAACTCAAAAATAATTTATGTTGATTAATATATACGAGGTCAAAAAAGTAGCAAACTATAAACCTAAATACAAATTTTAGGTTAGATTTTAGTGGAAATGTTTCTGTTTGCTTATAAAAAATGCTATAAGTCTCAAATTTTTTATCAAATAAATAATCAAATATCTCATATAAATGTAAAAATTCACATTTCTTAGCATTACTTATTACTCAAGTTGTGTGAGCGGTCCACAAATATAGTCACAGCGTTATTTGAAGCACACCCACAATATTTTCCTCTTTATTATGAGTATAGATTGTGTATAAAGGTTGTGTATCTCCTGATAGGAATCGGAGATATTGTTGCGCGGGTTGCACAGTAGTTATTATTGTATAGTAAAATGGATTCATTTTGGAGTTTATTTGATAATTTGAATCGTTCATATTTTAGAATATATCAAGTAGAACATACCTGTAAAAAATCAAGTTAATCGGATATTGTTTATGCATTCATTCACTCACATTTGTATTTATTTTAATATTTTAAATCACAATTATTTTTTATTTTAATAGATACAAATGGGAGTGGATGAATGGGTAAATAATATCCGATTAACTTGATTTTTTGTAGGTATATTCCACTTAATGTATTCTAAAATATGAATGATTTAAATTATTGAAATGGGCCCGAAAATTAGCCTATTTTGCTGCGCAACCCACGCAGCAACATTCCTAATTCCCTCCTTATAAATGTAGGAATCCACATTCATGTAGGACATTTAATTTAATTATTTGATAAAAAATTTGGTTTCTTAGCATTACTAATTACTCAAGTTGTGTGAGTGGTCAACAAATAATAAGGCTCGTTTGGCATGCAAGTCTAAAATGTTAAAAAATTATTAAAAAATTAAAAAGTTTATAACCTATATCAAAAAGTTAAATATTTCATTTTCTCTTTACTTTTTGAACATCTTTTTTGTAAAAAATTAAAAAGTTATTCCAAACATACTAAATTTTTTTTACCTTATATTTTAACAAAAAATTAAAAAAATATTAAAATAATATATTTCGAAACGAGGCTTGATGTATTTGAAGCACACCCACAATATTTTTCTCTTTATTATGAGTATAGATTGTGTATCTCCTTATTATTATGAGTATAATCTAATTAGGTGGAGATTTTATAATTGTCTAGTTAAGGTCTCATTTGAGAATAGATTATTTTAATTATTTTTTTAATATTTTATGAAAAAATATGTAAAAAAATAGAGAGAGTGATATGATTATTTATAGTGACTTTTTACCTTTTTAACTAAAATGTATAGCTGACAAATGAAACCTAAGTTGAAAGGAATTGTGTCTTGGGTTGTTAAATATGCATATACTAATGTGTACCTGTACTTGAAGGTATGGTGTGAATTAAAAAAAAATGAACAAAAAGGAGAAAATAAAAAAAAATAAACAAATATAGAGAAAAATTAAAATGAGAAAAAATTAAAAAATAAAAATAAAAGGGAGGAAGGTAGGATCATGGGATTATGGAAAGATAAGTGAGAAAATGAAAAAGTAAGAGAAAGAAGCGGGAAAGTAGAAAATGTACATGTTAGACATTTTTTTAAAAATATATCTCAGCTATTGTTTTATAATTTGAACAGATTTGGACCATCCAAATATCTTACTAGGACAAAAATATGTTAAAGATTTAAAAACCGTCATGCTTTATTATATAGATACATATAATTTTTTTAAATTTAACATACTATGTCTTCGTTTGGGATGTGGGTTGGCTTTATATTTTTTGACTATTTTAGCTTGAGGCTAAAAAACCTCATTTGAGATAGACTTTTTCAATTTTTTGACTTTTGTGAGAAAAAATGAAATAATTATGATTTAAATATGAGGAATATTTTGGAAAGATAGTTAAAATCTGACTTTTTGACTTTTTAAAATTTTTATAGTGAGTGGTGATGTGACCAAAAATTGATGAAAAGTTGGCTTTTGATTTTTTTTTTATTTATGAAGTTTCCAAATAGCCATTTACCTTCTTAACTTTTTAATTTATTTTATATTTTTATAATTAAAATAGTCCCACAATGCTATGCCAAACATAGCCTAATCAATTTGTGATATAGAAAGTAAATCTATTTAATTATTCAGTTTTTAAAATAAAATTTTCAATTTTCAATTCATATGATTTTATTTTTAATGATTTTTTTAATGTTTGATCAAATTTTTAATTTTTTAGATAGTACATTTAATCTCGACATACGTTAAAAAAAAATTTAAATTTTTTTACATAAATTAAATAAATAAAAAATGCTAAAACATATTGAATTTTTATAGTTTTTTATTTTGTAGTATTTATTAAATTTTTATAAATTTCTTCACAAATATTTTACTTTTAAATATATCTAATTTTGATGCATTTAAAAACAAAAATTTGAGTAAAATTTTTTTAAAAATTCACAAAAAAATAAAAAATATGAATTAAAAATTTAAAATCTGATTTTAAAAGTTGAATAACCAAACAGAGTGAGTTTGCAAGCTTGAGAAATTTCTACTGAGGCCTGATTTGGCATCTTTAAAAAAAGATAAAAAATCAAAAAGTTACTAAAAATGTTATAAAATTATCACTGTTCACCAAAAAAAATTAACTTACTCTGACGTGAATTGCTTTTACCTGACTTTGGTGAGAACAAATTACACAGGCGGAGGCAAGCTTAAGGACGGTGTTGTTCGGCCCGTGGGAGCCATCACGAGTCCTATTTTGATAATCTGAACCGTTCAATATGTAAAACTCATCGAGTACTATGGGGTGTTTTGGGAAGAGATAAAAAATCAGATTTTTAGATTTTTTATCTCCTCTTCTCTCACAGAAAAGCTGATTATAATCTGCTTATAATCAGCTTTTCACCAAAAATCAGATTATAACCATCTTCCCAAAACACCCCTATATGTTTATTAAAAATCACGTTGATCGGATATCGTTAATTATATGATTAAATCAGTTTTGTATAAAAAAAAAGGATGGTATTATAGTTAACGGTTGACAAAAAAAATTAATCCAATCAGATAGTTATCGATATCCGATCAACGTGATTTTTTTATAAGCATATAATACTCGACGAGTTCTACACATTGAACGGTTTCGATTACCAAAACGAGACCCATGATGGCCCCCATGGGCCGATCATCATCGTCTAAATCAATGCCTGAAAATGAGGCAAGCATGTCCTATATGCTAGTCTCCCACCACTCTGCCCCATTGTCCAATTCTATGCCTGAAAAGGAGGCAAGCATATCCTTTTTTAATACACATTTTTTCATAAAAACTTAAAAAATTATCCCAAACAACCATATTTTTTTCTTCAATTTTTTAGTCTAAAAAGTCAAAAAGTACACTTATTTAAGATATCTCAAACAATCCTCATTATTTATAAATTCAAAAATTACATTAAAAAAGGGCAAATTACATATACCCCTCGAGATTTAGCAAAATTACAGATACCCCTAAGGTTTGAGAAATTATAGATACCCCTCTAAATGTACTATTTGCATAACAAATTAGGGGACAAATTGTTATGAAAATATAAACCTTATGAGGTAATTTGTTATGAAAATATAAATCTTAGGAAGGTATCTGTAATTTTTGAAATCTCAAGATTATCTATAATTTAAATAAATCTCAAGGGAGATATATGTAATTTGTTCATTAAAAAAATATGTTTTAATATTATTTAAAATAAAAATATTTATAAAAATAAAAAAGCGAGAATTAATAAAGAAGTCTAAACAAAGAACAGTCGTAGCAAAAGTACGAAAAACAACAGTACCTACCCACTTAAACCAAGGATTCAAACGTTTTTACTGTGGGAGATTGGGGGTCAAAGGTCAGAGATGAACAGAAGAATATGCGGGGGGGCCAGGTTGTCTCTCTTTCTCTCTCTCCCTCTCTCTCCTCCCAACCCAACCTCTTTATTCGAGCCATAATTTTTTTTAAAAATTTATTTTCTGCTTTTGGATAAATAGTAGTAACAGTAGGTTTGAGAGATTGGGTTGATGAGTTTGGTTTGGGGTATTGACGGGTGGGGCCCCGTGAAGTGGACGATGTTGATTAACTCTTCGTGTGGGAAGTGAGTTAACTTTTTGATTTTTTAGTTTTTTTTTGATTATTTTAATTTGGATTAAAAAATTTAGTTTGAGAAGAATTTTTTAATTTTTTGATTTTTTTGACTTTTTTTTGTAAGAGAAGAGTGTAATGATTATGAGTTTGATGTAATGTTTTGTTTGTTGTGGCTAAAATAGCCACAAACCCTCTTGCCAAACGGAGCCTAAGCCTGTGTTTGACATGTGATTTTAAAATTATTTTAATTATAAAAAAATAAAATAAGTTAAAAAATTATTGCGGTTTTTTTTTATAAATTTCTTTTTACCTATTTATGTTACATTTAGTTTATATTATTTTTTTATATTTCAATAAGTCTTATGAATGTTCTGATGTGAATGTTTACACCATTAATGTGAATATTCACACCATCAGTGTAAATGTTAGCATGTCAATGTGAATGTTCAAACTGTCAATGTGAATATTCACATTATAAAATATAAATGTTCACATCAATAATTGCTAACTATTCAAAAAATATTTGTAAGGATAAAAATGTCCATAAAATACTTTAAATATGAGAATTAGGATTTAGTAGATCAAATGTTCAAATAATAGGACTTATTAAAATACAATAATATCTTATGGACTAATTAAGATACAAACACTTAAAAAGGGATTTTCTAATAAATCTCTCACAAATTAATAAAATAAAATATCACATTTAAATGATAATTATTTTATTTTTTCTCTAATAAAAATTAAAAAAATTATCTCAAATAAGATATTTTAATTTTAAACTAAAATAGTCATATAATGTTAAAAAAAATAATTCACAATCCAAATGAAAGCTGGGTGGGTCCTATTAATGTCTCCATGTGTTCTGTGATGACAAACGAATTTCTTCAAGAAAAAAAACCATTCATCTCATCTGCTTCACACAATTGGGTGAGAAAAATATCTCTCACATGTGGCTTTCGGGTTTTTGAAAGAGAAAGGTGATAGATTTTTGACTCAGGTGAGGAGGGGAGTAATTTTAGTAACATAAGATATACAAATTTAGATTTTTTTACCATGAAATCTATTCAGGTATACATTAAATTTAGGGCAAGTTATAAATATATTTTTTAAAATTCACGTAAAATATAATTTATTATTGTGATTTTAAAAATTGCATACTGTTTCTTGAAATTTCTAATTTCATAATAAATGATTTATTTTATTAATAAATTATTAAGTTAATTAATAATTTTTAATCATAAATTTATTTCAATTAATAATTCAAGTAATTTTATTATTATATAAGAGAGTAGTTAGGAATTTCGTTTTTTCAGTTAATTCTGTTAAATAAAAAATTTAACAATAGGGAATTTATAATTTTTTAAATCACAAGAGACAATTCGTATTTTAAGTAAATCTCAACGGATGTATTTGTCATTTATCTTAAAATCTAATATGTTTTGGACCATCATTATATTAAGGTACTATTTGGCATAAACTAAATAAGTACACTTATTTAGATAAATGTATTTGTTTTGGTCATATCATCTCTCTACTTTTTTATATATTTTTCGTAAAAAGTTAAAAATTATACTTATTTAGATCATTCCAAACAACCCCATACAATTTCAATTATGAGTAATTTTTAAATTTTTTTTTCCTAATATTGTAACAATGTTGTTTTAAGTAAATTTCTACAAATTTTAATTATGTGAATGAACAGTATCCTTCTCTCTAATGATTTTTCCATTAAAATTTATCGTTTTAAAAAGATCCACACTAAAAAAAATAATGAAAAATTTCATAACAGAAATATTATAAAATGTTTCATAAATTTTTTTATCATCTAATTAATATGTAATAGTTTATTGTACGTATAATTCAAAAAAAAAATTATAAAACTTTTCATAATATCTAGAATTACAAAAATGAGTGAGACCACTAAAAAGATGAGCACTAATAACTCTAAAGTGGTGTGGGTCTCACATGATAGGATGTTTTACTCTTATGTTTTTTTTTTTTTTAATTTTTATCTCATTAGTAAGTAATTAATGCTCCCAAATTAATGAGATGAATCATTGTTGCTAAGATTATTACATTATCGATCTTACGGAAAGATAATCCAGTTAGAGAAGAAAGGGGAAGGAGAGGGGGCGGTGTCGTTTAGCAAGAGGACGCACGCGTGTGGGGTGTTGGGACAGTGCGCCCCACGAGCCACGCCCAAAGAGAGCCCAGTATGTCTGTGGTCAACCGGGCATGACTGGCTGTATAGCTTAAACCTTAGTTCCCCAATGCACGTGCTGTAATGGCCCCCCCTCTTTCGCACGTGTTCCCAGCTCATCATCCCACACACACAGTCAGACACAGTTTCCTTCCTTCCTTCCTGTTCCTGCTGAGCTGATGAGATGAGTTGAATTGAATTGAGTTGAGAGTGTGTGGTAGTTTAGTTGAGTTTTGCCAAGTCTTTGACTGGTCCTCTTCTGTCTCTACTTCTACTTGGTGTAGTAATTTCTATCTTCTCCTTCTTTCAATCTGCTCTGCTCTACTGAAGAGAGTACGGAATTCCTGAATTTGCTCCCCAACCCCAAGTAAACATTATTGTCCTGTTCATTGCCCTCTCTCTCTCTCTCTCTCTCTCTCTCTCTCTGCTACTACAATTCTCATTAACAAACAAACAAACAAATATATATATATATATAGACTCTTACTTCAATATGAAACTACGCATTTCCTTAATCAATTTCATTTTAGGCTAAATTGCAGTAAATCCTTTCAAAACTATAACTCATTTATATTTTTTTCTCTTAAATTTTAAAATGCAACAGTTGATTATTTTAAACTATTATCTTGTTACCCTTAATATTCTTCGTTAGAATTTTGTTAAAATTTAAACTGAATCTTCGTTTTGTATTGACTTTTTTAGTTGATTTTTTTGTATTGAGATTTTTTTAGTTTCGTTTAGTTTGGTTTTTTTGATTTTTTGTAAGAGAAAAAGTATAATGTTTATGATTTGAATGTGACATTTTTGTTTTATTGACTTATGTAGTCAATTTTATATTTTTATACTTTTTTAGCCAAAAATCTAAAACCAAACGAAGCTTGAATAAGGTCATGTGTAAAGCACATTGCACACTTTTTTATTTTTCAAGACAATAGTATCCGTTATTGAATTTTGCTTTGACAATAATACATTTATTTGGTGATTTCATTAACATTTTTTCTTCCTCATTTTGGTGGTAAACTATAAACGAAATTACTAAATAAGGACATTATTGTCTTAAAAATTAATTAAGTGTGTCATATATTTTACACATGATTTAATTTTGAGTAAATTTTTTTTTAAAAAAAATCCTAATGAAAGGGGTTAACTATAACAAAATAATATTTTGAGATAATTCACTGTCAAATTTTAAAATTTAGAGAGTAAAATGCAAATTGTCATAATTTAAAAGAATTTACTGTAATTTACTCTTCATTTAAATATTTCATAGGAGAGTGGGAGTGAAATTGAAAATGAGAGCCTCAAAGCATTTTTTAATAAAAAATTTCTTGAAAGCAGGAGTGTCTTTAGAAGTCATGTATCCAGGCATATTAATACATATCTCTAAATACAAATGTAGGTTTTAATTTATTTAAAAATAACTATATTATTATAGTATAAAAATAAATTTTAAAACACAATAATCACACTACCATCTTCCGGTCCAATAGCGGGAATTCATTCTTTAATTAATTCATGGTCATTCATTTGATTATTCTAATTTCTGTTACAAAATCTTTTATATAAAATCTCAATAAAAAATTGTGATATAGTGTGTTTTCACATGCTATAACAATTATATATATAGTAGTCAATCGTTGGTCAAACATTGAAATTATTTATAATTCGAGGATATGACCATTTTGAATTCGTAAATTTGAGCACAATTGGTCTACCTAAATCGAAGGATTAGGTTACCTATGCTAGAAAGTGGAGATTAGAAAATCGTGAAAAACCTCCGTTTGGAGAGTGGATTGACTTTTTGGCTTTTTGGTTTTTTTGACTATATGAGTCTGAGCTCAAAAGCTTGGTTTGGGAAGGACTTTTGACTTTTTGACTTTTTTGACTTTTTTGTGAGAAAAGAGTGTAATGATTATGGGGTTGTATGTGATATTTTGTCTGTTGTGGCTCATGAACCTATTCTGTCTTTTGTGGCTCATTGAGCCAAAAAAGCCCAATGAGCCCTTGCCAAACCAACCATTATTCGTCACCATTTCATTCTATCTTATTTCATTTTAATATGTTAAACACTATATATTAGGAGTTGTTTGGAATGACCTAAATAAGTGTACTTTTTGTCTATTTACGAAAAAATGTACAAAAAAATAGAGAGGTGATGTGATGAAAAAAAGATAAAAAAATAAAAAAATAAATTATTTTATAATAACCAAACTTGACCTTAGTTTCTTGCACTACAATGACCTTTTAACTCTTTTAACTGTTGCAAAGCTTTATAGTTGTTGTTATCACATAACCACGTCAGTTGTTTGTTAACCAGATAACAAACAATGGTTGAAAGTTTTGCTTTTAAATAAAGTATTTCCTTTGCTATAGCTATTGAGAGCTCTAAAAGGAATCCACTCTTTTAACCATGTTGGGTTGTGCAGATTGTAAAGTTACTAAAGATACATACATTTTTAGCAAAAAGTATTACCCTACAAGACTAATTATACATACATTTTTAGCAAAAAGTATTACCCTACAAGACTATAATAATGAATGCTCATGGTTAAAAGTAAAAAATATACTGTAAATTATAAAATATAAAAAGTTTACTTTGGCTAGAGTACTTCTTGGACTATCTTTTTTAGTGGCAGAGGGTATCAAGTATTGTTTTTGGGTGAATAGGTATCAAGTATTGTTTGTGCTGCCTTTTAGGGCAATTTTGCAATTTGCAATCTCTAGTGAGATGGCCACCCAACATGTCTTGTTGATGTCATGGAGGTAGCATCTTTAATATAAAATAACCTTATTTTACATCTCTGTCAAATATATATGTACAAACCACTTTATGAAACCAAATACTAATCATAATAATAAATAATTTTAGCTTGATGCCATTGATGAAGCCAACCCAATATAGCCCCTAAACTGTATTAACAAGCTAGAATTGTTCATTCATATTCTTGAATGGATTAGGATTCTCCCGGTCCATTTATATTGTGTTTGGATCTTAATTTTAATAAATAATTTGTGAATAAAATATAAATTAACTATTATCGTTTTTTTTTCTTCATAAATTCTATCCAAACCACAACCTTAGTGGATTAAATTGTATAGTCCAAAAAATGGGGTTCATCTTGGATATCATTGTGACGATTTGTTTTGTTCACTTTTTAGATTGGTGTTTGTAGATTATCAATGAAAAACTCAAATTGATGTTAAAATCTTTTTACGATTTTTGATCAATATGATTTTTTTATTTATTTTTGGACATTATAAAAAATTGATCGAGCAAATTATCAGAGTGAGGTTGGTTGTGATCTCTAAAATTGGACTATCGATTTGTTCCATTTTAATATATCAGTGTGAGGTTCGTTGTGACCTTTGATGAATAAATTTTTGACGAAATAGATTCGGCTAAAACCCTGCCTAAGAATGCAAACAATGAACAACTAAAACCATCTTTCAAATTACGCCTACAATTTTTTCCCGAGGAATTGAAATCCAAATCCATAATCATAGCATCCCAAATAAGAAAATAAAATATAAAAAAATTCAACTAATCAAACTAGAGAACAATTCTATATGGGTTTTCTCAAAATATTTAACTAATAAAAAAAATCAAATATTTAAAAAAAAGAAAAAAACAAAATCATACCTTCGTATCAATACCCATGGATCAGTTGTGGAAAGAGTAATTTGTTCTCTCCACCTTTTAATTAATTTATTTATTTTTGTGAGAAGTTAAAAGAAGTATCCTATTCTATTTGGGGTTGTTTGGGATGACCTAAATAAATATATTTTTTATCTTTTATAAAAAGATGTGCAAAAAAATAGAGAATCGTGATAAAAAAAAAAAGATAAAAAGATAAAAAAATAAATTATTTTATAATAACCAAACTTGACCTTAGTTTCTTGCACTACAATGACCTTTTAACTCTTTTAACTGTTGCAAAGCTTTATAGTTGTTGTTATCACATAACCACGTCAGTTGTTTGTTAACCAGATAACAAACAATGGTTGAAAGTTTTGCTTTTAAATAAAGTATTTCCTTTGCTATAGCTATTGAGAGCTCTAAAAGGAATCCACTCTTTTAACCATGTTGGGTTGTGCGGATTGTAAAGTTACTAAAGATACATACATTTTTAGCAAAAAGTATTACCCTACAAGACTAATTATACATACATTTTTGGCAAAAAGTATTACCCTACAAGACTATAATAATTAATGCTCATGGTTAAAAGTAAAAAAATATACTGTAAATTATAAAATATAAAAAGTTTACTTTGGCTAGAGTACTTCTTGGACTATCTTTTTTAGTGGCAGAGGGTATCAAGTATTGTTTTTGGGTGAATAGGTATCAAGTATTGTTTGTGCTGCCTTTTAGGGTAATTTTGCAATTTGCAATCTCTAGTGAGATGGCCACCCAACATGTCTTGTTGATGTCATGGAGGTAGCATCTTTAATATAAAATAACCTTATTTTACATCTCTGTCAAATATATATGTACAAACCACTTTATGAAACCAAATACTAATCATAATAATAAATAATTTTAGCTTGATGCCATTGATGAAGCCAACCCAATATAGCCCCTAAACTGTATTAACAAGCTAGAATTGTTCATTCATATTCTTGAATGGATTAGGATTCTCCCGGTCCATTTATATTGTGTTTGGATCTTAATTTTAATAAATAATTTGTGAATAAAATATAAATTAACTATTATCGTTTTTTTTTCTTCATAAATTCTATCCAAACCACAACCTTAGTGGATTAAATTGTATAGTCCAAAAAATGGGGTTCATCTTGGATATCATTGTGACGATTTGTTTTGTTCACTTTTTAGATTGGTGTTTGTAAGTTATCAATGAAAAACTCAAATTGATATTAAAATCTTCTTACGATTTTTGATCAATATGATTTTATTTATTTTTTTGGATATTACAAAAAAATTGATGGAGCAAATTGTCAAAGTGAAGTTCGGATCTCTAAAATTGGACTATTGATTTGTTCCATTTTAATATATCAGTGTGAGGTTCGTTGTGACCTTTGATGAATAAATTTTTGACGAAACAGATTCGGCTCAAGCCCTACCTAAGCATGCAAACAATGAATAACTAAAACCATCTTTCAAATTACGCCTACAATTTTTTCCAGAGGAATTGAAATCCAAATCCATAATCATAGCATCCCAAATAAAAAAAAATAAAATATAAAAAAATTCAACTAATCAAACTAGAGAACAATTCTATATGGGTTTTCTCAAAATATTTAAGTAATAAAAAAAATCAAATATTTAAAAAAAAGAAAAAAACAAAATCATACCTTCGTATCAATACCCATGGATCAGTTGTGGAAAGAGTAATTTGTTCTCTCCACCTTTTAATTAATTTATTTATTTTTGTGAGAAGTTAAAAGAAGTATCCTATTCTATTTGGGGTTGTTTGGGATGACCTAAATAAATATATTTTTTATCTTTTATAAAAAGATGTGCAAAAAAATAGAGAATCGTGATAAAAAAAAAAAGATAAAAAGATAAAAAAATAAATTATTTTGATATTACCAAACTTGGCCAAAATATTTTAAAATATTATTCTGTTGCACCATATTTGGGTGTAAAGGGTGGCAAACATAGTTGGCTTTGTGATTCGGCCTAAGAGAGAATCTAGTGGTCCTATTAGATCAAAATAATTCAATCCACTTTCCACGTGGCATTTGTGACACCTGCCACGTGTGTACCACCAGTCGTGAATCTGACGTAGAGCCCATAAAACAAAAATAACCATTTTTTTTTTCCGTCTAATTGCAACCCCCTGTCTGTGTGTGTCCTCCTCTATGTGTGTGGGAGAGCTCGACACGTGGCCCTTTTGTTCCCATCCCAAACTAAATAAAAAAGTCATTGGTTAAATTTCAAATTTTGGGGAAAAAAATAGTGATTTCATTTTGCAAAAGAGGTGTCTATGTGGTACAGATGACATTCGCCATGATTGATGAAGCCTCTGTAAATTGCTCTGTTTGATATAACTTACTGCAAATGAAAAATTAAAAATTAAAAGTAAAAAATGTTTGGTTTTTCTTTAGAATTATGATTCTAATTAAAAAAAAAAATTTAAAATTTGTAACTAAACATACAACTCAAAACTACTTATAACTTAATTTAAAAATTATTTTTAAAACTCATAATCAAACATATAATTCAAAATTCTTTTCAAAACTCTATTTAAAAAAAAAATTCAAAATTTTATTTATTTATTTTTTAAAATCATGATTTGAGTGTAGAGTCGTATTTTAAGTTTTGAGTTGAGTTTTGAAAAGAGAAAACTTATTTACTTATGAGTTTTAAAAAGAGTTTTGAGTTGTATTTTGAAATTTTTTGAATTTATTTTTTAAAATATTTAACAAATTTCTTAATTTTATTTTTTTAAGGTAAATATTTATTTATTTATTTATTTTAATGTGCGCTATATTTCATACATTTATGTGCTATATTTTTTTGAAATATTTTAAATATTTTTTTAAAATTTAAAAATTTTAAAAAATTATTATTTTATTTTAAATATATAATTTTTATTTTATAAATACGTTTTGTAAATATTTTAATTTTTTTGTTATGTGTTTTGTTATAATTTGAGTATGGAGTTTTGAAAGCAGTGTGGAGTTTCGAGGTATGTGTTTGGTAATGAGTTTTGAAAATAGTTTTTGAATTGAGTTGTGAGTTATGTGTTTGGTTACGATTTGAGTGTGGAGTTTTGTAGGTAGTGTGGAATTTCGAATTATGTATTTGATTATGAGTTTTGAATTGAGTTTTGAGTTATGTGTTTGGTAACGATTTGAATGTGAAGTTGTGTTTTGAGTTTAAAATATTAAAATTAAAAAAATTAAAATATTTACAATATAAAATTATATATTTAAATAAAAATTATATATTTAATATAAAAAATAATTTTTTAAAACATTTTTAATATTTTAAAAAAATAAATCCAAAAAATTTCAAAATGTAACTCAAAATTCAAAAATTCAAAACTCAAAATACAACTCCAAATTCTTTTTAAAACTCAAAACCCTTTTCAAAATTCAAAAACTCTTTTCAAAACATTTTTCAAAATTCATAACCAAACAAATTTTCTCTTTTCAAAACTTAACTCACAATTTCACATTTAAATCACAACTCTACATTTAAATTATAATTCTAAAACTAAATTAAATGGAACCTAAAAACATTCATTCTTTTGCTTTGTAATAATTAGTTTTTTGGTCCCTAGCTTATATGAGTTATTTCTATCATATAAACCGTAAGTAGAAATTGCATCACTCTTGCACAGATTTTCAAAATAAAAAAACTATTTGGAGCTCCATAAGTTGGGCCAAACATTGTCAACATATAATTTAGTTATTTGTTAATATGTTTTAAATAATTATATATATATATATATATATATATTTGAATTGAATTATATATATATTTTTCTTATAAAAAGACAGTTGTGTGAAATAAATGAAATTCAAAATAGTTAATTTTTTTCCCTCTCCTCTTTCTCTTATCATCTCTTGTCAATAGATATTTCTATATATTTTCTATGTTGTTGAGGATGCTAATTAATGTTTTTAAGCATTTGTTAATATTAAAAAAAAAATCCAATTTTATACATTTATTTAATTGGTGTTTTGAGCTCAGTTAAAAAAAATAAAATAAAATAAAAAAATAACACTTATTTGAGTACCACACTTGATATAATGCATAGTTGACTATAATGCTTGATGAAACAAGGCAAAACTTAAATAATTATACATTGTTATATTGGCAAGATTTTTAATTATGTGATTATAAGACTATTTCTGATATAAATAATGAAGTTAAATAGTGATCCATAGAGTGTTGATGCATTAACAAAAATACCTTCTATAATTCTTTAGAAAATGTTTACTAAGAGACAACTGTTTTATTCACTAATTTATTCTTAGGCAATTTTAAATTTTTAAGATGTTTTAGAATTAGTGACTACAACTAAAATCATTCCTAGTGATTTATCCTTCATTAATTTGGTGAATATACTTCTTTTATAGTTGAAGTGGATTTGGATCAAACCTTGACTTCGACTTCGACTTCATACAATCTCCAATTTATTTTTACCAAAAATATTATTTCAGTAATGTTAAAGACTAAAAATTATTACATAAAATTATCAAGAAAAATAAATAAGAATTGAATTTGAGCCACACTAAACTTTTTTTTATTTTTTTTTATATTTTTATCAGTATGAATTCTTCATACCTCTGATACCCTTTTAGTGGACGTTCTTTCTAACCCATTAAGCATCAAAAGTCAAATTTTGGTAAAACAAAATGATTATGTAGACGAATATTTTAATTGGAGAAGCTTCTCATGTTTTGAGAGTGGAAGGTTTATTATGACTAGACAATGATGTTTGTATAGATCATAAGTTGGATTCGCTTTGCTTAGCAATCCATGCAGTCAAACCCATGGATGCCATAACCTAACTATGATGTCATTCAAATCTTCTAATTGTTGTAAGCTTTGTGACTAGGCATCCATTATCATCAATGTTTCAAATTCCCATTTCAAAAGTCAAGATTAGGGCCACAAACATGCCCCAATAAACACAACCAATATCTATTAAATCCTTATCACAATGGAATAAGTAAATTGACTTTTAAGCAAGAATTGATGCAAATGTGCTTTCTAGAAAATATATTTTTAAAAAACTACGAACAATATTGAATATATCTCAATTTTTTGCATTACGGTTGTCTCATCTATTAAGTCAATTATTTACTCTTATTATAAATGATTATCAATGACTCCACCGACTTCTATGTCGGACAACATAAAGATTTTACTAATCTTAAGATCGGACAGTTCAGTGAATGTGTTGAACATGAGATCGGGCATAAGCTTATCTAATCACTAATCCTTTTATCCAACTAACCTCCAAGTTGGCTCTAAGGCTCTTGGGATTGACATGTGGTGGCGAGGTCTAAAGAGGGTCTCCCACCTACAACCCCCTGCAAGACATATCTAATGGCCATTGTTATTATGAATTGTGCACGAGATTAGTGTCCCACTCAGTGGACTCTTATTGGGTGAAATTTAATAGAATTATTCTTAGAGAAAGACATTATAGAAGATATATCGTTATATATATGAGAATCATTATTAAAAAATTCATTCCTTAAATCCTAATTTTTATTGTCTTTTATTTCGTTCTCTCTACTAACTTGATCGTTGAAAAACCCTTAGAAATGGCTATCCGATGCATCTAGGGGTATGTTTTGTAGGGTCCAATGAGGATGTGAATTCAAATAAACATCCAATATCCAATCCTTAATCTTTCAAGACTCCAACCCATAATCCATCTATTTACTGATATTCTCAAATGTTATCATCAAACTATATATATCTATATTTATTTATTTTTTTTTAAAAAATTCAATCGTTTGACTTTTCAATTAATTTCAATAAGAATGTACAGAAGTAACTAACTAAACTAATTTAGTTTATTAAATTATCTAAATAAGACACTACAAGTGGAGTAGAATTTTTTTTGAGTTCCAAAATTAATTTATAAGTTTTAAATGTTATACAATGACTATGTTAAAGTTCCCCATGTTCAGACATTAAACTAAGGCAAAGATACGAGGCTGTTGTGTCTAGGTTTAGTGGAGCACTTGTACTATGTATGGAGCTTCCAATAAAATTCACATACAAATTATTTAATTAATTAATTGTCTGTAAATAATGGGGTTAATAAAAATGCTTAGGAATATGCCTTTGCATCATGTGTTGTATTATTTTATGTAATCACTAACCACAAGACAATATGCTTCTGCTGGATTCCCCCCTATCTACCTACAAGCTGTGACATTTGATTTTCTTAGTACAATAATTATTAGTTTAATTAAGCGAGCAATTTGTTTCGATTCGAGTGCTTTATCAGAAGGATTTGAGTTCAACTTGCCGCGGGTTTAATGCTTAATTAACCTCGAATTGCTAAATTGATGAAATTATATTTTCTTGAGCCGTGCACATTTATCTCAATCAGTGGCAGAGCCATGTTAAAATGAGAGGGGCATGTGCCACTCTTGAATTTTCTAAAAATTATAATTTCAATTTAGTCCTTTAAAATATTAAGACACCTTACATTTTTTTATTATACATGCTCTTTTCTTTTCCTTACTATTTTCAATGAAATCATGTATTTTGTCACTTTAAATACTTAATTTTATTAAATCTTTTCTTATAAATTCTATATTATTTATCTCTCATTTCTTTCTCCACTCATCTCTATTTCTCTGTCTTTTTTTCTTTTTCACTTTCTTTTTGTATCTTGCTATAATTTCTCCCTATATTTTATGGAGGCGTGTGATATCACATTTTAAATTATGATGATCAATAACAAAAAAACAACAAAATTTTATATTTTTTTTTATCAGTTAACTTGATCATAGTTCTAACATATGACATTGACATCAAGATGATCTTTTAGTTGTCTCACTACCAAATGAAAAGCAGGTTTGATTGAATTGTGATAGGTCTCGCCACGGCTTCAAATTCTCCCTTGAACCAAAATTCAAACTCTGCTACTAATCTCAATTGTAACATATTTTACTGTGTGGCCATTTGGGAAGAGAGTAAGAAGCTGCATTTTGCGGCATCAAAAAAAATCCACAAGCAGCATAAAAATGCAAACAGGCTGATTTGGGGAGTGATAAAAATGCAGTGGTGAAATTATGTAACTGCCCTCCATGAAATTACGTAACTGTTCAAACAACCACATGGGTCAAAAAGTAAATTTCCTAAGTTTGATGGGAATATTTTGGTCATTTTAATATGATGTGTCACCATAAACAAATATTATTCAAAAAAGCAAAAAATCAACTTTTTATCAACTTTTCAAATAATTTTCCAAAAAAACAAAAAAAACTTGATAAAAAGTCAAAATCAACTTTCTACTATCTTCCCAAAACACCCCTCTAGTTTAATTGCATTTAGTTTAAGAACTTTAGACTCTAAATAACGCAACTCTCTAAGCCCCTAAATTGGGTGGTTATAATTTACCGTGTTCCAACAATTCTACCTGCAAAACCAATCACAAAATACATGTGGAGCAATGCAAGTGGAGCAATCTCTCCAATAACAATCTCACTATCTGACATGTATGATTCAAATTATTTTATACAATTAATTATTTATCTGCAAAATCATATCACATTCTTTTGAAGCCTTAGATGGGTTTGGGCTGGTTCAGTTCTCTATGGTCTTGCACACAGTCAAGCCCAACTCTAGCCCACTTGTCAAGTTAATTTGAATTATGATATCTCCTTGCTACACAGTCGGGCTAGGCCCAAGCACGCTGCTGGTTTTGAATAGGCTTTATTTTGAGGTAAGGAACAAAAAACGAGATTTTAGTTTCATAATTCCATTTTTAAAAATAAAAAATAAAAAAGATGTCCTTCAAAAAGCTTTTAATTTTAAAAATAAAAATAAAATAAAAAATCCACCCAATTTTGTCCTTAATAGATTGTGATTTAGGAGTAACATTTAACATAATTTAAACAACCCAAATGTCCTTGAGTTTGAATCTGCAACCTCAAGTTAGTAAGCTGAGTTTTGACCATTAACATAGCTTTGATTATTCGGGTCAGTTATATATCCTTTTCCCCAAACCGGCCCATCCAATTAAAGCCCAAGGCCCCAACTAGTAGACTAATGGGCTAGCTCATCCCATAAAATTATTTGGAGAAAGACCTCCAATTATGGGCCCATTTAATAATTGGGCCAATAAAAATAAAAAAAACACTTGTGCAAAGTGACAAGATGTACAGACCAAGTTTACTTTTGTTTTGTTTTTTGTGTTTTAAATTTTTTTATTATTACTGTAACCACGTGACATCCACCTAAAACCAATTCCAGAATATTGTCCCCAATGGCAATAACCCACCACATTTGAACCTTCCCCTAATAATCCAAATAAACAAACATTGGGAATTTAAAAAATACCCTCTATGTTTATTTATTGCCACAATAAATAAAAATAACTAATTTTTAAAAAAAACAATGAACATGACACCCATTATAAACAAATCCAAATGAGCATATTCAGTTAGTTGTATGTCTTTTCTGATGTGTTCCTAATGAAGATAAAGTGAAAACATAATTAAATTAGGTTATAAGTTCCATGTTATGATAGGGAACAATACCGTCCCAAACAACCACTGTAGCTGAACTGGTCTGCCATCCGAACCAGCAGAGCTGAATATCTGTCCTGTTGCCGAGGGAGCAACAGCAGCCTCCGGTGCGTCACATGTTCCGAAAGTCACATTTTCCTACACACGGTACTTAAATAAATAAGCAATGTTTAAAACTCAGATATCAATCAGGCATAAAATATTTCTCTTGATTTGTCTTCATACTAAAAAATTACGCAAAAAAATTATCATTTCATGACAAGCAATGATGGATCTAGAGGGGGCTAGGGGCGGCTGCACCCCCAAAAATTTAAAAATATCATATATTATATTAGAAATTTCAAAATAACTTAAAATTATAAGAGTTCGCACCCCTAAATTTTTTGTAGATAATTTTAAAATTATATAAAGTAGCCCTCCTAATATTTTAAACTATAGAGTAGCCCCCTAAAGACATAATCATGAATCCGTCCCTGATAACAAGCAAAGTTTTTTTTGAAATCATGATATTCAAGATGTCAAACCTTGCAAAAGGAAATATTGTTGCACCCACAAACTAGATGCCCACTGGCGACATCTACAGCTTCAGGTGCTCCTCCTCCGTCACTTCTCTGCAACATTTACTTGAAGTGAGACATCATTTCTACTCACACGTCCGGTACTATTTCAAATATACCATGGTTTATGTTGCAGATGAATTTACAAAACTAACTATACCTTGTAGTAATCAACTGCAATGAAATTGGGCCATCGTTTACCAGCTGCTTCATAGCAAGTGTTCATCATGCTAATTAATGGAGCTGAATTATGCTTGCAAGCTTGGGTTACTTCTGGAGCATCGGGAAAATAGTTCATTAGGACTAGAGACCTCGTTTTTGTGTTCATAGAAGGTGATTCTGCACGGTTTGGACAAGAACCAGCTTTCATCCCACCATTACCATCTGCAATTTCAAACCACATCAAAAATGCCTCTGGTTCATTCATGTTTTTACTTTTGTTGTTTCAGTATGCACTCAAATTTCAGAAGGAATATTAAGTAAAACTCACATTGGTTTTCTACCAGGTACCTCCATTCATATGCAATCCCTTCAGAAGCCTCCTTAGAAGATTTTGAAGTAAAAACTACTAAACGCTGATTTTGCCGCACCATATCATCAACTGTTGGCCAATTTTCACCATTTTTTGGCATCCGGGATACTGGAAACCAGAATTTCCTGAGGCCAGCAGCATCAAACACCTTGGTTAGGCCCTTTGGAGATGCAACATAGTCTTCGATCATTATGGTAACGATTTCAGAAGGGTTTGCTTCCAGAAACACTTGAATCTCTTTCAAAACGTTAATGGCAGGTTGCTGGTGAATTAGATTTTGGATAGTTAGTTATATATAAAATATGAGTAGTTAACCACATGAAGTAATCATGTTCCAAACATATGAAAGGAGAGAACATGAAGTAGTCAATTTTAATTTCCATCCAAATGTTTCTGTAAAACAGAGAATATTCAACTGAGTTTTGGTGCTACAGTTGACTTCAGCTGCTTCATGACCATTAATTAATAACATTGAAGTAGACATATTCACTAAAAATGTGGGAAAAGAAACCGAAAGGCCTGTGAGGGGTGCTTTGCTTTATCTTATTTATAATTAGGAACATAAATAAATAATTTTTAAAAATTCTGAAATGACCAACATAAACCCATTTTAAATGCTATAAGCACTAAATAAAATAATGTCAATTCCATTCCATTTATGAAAAAGTTAAAATACATACAAAAGCTGTGTAGTTGTAGCAGTTGCCGCCATAGGAGTGACATAGCCAGATATCATTTTCGAAGTCATACATATCAAGCATCAACCCTCTAACACCATTCTGCAAGAGGATCATTTTGAGATCGTTAAAATGTTGTGCCATAAATAATGAATGAGCTTCGCTAATCAATTCAAACTTTATCTTATACAAGCAGTTAGTCTCCTAACAAAACAGAAATTATAGAATAAATATTGAAATGCAAAACAATGCCCATTGTGATAATATGCCTATACTTCACCATGAAGAATAAAATGGTAGACCTTTCCTAATTATGGCCCATCCGAAAAGAAATCCACCTAATAAAGTGACCATGTTGCTAAATAATTATTTAGCGATTTTTTACTCAATGGTTGCAAGGCAGACATCATACTTTCTTGTCAGCAGGTATTACATTTACGCCCAAGTAGCTCTCTTGGAACTTGATGGTTTCACACCATTAAATATTGCAACGCATGAGACTTTGATTAATTTATTTTACTGTACTTTCCAGTTGAATTTTTCATGAGGGTGGTCCACAGCCTCAACAACAGGGGGCCCTCCACAAGTCATGGGAAAGATATTTCTTATATTATAAACTAAGCATGTTGGATATACTTTAGAAGTCAGGTTGTCTTGTTAATTAAAAACTACATGTCAAAGGAAAGAAAACCCAATATTTAATCATACCACTCCAGAACCAAACTCTCTTTCGGCACAGAGCAGCATGGAGCCAGTTTTCTTTCAACCAACTCCAACATGTAGAATTCATTATCGTTGATTTTCAATGAGGAAATGAGTTGCAAAGAATACTGGACCACCAAATAAATAGGAAAATATAACCAAGCGCCAACGTATGGTTCATTGATCTACCAAAATCAGCTAGTACAAGCAATGAGTTAAAGCACCCATCTTTATTTATTTATTTTAACTTTTTTAATGTGGTTGTGAATTAGATGCTACAAGCCATGGATCGAACTTGTTTTTTTTTCTTTTTTTTTTCCCTTTACTTTTTATTTTTTTTATTTCTATAAGGAATAGACTGCTTTCAAATTCATATGTCAAAGTGGTTTATTAACGATTCAAACAATTTAATTGGCAATTACGTAGCAGTACAACCAAAACAAAAAGTCAAGTAAAACTATGAAAATTGCTATTCAAGTAGTTTCAATACCATACTTATAATATGGGACAATCGCAGATGGCTATAAACAAAACACTAGTCAATAACACAACCATTCATTCCTATCTGTCCAAGGACATTAATCAAAGTTTTAAAGATCGAACTGGGACCCTAGGTTGACTGAAAAACAGGGAATTGGGCCAAGAAATTGTCCGGTTGTAGTCCCAAAATGATTACAATGAAAAAAAAATTGTTTTATTTTAACTAACTGTTTGAATTGGAATCCATTCCAGTTCAGAGGAACCTGGCGGTCCAATTAATACCAATAAATAAGAAATTTAGGGCATGACTAATTCAATTGGTCCATTCAAAATACATGTTCACTTATTCTCTTTAGCACAGACTAGGAGTTTCATAGATTTCTAAAATGAAATATGCAGCATGAACATCTTTTAAAAAAAAAAATGGATTGAAGACAGTGAAGGCTTGCTGAATGAATTTGATGCTTGTAACTTATGTGCATATGCCAAGCTTTTATACATTTCAACTTGACTTACTGATAATGATTATATGTAAGTTTGTACTTAGTGAAGTTCTCTTGAATAAAAAATCATTATTATTGAACATACTTTTTTATTTTTATTTTTATCGGCTATTATTGAACATAGTTACTCCACTTTCTTTCTAATAGCCTAGGCTTTTATATGAGATATTAATCAACAATTTAACATGATAGAGATCATATATTTGAGCTTCTTTGTCGGGTATTGTATTTGCATGAAAATAAAAATAATCAATAAAATTTGCAACTTGTGAGGTAGTCAACAATTTATCAATTATCACCTGAGGTCATAAAAAATTGATCAATTATCACACGCACACACAAAAATGTAATTTTACAACGGTCAAAAAGTTCAACGGAAATTTTAATTAGGAAATAAAATAAAATCAATGTGCTGATTTCACTCATTATTTTTTTTTTTTAAAGTTAAATAATTTAGTTTGACTATTCTGTTCAAGTTTAAAGTTAACGATTTTGACATATTTATCAGTCTCCTAAAGTGTATGCATAAAAAAAAATTTAATACAAATTTGAATGGAATGACCAAATTGAAACAGAATTTAAAGTACAATAATTGTTCAATTTAAAACTATAAGACTAAGTAAAATTTGATTATAAAATTAAATTAAAATTTGAGTAAAGATACAAGGGTTAAAAGTATAATTAACCCTTCTATAATATACAATGAATTGTTACTTTCCCAAATTTTTTTGGCTAAATTACAAATATAATGAAGTTTGCTTAAAGTATAGATCGTCTCCTATGATTTAAAAAATTACAAATAATCCCTTTTTTAAAAAAATTTATTTAACATAATCAATTAAAAAAGTAAAATTCATAATTATTCTCTTATACAATAATAAAATTACCTAAATTATTAATTGAAATATATTTCTAATATCATTAAAAACAGTTAATTAACATGATGATTTATTAATAAAAGAGGCGATCTATTATGAAATTGAAAACCTCATGTGGAATGTAATTTATAGAAATAATTTGTATTTTAATCAAATCTTAAGGATATATTTGTATTTTACCTTTTTCTTTTGCTTTTTCTTTTTTTCTAAGGAAGTCCCACACTCCAGAAAATACATTGATTTATCAGCACCGAGAAAACAACAACAGAACAAAAATGTTACCCTCCTCGAAACCCTAACTTATCGGCGAAGAGAGAGAGAGTGAAGACTTACATTGAGCTGATCGGTAATGGTGTCCTGTTGGTTCTTCGGAGACAAAATCACAGCCCCCGTTTCCGACCTCTCTCCTAATCGAGCGAACGCATTGTGCGTCGTTAGCCACGAATACCGATTAAACGGCAATCCCTTTACCTAATCCAACACCAAATCAAACAAATCAAAATTAACCATATACACATCTACACACACACATATATATATTAGGTTTGTATTGGACCTTTGAAGTTGGAATCAATGGTTGGATTCGAGTACATCTCGGCCGAAAGTTTCCATTGGCAACGCAGGTTTCGCAATGCAGGCCTGCGTCACAGTTTCGGTCTGCGACGCATGTTTGTCCCTCCTGTTACACAGTAATTTTAATTGAGACTAGAGATAATCTAGAGAAGTTTTAATATGTTTTTGCTGATACTTGATGGAAGGAGAGTGATTATTGAGGAGGAGAACCTTGAGAGCTGAAGAGAAACCTGTTGCGATGAACAGAGTTGCAATGCAGAGAGTGAGCATGAATTTGATTACCTGCAAGTAAAATTAATGGAGATTTAGGACCAGAGAGAGAAAACAAGCAAATGATGAGAGAGAAAGAGTATTACATGCCTTCATTGGTGGTGTTGAATGATTTACTCACAGAGAGAGAGAGAGGTTTGAGGTGTGAAATCTGAAAAAGCTTTAAAGTTGAATTGAAATGGAGTCTTTTGTAGAATGAAGGAGAGATGGTGACGGATAAGCTTATGGAGTCGGAGTGAAAGATGAGTACATATATATTACGCGCTTTGATATATCTCTAAAATATCAATTTAAAAACAAAAATGCTACGGATTTTGAAAATTTTATCAAAAATTTTATAAAATGTTCAATATGGTGTGAAATTTACATAAGACCTACCTACATCTGTGTAAGGTATTTAGTAATTTTTGAGGTCTCCATCATTACTCATTTGAAAATAAAAATTGTTGAACGAGCAAATAGTTATTGTGAGTTTAAATTTAAAATTTATATTTTATTTTAAAAATTATATGGAATACATTTTTTTTTAATTTCAGCCATCCATTAAAAAAATTATACATATTCATAATTTTTTATAGTAATTATTTTGACTAAAAAAAGTTTATAAGATTTGTATGGTATTATTCCTTTATTCGTATTTTCACGAACAATGCATTCACAAGCCACTTGAATAGTATTACAAAAATATTTTATAACTAATGCCAATAGAAATGATTATATGAATATATATATAGATATATATTATGTGATTTATCTAGCGTCAATATAAAGTATTATTTGTCTAGTGGTATTATTTGTTTTTCTAAATTTTTTTTTTATTATTGGGGGAATTATTATTGCTTTATATAGTTAAATAATGTAAAACCATGTAATGTTTTATTGATTCATGTTACATTTATTAACCAAATTCCAAATAATAACTATGGATAACTACCAAAATTTTAATATATCTAATTTCGCTAGTATGTTACTGTAATATAGAACTTTTATTAATAATTCTATGTTATTGTAATGTTAGATTTGGAAAATACACATATTTATTGGATAAATAAAGAAGAAGATAAAGCAAAATTATATCATTTTATTGAATCGATTTACTATGTTTTTCGCAAGGAAGTAACTATTTCTAATTGTTGATAAAATTATTTTTTAACAAAAAAGTTAAAGAGAAAAGCATTCATTTCATAGTTACAAGCTTAATAATTATTAGGGTAAATCAACTTTTAAAGTATGGCCCATTTTTTACTATGAACTCCCCTAAAAAATAAAATGATTTTATATATTGACATGAAACTTTTTATACATGGCAACACGTGTCTTTTGTCATCCAAAGAAGTAAATTAATCCTTTGAAGCGTTTGTTTGCTTGAACATTTGGATGAGGAGCCTCCTTAAATTGATAACTTATTTCGACTCCATTGCAAGCCCACAATATTCCTTTCATAGACTTTGGTTTCCCACTTAAATAAAATAATAATTATAAATACTGACAATGTAAACAAACTTAATAAAAGAAAATAAAAATTAATTATTAGATAAATTTAATTTTTTTTATAAATAATATACATGTATCATAAAATAAACAATTCAGATAAAGAAAAATGAAACTCGTGATCGGTCTCGTGAGTCCTCATAAACATGAGAGAAGCCCAACTATTTTTAAGGCCTTGTTTGGCATGATTTAAAAAAGTCAAAAAGTCAAAAAATCACTATCATATTTAAATCACATCATCTTATTTAAGTCACATCACCTCTCTAACACATCACTTCAAACCCAACACATACTTTATAAAAAGTCAAAAAGTGTACTTATTTAGATCATCTCAAACCACCCCTTAAGAGTTATAATACAGTTCGAGCTCGACTTGTGTTCGGTTTCTTGAAAACTCATTCAAGCTCAATTTGTTAAATAAACAAGTCAAGTTTGAACGCATTTTAGAACTCGTTAAGATTTTCAAATCAAATTTAAATAGTTAATTATTCGTTTGGCTAGATTTAATAAGTTTAAGATTATATAAAATATCAAATTACTCGAATTCAGCTTTATAAAAATTTGTTTAAGATCCATTCAAAAATTTAATGAATTAAGTTTGGACCAATTTTAAACTAGTTAAAGTTATCAGATCATACTTAAATAATAAATTATTCAGGGTTGGTTTGGGAAGTGGGTTGGCTTTTTGACTTTTTGACTTTTTTGACTATTTTAGCCTGGGCCAAAAAGCTTGGTTTGGGAAGGGTTTTTTGACTTTTTTGACTTTTTTTGTGAGAGAAGAGTGTAATGATTATGGGTTGGATGTGATGTTTTGCTTGTTGTGGCTAAAATAGCCTATTTTGTTTTTTGTGGCTATTTTAGCCAAAAAAGCCCAAAAAACCTCTTCCCAAACAGGGGCTCAACTTGTTCAGTTCATTTATCACCCTAACTATTTTATTATGGTGTCGTTTGGGAAGTGGGTTGGCTTTTTAACTTTTTGGCTTTTTTGGCTATTTTAGCCTGAGCTAAAAAGTTGGTTTTGGAAGGGCCTTTTGGCTTTTTTGCCTTTTTTTGTGAGGAAAGAGTGTAATGATTATGGATTAGATGTGATATTTTGTTTGTTGTGACCAAAATAGCCTATTTTATCTTTTATGGCTAAAATAGCTAAAAAAACTCCAAATAACTCTTCCCAAACGGAGCTTATATATTGCAAATTGAAACGTGTGGATTAAGCCAACAACAAACAATGCATCATCCACCAATGGGGGTTGGTCTAAATGGAAAGGGACTTGGGTCGCTTAAGCAAAAGTCTCGAGTTCGAGCCTTTGTGGATGCAGCAAATCCCCTTGGGAGAGGACCCCGCATATGCGCCCGGCAACTTCTTCGACAGATTAATTCTGGGTCTAAAAAAGCTGGGGATACCGTGGGAGACCAAAAAAAACAAAAAACAATGCATCATCCAACTAACGTAAGAAATACACAACTGAAAAGTGGGTCGAAACTTTCCATTTCCCCAGAAGTGGTGGGCCCCATACTATGGAACTAACTTTGCCAATGTTTTGCGTAGTTTCTCAACTGGGGTTTTAATTTTAACTCGCCATGTAAAAGGGCTGACATGGCCCGATCGGCCCTTTCCAGACCCAGTTTCTACTGGACTAGCTCAAGCTCGGCCCGAGCCCGTAACACTCTCTACAAATTCGCAGCTGGGCCATTTCAGCCTACACTGCCATCACGGGTCAATTAAGGTAAGTACGGATTATACATTGTCTTGAACCACATGTAAACAGATATGAATTTGCATAGTGGTAAATGGATACAAATGAAACATAAAAATTTGTGATTCAAATTTATGGTGAAGTAGATTATATTTAAAATAAATTTTAATTGTATAATATATATATATATATATATAATATATATATATATTTGTAAGAAATGGGTTCTCTTTGTTTAGACATTCAAGTTGTTGAGTTTGATGGGTCCATATAGAATAATTTTAACTATTCATTTGATTAGGTTTAGTTTTGATATCATTTATTAAAAAAATGAAATTTATCATATATTAATAGTTATATAATCGAATTATGATTTAATTTTAAAAATAAATTATTTATTTTTAATATAATTGTTAGGGCAAACTTCACTTTACCCCCTCTATGGTTTAAGCCATGTGTGGATTACCCCCTGATTTTCAAATATCACCACATAACCCCCCTGTGGTTGATCGAGTAATGTGCACAATTAACATCGTTAATGGCAGACGTACAAAGAACAATTTGCCCTTGTATATATATATATATATAACCTCGCTTACCATTTTCACTTCCAACAGTCGTGCATCTGAGAAAAGGAAAGTGAAGAGAACTAGGTTGTATGATTCAACAAATTAAGGTTGTTCGATTGAACAAATTAGGGTTTCAATCGAACGAAATACTGTATAGATTTGAGAAAGTAGGCCTTCGATTGTTCGATTGTCACTGATTTGGAAATTTACGAAGCAAACGAAGCCCAAAAGTTCACGAAGAATAAGTTGTAAGGTATTTTTTCGATCATTGCTTTTTATTTTGTATTTCAATCGGTTCGATTTGCTGCTATATATATATATATATAAAATGTTAGTTGATGTACTTTTTGTTACTATATACTGTGATCCCGTATGTTTTGTATATTAGGGTTTGTATGCCTCCCTTTTTCGTACCATTAGTGGTTAACTTTTTGTCATGGGCACTGTGTTCGATGCAGTTGTTCATATCCTGTTGCTATGGTGGTTTTATATATATGAATTTGTTCATATACTGTGATCCCTTATGGTTGTTTGTTGATTTGTAGTGAATTATGTCAGTGTATTACTTTGTTTGTTTGTTGTCATTGTGTTTTGTGTGGGGTATGCACCGAAAAGGTGAAGTTTATCCCTAATTCTCAGTATATTACTTTGTTTGTATCCTTCTTCAATTAAGTTTTAACTTTATGCCTAAAGAATAGGTTTTTTAATTCTATTACTTTATGCTTGTCATATGCTGTAGGAATTTGTATTGTATGACTTTATGTTTTTATATTCTGTTTCTGTTTTGCGTGATCTGCTTGAGGATTATGGATTATTTATTATTTTAGTTTATGTTGGTTACATGCATGACTATATTTTTGTTTAGGGTTTAGGGTTGTGGGTTGTGATCCCAAAATGTATTGATGAAAGTCTTTTCTACTTTAGGAGTGAATGCTGAAAATGTCAGACAAATTCATAATTGTTCAAATGCACCATCGGGGCCATTTTGTCTTTCATCCATATGTTGTTTATGAGGGTGGTAGGGTAAATGAAATAATTAACTGTGACCCTGACAAAATGTCCCTGTTTTAATTAAGAGACCTTTATTATGACCTGGTTGGTGGAAAAGAAGTAAACATAGATATGTACTATACATGGCCTAGTTATAGTTTAGATGTTGGGTTGAAAATAATTTACAGTGATGCTGATGTGATGAAAATGCTTGAGGCTTATAAGGGTTTGGATTATGTAATAGTTTATGTAGAGAAGGGTGTAGATCCTATTATGGTTTTGTCATCCAATGGTGAGTTGTTGTCAGATCCTAATAATACAGAACAGGGTAGTAATGCCATAAGTGGTGGTGACACAGAACAGGGTAATGCCATAGGTAGTGGTAACACAGAACAGGGTGGTAATGCCATAGGTGGTGGTGACACAGAACAGGGTGGTAATGCCATATGTGGTGGTGACACAAACATTATTGATATAAACTTGTCTGATATTGACATCATAGTTGATGACATTGGGAATGATTCAGATGATAGTGCAAAGGTAGCTGAGGGTGAGGATGTGGGTAAGGAATGTGAGGGTAGTGAGAAATCAAGTCAAAATCATGCTAGGGAGAGTCAAATAAGAAGGGAGCATGAGGGTAATAATACACAACATGAGGAGGGGTTGCAGCATACTACTGAGACTGAGTCTGTAGAAGGTAATGAGGCTGATAAGAGTGATAGTGCATAGAGTGAGACTGAATTTTTGGCTGATGAAGAGAGAACTGATAGTGATGATTCTGAGGACTTGGGCTATATAGTTGGTAAAAAATATAGTGATGCTGAAACTTCTGAGGATAGTGCAGAGGAAAGTGATAACCAAAGTTGGTTGTATGAAGACCTAGAGGGTCCAAATGATGACATTTTTTATGAAACCTCACACAAAAGAACCAAAAGACCACCACCTAAAGTCAATCTACCAGATGATGTTGGTTGGTATTCAGATCCTGATGATGATGATGAATTGATTAGTTTGAAAGGGTCATCAAATGAGGCAGATGATGCTGGATACCTAGAATACAAAGAAGGGATGATGAAGGATCTCAAACTTGTATTTGGAATAAAATTTCCTAGTCCTTAAGTTTTCAGAGAGTATTTGAGGGAGTTTAATGTGGTGCATGGTTATGATATAAGGTACATCAGAAATGAGAGTGCTAGAATCACTGTTGTTTGTAGGCATGGCTGTACTTGGAGGATACATGCCTCTCCATTTGAGGGAACTACAACCTTTCAGATCAAAACTCTAGAAGGGAAACACATATGTAGGAGGCATTACAACAACAAACAAGCTAACTCTAAGTATTTGGGGAAGAAGTTTGTCGATAAGGTGAGAGATGACCCCTCCATTAACATAGCCTCTTTCAAGAAAAAAGTGAGAAGAGAGATAATGGCGGATGCAAGTAGGTTTCAAATATACAAGGCAATGAGAAAGGCAATGGAGATAATTACAGGGGATTTGGTAGAGCAATATCACAGGATTAGAGATTATGTAGCTACAGTAATTAGCAAAAATCCAACCTTACACATTTCAATAACAACTAATCCTGAAAAGATAGAGCCTACATTTGAAAGAATGTATTTCAGACTTGGTGCACAGAAAGATGGATTTCTAGCAAGGTGTAGACCAATAATAGGACTAGATGGTTGTCATTTGAAAGGGATTTTTGGAGGGCAGCTACTCAGTGCTATTGGAAGATATGGAAATGACAACATGTATCCTATTACAGTGGCTTTGGTTGAGATAGAATATAAAGCCTCTTGGTCTTGGTCTTGGTCTTTTAAGGAATTGATGAGTGGTATTGGGAGTGTTGAGGAGATGGGGTGGACATTTATATCAGATAGACAGAAGGGGTTGGTCAAAACATTCGCAGAGTTATACCCTACTGCAGATCACAGATACTGCCTAAGACATATGTATAGTAACTTCAAGACAAAATACAGTGGTTGTGTGTTGAAAGACCTGTTCTGGAAAGCTGCATCAACTGGAAATATGCATAAATTCAATTATTAGATAAAGAAGATTGAAAAAGCTAATCCTAAGATTGGAAATAGGAAGACAGTTGTGGAGTGGTTGAGGGAGACTGACCCTGCTTTGTAGGCAAGGTCACATTTTTCTCCAAGGAGCAAGTGTGACATCCTTGTGAACAATTTGAGTGAGTCATTCAATTCTTACATTCTAGAAGCTAGAGAGCTACCAATAATCTCCATGTTTGAATGGATCAGAAGGAAATTGATGCAAAGGATTCAAGTTAAAAAGGCTGGAATGGAAAAATATAATGGTCAGATTTGTCCCAATATTCATGACAAACTTGAGAAGTTGAAGGTGGAATCAAGGAACTGCTTTGCAACCTGGTGTGGACAATTAGAATTTGAGGTTGATCATTTTTAGAGGAGGTACATAGTGGACCTAAGTACTAGGACATGCAGTTGCAAGAGATGGGATTTGTCTGGTTTGCCTTGTAGTCATGCCATCAGTGCCATTCAAATCAATCATGAGCAGCCAGAAGCTTATATGCATGAGTATTACAGCAAGTCTAGGTACTTGGATACTTATACATTCATGTTACACCCAGTTCCAGACATGCATGAGTATGAAGAAGGTGGCAAAAAATTGAATCCACCAGAAATAAAGAAATTAGCAGGCAAACCAAAGAAGTTAAGAAACAGACAAGCAGATGAGCCAAGAAATCCACACAAGGCATCAAGGAAGAACATCAATATGGCATGTGCTAAGTGTCTGCAGAATGGGCACAATCAGAGGTCATGCAAGAAGAAACCGCATCCTAAGTCCAAAATGGTGAAGGTTAGTGTATACTTATGCATTCATTTATTGTACGCATGTTGTTACTTGTTTGTTGTATACTTAATTTGTTTGTTGCAGCAGAGATTTATTAGTGGGCAATCATCTCAACCTACATCAACTCCTACTCCTACTCCAACAACAAATATCCTATCAAATGAGGTAACCAACTTTTAATGTTGACTTGTAACTTCAAGTAGGAAACTAACATTAGTTTGCCCAATTTATTCCTAATTGGAAATTTTTTTGCCTCAGGTGTCCAGTAACAGCCAAACTAGAAGAAGAGGTCAAGCAGCATCTTGGCCACCAATGAGTACTGCTTCTATTGAACTGAAGATGAGGATTACTAGGTCATTCACTTAGGTAACTCACTTGTTTATATAACCAACTTTTTTATTTTGTAACTTTTCAGTTTGTTAATTGAAAATGTTGTTGCAGCCCACAAAACTACTAACCCATGATGGAAAGGCATCAAGTGGTCTTGGCTAAAGACATGAAATCACAGTTGGTTGGAGGGATAAAGGACCAATTAATGCATCTGCATCTGCATCTGCAGTCAATGTTGGAAGAACTGGAGTGAATGTTAATGTCAAATGACATGTTGTTTCAATAACTTCTATACTACAAACAATCAAAGCAACGAGACAGGACAAAGAACTGGCAACTGGGTCAAAGTAGACTATAGGATTACCTGTTATTATTTATGTTTTTGTAATGAAACAATACTGTGGGATGTGTTGTGTTTGTATTTAAGCTAAGAAAGGATAGACAAATGCTTAGAGTTATGGTTTTTATATTCAAATGCAGCATACTTTTGTAAATGGATTGGTATTGAATAACATTGTCAGCATACTTCTGTAAATGGATTGGTATTGAATAGTATTGTCAATCTCAGTTTTTTTTGTCATTTTTGTTCCATTGCTTCAAGTGTATTGATTTGGAATGAGGCTTGTTATTTTGCAAATCAACTCAGTAGGATTACCATTGCTTCAAGTATGCAGTCAGTTTGTTTGTGTTAGAATAATTTTAATGTTGGTTGTATATTTTGCATTGGAATGCAGTAAAAAAAATTCAGAATTTGTTGATTTTTTTCTAATTAAACTCAGCAGGGTTTGTGTTGGAATAATTTTCAATGCATTTTCATGTTGCAGTAAAAAAGAACATACAAAAATCACAAATTTCATAAACATAATTTCATTGCTTTCAAACATACATCAAGTACATAAAGCACGTTACAAATTCTTACAAATTCATTTCATACTGAACATTAACATGGCGGAAATGGAACACAAGCAAAACCACCATAGATGTCTTCATCATCATGTTCAGTGCCTCCATCTTCATCTACAACTTCATCAGTCTTCCATTAAACTGCACACCTTCATCAAGTCTTGGTTTCTCATCATCAATCTCGTCTCTTCCATAGATGGGAGCATATCCAACTGGGTTGCACCAAGCCCAGAAATCACAACCCCCCGAACCCGCATTTTCACAAACATAGTACAACCTACCTTTTGAAGGCTTCTCGAACTCCACGATTCTAATAGTTGCTTTTCTTTCATAACGATATTTTTTGCTCATGAACCTCAACATTTGTCCTTTTCCACCTCTAATGCTTGAAGATGACATTTTTGCTGGGTAGACTAGCGTGCAACTCAACATACAAAGCAAGGAGGCAATATAAAAAGCAATCTTCTTGGGTAAGCTTTTATGTTTAATCCTAGGGGCATTTTGGTCTTTTCACTGTAAAGGAACATCATCAGTTCATGCCCAATTGCACCACACTCGCGTGTACTGCACAGCCGGTTAGAATAGATGGAAAAGCTAACTATGCACATTACTCCATCAACCACAGGAGGGTTATGTGGTGATATTCGAAAATCAATGAGATAATCTCCACATGGCCTAAACCATAGGGGATAAAGTGAAGTTTGCCCTAATTGTTAGATAATAATGTGTCTAAAAAGTAAATAATTTAAATTACAAACTTATGCTTGACGTGGCCCACCAAGTCCAACAATGTCTCTCCAACTAGATTTCCAACTAGATTTCCAATTGAATATAATTCAAACCCATTTTTTTGCTTTTCATTATCTACACACACACATACAAAATATATATTTGTTAATGTGTAACTTTAAGATATATATTAAGAAGTTTAAAAAATTTGGGCTTCATTTGGTTTAATTTTTTAAAAGAATTCTGAGATGTATTTTGAAAGACAATTTGTTGAAAAGAGTTTTGAAAATTAAAAATTTGTTTGATTATGAGTTTTAAAAATAATTCTTTGATGATTTGCATTTTATTTTTATTTTTTTAGTTGAATAGATAGGTATAAGAGAAAATTTGATCTATTGATGGGTAGAATGTGGGAGAAGAAGAGAGGAGAGAGGAAAGAGAAAAAGTGATTGATTGATTTATCAATAAAAATAAATAAATAAAAAAGAGTGAGAGGAGAGAAGAAAATAATTTAAAAAAAGTTTTGAAATTTGATAAATCAAATATGTTTTTTTATTTTTTGATCTAAATGTTAATTTAAAAGGGTAAATTACAAATACACCTCTTGAAATTTACTTAAAATACAGATTGTCCTCTGTGGTTTGAAAAATTACAAATACCCCTTTATTAGAATTTTTTATTTAACAGAATTAACTAAAAATATGAAATTCATAATTGTTCTCCTATACAATAATAAAATTATCTAAATTATTAATTGAAACATATTTTTAACATCATTAAAAATTGTTAATTGATTTGATGATTTATTAATAAAATGGATGATTTGTTATGAAATTAGAAATTTTAAGGAATGGAATGTAATTTTTAAAATCACAAGAGGCGATTCGTATTTTAATTAAATTTTAAGAAGTATATTTGTAATTTACCAAATTTAAAAACTAAACCAAACAATCTTATATGTTCTACGTAAAATTGAGTGCAATAAAAAATATATAATTATTTAAGTTCATGTGTCTAAGGACACACGTTAACGATGACTAAAAAAGTAAAACAAAATTAAACCAGCACAATTCTAATCACAACTCATTTGAGAATTATTATTACTATTTTTTTTTTTTGTGATTTTTTCATTTTGTATAAAACGACATATAAAAAATAGAGATAACAACTTAATAATTTTCTTGACTTTTTAACTTCAAAAAAATTAAGAGGTTGTTTGGATTGGTCTAAGTAAATATATTTTTAAATTTTTTACGAAAAAAATATACAGAAAAATAGAGAAGTGATGTGACCTAAATTAGTACATTTATCTAAATAAGTACACTAAAATCTCGTTTGTAACTACACATTTTAGCTAAAAAGTTAAAAAATTACTATAAATTAGGGAGCTTTTTTATAAATCCACTTTTTAAGAGTTTTATTCCATCCAACCCATATTCTTTTTGACTATTCCATTAGGTCCTATTTGAGATAAGAAGACCAAAATACCATTTTCATCTACTTATATTCCATTTAGTTCACATTATTTTCTTATGTTTCAATAAGTCCTATGGGTGACATAATTACCAAAATACCCCTAATGTGAATGTTCACACTGTCAATGTGAATGTTCATATCGTCAATGTGTAGGGGCCCGGCCCATGTCGATCCTCGTGGGTGCCCGGAAAAATTCGAGTTGGGCTGGGGCTGGCCCGGCCCATTGACAATGTGAATATTCACATTGACATGTTAACATTCACATTAATAGGAATGTAAAATTGGCCCGCGTCCCGTGGCGGCGCGAAACCCGCCCGCGACCCATGGGCGGCCCGGGATGGGCCCGATCCGGCCCGTTAACAATGTGAATATTCACATTGACATGTTAACATTCACATTGATAAGAGTATAAAATTGGTCCGCGGCCCATGGGCGGCCAAAAGCCCGCCCGCTGCCCGGGGCGGGCCCGGCCCGTTGACAATGTGAATATTCACATTGACATGTTAACATTCACATTGATAGAAGTGTAAAATTAGCCCGCGCCTCGTGGCTGCCCGAAACCCGCCCACGGCCCGTGGGCGGCTCGGGGCGGACCCGGCCCGGCCTGTTGACAATGTGAATATTCACATTGACATGTTAACATTCATATTGATAAGAGTATAAAATTGGCCAGCGGCCCAAGGCTGGCCCGGCCCGGTCCGTTGACAATGTGAATATTCACATTGACATGTTAACATTCACATTGATAGGAGTGTAAAATTAGCCCATGTCTCGTGGCTGCCCGAAACCCGCCCACGGCCCGTGGGCGGGCCTGGCCATTTTTTTTAAATTCTTTTTAATTTTTTCTACCAAAATTTTATTATTTTTCACAAAAAAAAGACACTAGGCCTTGGCGCGGGCCGGGTCTTCGACCGAGCCTTGAATGGGCCTTAACCGGGTCGATGGGCCGAGCCGGACTTCAAAGTGATGGCCCAAGCCCTAGCCTAGGGTCTCGGACTAGGCTCGAGCCTGGGCCCAAACGAGCCTTTCTCGGGCCGGCCCACGGGCCAAAAAATTAGGCCCAGGCCCTAGCCCTGGCACAAGGGTATTCGGGTTTTGGATGGGCCGATGAATCGAGCCTCGGGTCGGGCCGGTGGGCCTGGGCCTAGCCTCGAGCTTAGGTCGGGCTTGGGCGGGCCTGGCCATTTTTTTTTAATTCTTTTTAATTTTTTCTACCAAAATTTTATTATTTTTTACAAAAAAATACATTGCGCCTCGGGCGGGCTGCGCCTCGGATCGAGCCTTGAATGGGCCTTAAGCGGGCCGATGGGCCGGGCGGGGCTTCAAAGTGATGACCTAGGCCCTATCTTAGGAACTTGGACATGCTCGGGCCCGGACCCAAACGAGCCTGCCCCGGGCCGTGGGCGGGCTTCGGGCAGCCCACGGGCCGCGGGCCAATTCTACATTCCTATCAATGTGCATTTTAACATATCAATGTAAATATTCACATTGTCAATGGGCCGGGCCGGGCCGGGCCTACCCCGGGCCGCGGGCAAGCTTCGGGTAGCGAACAAATTTTATATTCCTATCAATGTTAATGTTAACATGTCAATGTGAATATTCACATTATCAACAGGCCGGGCTGGGCCCGCCCCGGGCCGCCCACGGGTCGTGGGCAGGTTTCGGACAGCCACGAGGCGCGGGCTAATTTTACACTCCTATCAATGTGAATGTTAACATGTCAATGTGAATATTCACATTGTTAACAGGCTGGGCCGGGCTTGCCCTAGGCCGCCCACGAGCCGTGGGCGGGTTTCGGGCAGCCACGGGGCGCGGGCTAATTTTACATTCCTATTAATGTGAATGTTAACATGTCAATGTGAATATTCACATTGTTAACGGGCTAGACCGGGCCGGGCCTGCCCCGGGCCGCGGGCGGGCTTTTGGCCGCCCATGGCCGCGGGCTAATTTTATACTCTTATCAATGTGAATGTTAACATGTCAATATGAATATTCACATTGTCAACGGGCCGGATCGGGCCTGCCCCGGGCCCCATGGGCCGCGGGCGAGTTTCGCGCTGCCACGAGATGCGGGCCAATTTTACACTCCTAGTAATGTGAATGTTAACATGTCAATGTGAATATTCACATTGCCAACGGGCCGGGCCCACCCTGGACCAATTTTACATTCCTACCAATGTGAATTTTAAAATATAAATGTTCACATCATAAAATTACAAACCGTTCAAAAAATATTTATAAGGGTATCAAAATTAAATATAAGGGCATAAGTGTCCAAGAAAATAGTGTAAATCAAGAAAACGGACTTCATGAAATAAAACTATACATACATGGGACTAAATGGGTTAAAAAATTCCTTCATGGACTTCTTGAGTTAAAACACTTCTAAATGGGATTTATCAATAATTTTCCCTATAAATTATCATATCACTTTTTATACTTTTCTGTACATTTTTTTATAAAAATCCAAAAAATTATTAAAATAATATGTTCCAAAATTGTGCCTTATTTAAGCCAAGTTTGGCAAGTTGAAAGAAAGCTAAAAGTCAAAAAGTTACTCAAAAAGTTAAAAAGTTATCACTATTCACCAAAAGTCAAAAATTACGGCTGCAAAACTCCCAATCCTAATTTTTCCCTACACACTAATCTATACAATTTCTTAATATACATTTTTTCATAAAAAGTCAAAAAGTTAACCTAAATATCCATATTTTTTTTCTCAATTTTTTAGTCCAAAAAGATAAAAAGTGCACTTATTTAGGACACCCCAAACAACCCCTTAGTCTTCGTTTGACGTTGGCTTTTTTAGCTAGCTTTTTTGTATTGAGACTTTTTTAGTCTTGTTTAGTTTGGTTTTTTTGATTTTTTTGACTTTTGTAAGAGAAAAAGTGCAATGATTATGATTTTGATGTGACATTTTATCTTAGGTCAAGTTTGGCAACTTGCAAAAAAGTTAAAAAGCCAAAAAGTTACTCAAAAAGTTAAAAAGTTATCATTATTCACCAAAAGTCAAAAATTACGGCTGCACAACTCCCAATCCTAATTTTTTCCCTACACACTAATTTATTCAATTTTTTAATACACTTTTTTTCATAAAAAGTCAAAAAGTTAACTCAAACATCCATATTTTTTTCCTCAATTTTTTAGTCCAAAAAGACAAAAAGTGCACTTATTTATGACACCCCAAACAACCCCTTATTGACTTATATAGTTAATTTTATTTTTTTATGCTTTTTTAGCCAAAGAATTAAACAATAATGATAGAGAGCTCTAATGATGTAGCAAGAGAAAAAAAAAATATAGGCATACATCACATCACATGTGGGCCTCACTCATTGCCACATCACTAGAGCTCTCTTTAGAGCTCTAAAATTAAAATTCTCAATTTTTATTCAAAATTAAAACCAAAGGAAGCTTTAATTTTATAGCAAATCAAAATGTTTAGAAGCACTAAAAGTAGAGCTCTAATGAGAGCTCTACTTATGTGGCAATGAGCTTTATGCATGAATGATTTGATATATATGTCTTTTTTTTCTTTTTTCTTTTTTTCTCCATGTTATATCATTAGAGTTATTATTAGAGCTCCAAATTTAGAGTTATGAGTCATTACTCTATAACAAATTGTGCATTAAAACTTGTTAATGTGTATGATGTCAATGTGCATCTCAAGACCGTGCTCATCTAACAATCCAATCATTGGGAAAATAACGCGGCTTTGGCGTTGGTGTCATATTCCTATTGGTTAGTGTTGTGCATGCATTAACGTTGTCTAATTTAGGGTTAGCAATTGGCTAATAATAAGAAAAGAAAATGCGTGCTAACTCAAAAATGTTGGGGCTTGAATGGCTCGAAGGCATCTTCTTTTTTCTTTTTTCTTTTTTTCCTTTCCCCTTCTATTTTCTCTCTGAAATAGATAGAAGAATGAGAGGGGAAAGAAGAGAGAATGAGAAAATAAGGAGAGGGGGAAGAATAGAGAAGAAGAAAAAAAAAGAGAGGGAGAACAAAGATAGAGACAGAGATCTATACACAGATCTATGTGTATAGACACAGATGTGTGTATATACACAGATGAGGGTCGTGATGGGTTTGTGACGGTGATGGTGGCGTCGGTGGGCAGAAGGAGTTCTTTTTTTTTTTTTCCTTTCCCTTCCCCCTCAGTTTTCTCTCTGGAACAGGTAGAAAAAAAAGAAAAGAATAAGAAGAGTAAGAAGAGAGAAGAAGAAAAGAAGAGAGAGAGATCTATACACAGATCTATGTGTATATACACAAATCTGTGTATATACACAGAGGAGGGTCGCGATGGGTTTGCGACGATGATAGTGGCGCCGGTGAGTTGAAGGGATGGTGATGGCGGCGCCGGTGGGTAGAGGGAGTTCCGGCCCTCTCTCTCTCTCTCTCTCTCTCTCTCTCTTTGTTTCTTCTCCTTTTTCTCTCTTTCTTCTCTCTCCTCTCTGTTTCAAAGAGAGAGAAAAAAAAGATGAGGGAAAAAAATAGCCAAAATGACGTCGTTTTGGCATTCGAGCCAGTCGGGCCAGCTCACTTTCGAGCTACCCAACAATGTTGAATAAGAAAATGGTAAAATGATTGGTTGGCCTGACATATCACGTGATCATATGTTAGACTAATCGTAAATTTTTATATTTTTCTATATTTTTAATTACTTAATATAAAGGATAAATTACATTAATGGTCCCTTTAGTTTGGGGCTTGCGTCATTTTGGTCCTTGACATTTCAATTGTGACACATTTGACCCTAAGTTTTGAATCTTGTTCCAAATAAGGACAATTGAAGATATCATTGGATTTTTCAAGGACAAAATCATCAATTTCATAAAATATAAATTAATTTGACAAAAATAAATGTCAAAAAAATATTTTTGAATTTTTAAAAATTATTTTTACCCACTAAAGATAAAATTATGTAAAATTGATAAATCTTTTAGGCATTTATTTATTTATTTATTTTTACCAAATTAATTTTTATTATATGTTTGGATGATAATCATGTAATGAGTGATTGTTTTTATTTTCATTAAATTAATTTTTATTTTTTCAAAAGTCAAATATGGCGACAATTTTGATATCATTATTAAACCAATTCATTAAATCAAAAAAATCTAAAACTAAAAATATTTAATATATTAAATATATCAATTACACATTAAAAACTTAACAACTACCCATTACATGATTATCATCCAAACATATAATAAAAATTAATTTGGTAAGATAAATAAATAAATAAATGTCTAAAAGATTTATCAATTTTATATAATTTTATCTTTGATGGATAGAAATAATTTTTAAAAATTTAAAAATATTTTTTTGATATTTATTTTTGTCAAATTAGTTTATATTTTATCTGATTGACGATTTTGACCTTGAAATTAAGTAATATTATCTTTAATTGTCCTTATTTGAAACAAGATTCAAAATTCAAAGTCAAATATGTCACAATTGAAAAATTAGGAACCAAAATGACGCGAGGCCCAAACTATAGGGACTGTTAGTGTAATTCGTCCTAATATAAAATTGTAATTTTTATTCCCTAATTAATCACAATACATGTAAAATATTATATGACGCTACCCTAGATCAATTTAAGACTGTGCAAAATACCGCTCAATCCGTTAAAACGACATCAATTCGCACCGTTTTATCCGCTAACCGCGGCTTAAATTTTAAAATTTATAATCTGCTTTCGAAATCATTCCGCTCTGCTATAGTTAATACATATATTTTTTTAATTTATAATGAAATATCAAAGTAAAAATGAGTATGAGAGATATTTAATATGTGAAATTTATTATAAATTAGTAGTTATATATATAAAAAATATTATTTAAGTTAGTGTTATATATTATGCAAAAACTTATTAATTAGTTAGAATATTGTTCAATCTGTCAATCCATCCAAATTCACTCAAACCGTAATTTTTTTAATTCCCTAATTTGTTATTCAATTTATAATTTTACTCTCAAATCGTTCAAACCATACCGCGCATATCCCTAAATTAATCAATAACTTTTTTAGTAGTGTTGGACTATTTTAATGTATTTTATTTATTTATTTATTTATATATTTTTGTTCATGAATCTTCTTTTGTTTTATTCATGAATCTCATTTTGTTCATAAATGGAGATTCATTGCTTTGGTGTCCTTTTGTCTTGTTCATGAATGGAGATTAATTAGAATTCATGAACTTGGTGGTGAGTTAATATTTTGGATACACTCTCCATTTTCTCTAGGTTCATAGTCATTATTATTTTTTGATGTATTTTGTAAATTCCTAATAGCTTATAAATAGTTCCTCTCATCTACTCTTTTCTACAACCAACACACCGACTATTTTCTATACAAGAGAGATTACTAATAGAGAAGGGTGTTTTTCTTGGTGGAGCTTTGGGTTCACCATCTTGTGCAGAGTTGGCCTGAACCATACGACAAGTGGTCGGGCTGTTGTATCCTGGAGGGAACAAGTCATAGTTTTGTGACTGCTGCATCGGTATTTGGGTTCTTCCTACCGCAGTGAGCTTGATCTTCTTAAAGAAAATGAGATATCCGTACCTCAGCCTGATCTATTTATATCTCATTTTATTTGCATTATTTATCAATAAAATATAAATTTTTCTGGTATTTTTACTATCAATTTTAAGGAGATCAACCATGGATCAAGTACTAGAAAAAACCAATGATGGAATTGGAGATCTCAACAAGCCTTTCAAGTTCAAGAGAATTCATTTTAAGAGGTGAAAAGGAAAAGTTTTTTTTTTCTTAGCCTTTTGAAAGTTGCATATGTTTTTACTGAGAAGAACCTAAACAAAATCCCAACCGAGGAGATGAATGATGAAGACTACGATGCACATGAAGCAAAAGTGGCTTCCTACGATACAGATGAGTATAAATGTCATTTTTATCTCTTAAATTGCCTTGCTGTTCAATTTTATGATTATTATGACACCACTTACACTTTATCTTCTATTAATTTTTGGCATGCTCGCTTGTATTATATTAACAGTAAATATGTGGGAATCATGAGTAGTTTAGGATTAATTGCTAAAGTGACAAAAAATTTTGAGAAATGTGAAGTTTGCAGTAAAGCAAAAATCACTAAGAGGTCTCATAAAAGTGTTGAAAAAATACCGAATTGCTAGAATTATTTCATACTGATTTGTGTGAGTTTGAAGGAATTTTAACTCGGAGTGGTAACCGATATTTTATCACTTTTATTGATGATTTTTCAAAATATACAAACGTATATTTATTAGAAATAAAAGTGATACTTTTAAGAAATTTAAAGAATTCCTTCTTGAAGTGGAAAATCAATTCGGTAAAAAGGTTAAGAGAATTAGACGTGATAGAGGCCAGGAGTATGAATCTCTTGGATTCAACTCTTTTGTTCAGTCATTAGGAATTATTCATGAGACTACTCCACCATATTCACCTTCATCTAATGGCGTATCTGAAAGAAAAAACAGAACGTTAATGGACTTGACGAATGCTATGCTTATTGATTCAGATGCTCCCTCAAATCTTTGGGACGAGGCTATTTTAACAGTTTGCCATGTGATAAATAAAGTGCCACACAAAAAGACTAAAATTGTACCTTATGAGTTGTGGTGGGGGCATAAAGCAAATCTAAGTTATTTGAGGGTTTGGGGTTGTTTAGCTTTTGTGAGGCTTGCAGATCCTAAACGACCTAAATTGGGTGAACGAGCTACCATCTGTGCTTTTCTTGGGTATGCGTTGCATAGTACAACTTATAGATTTTTTAACATGGAAAATAATATTATTTTTGAATCAGGTGATGCTATTTTTTATGAAAATAAATTTCCTTTCAAATCCAGAAATAGTGGGGATCAAATAATTTTTGAAAATATTTTATCCGTGCCTAGCTCTTCTACTTCTACTCTTTCTCAAGTTTTTCAAAAATAAGAAAATTTTCAAATCCAACCAAGAAGAAGTAAACGAGCTAGAGTTGAAAAAGATTTTGACCTTGACTATTATCTTTACAATGTGGAAGAAATTTCTCTTACGGTGCAAAAAGCTTTATCATCACTTGATGTTATTTTTTGGAAAGAGGCTGTAAATGATGAGATAGATTCACTACTTTCAAATAAAACATGGAAGCTAGTGGATTTACCTCCAGGTTGTAAAACTATTGGGTGTAAATGGGTCCTTCGTAAAAAATTTAAACCGGATGGAACTATAGATAAATATAGAGCGAGGCTTGTCGCTAAAGGTTTTAAGCAACAAGTTAATCTTGATTTCTTTGATACTTTTTCTCCGATTACTAGAATTACATCTATTAGACTGTAGATGTGAAAACTCATCACTAGCAATGGCTGCAATTCATGATTTAAAAATTCATCAAATAGATGTGAAAACAACATTTTTAAATGGAGATCTAGATGAGGAGATTTACATGGACCAACCCGAATGCTTTGTGGAGCCTGGCCAAGAAAGTAAGGTGTGTAAGCTAACTAAATCCCTTTATGGTTTAAAACAAGCTCCTAAGTAGTGGCATGAGAAATTTGATTCATGTATGCTTGAGAATGGCTATAAGACTAATGAATGTGATAAGTGCATATATGGTGTTTTGGGAAGTTGGTAAAAAGTTGGTTTTTGGCTTTTTACCAAGCTTTTTAGCTTTTTGGAAAGTGATTTAGGAAGTTGATAAAAAGATGACTTTTGGCTTTTTAGTTTAATATTTATTTATGGTGTCAAATCAAATTAAAATGACCAAAATACCCTTATCCAACATAAGAAATTTATTTTTTTTATTTTTTTGTCATAGGCACTTATTTGTAATTTTACACTTGCGTTTTTGGCACTTTCCAAATCAATTTTGTTGCGTTTTTGGACATTTTGTCCAAAAACGTAGTTTTTTATTTTGTTCCCAAAACAGTTTATAAAACTTGTAAGAATGCACATGTAATTACTAGCCTATATGTGGATGATCTACTTATCTTTGGCTCTAATTTGCATATTATAAATAAAACTAAAAATATGCTTAATTGCCACTTTGATATGAAAGATCTTGGTGAAGCCAATTTTATTTTGAGAATTAAAATTACCAAGACTAATGATGGTATTTTTCTTGATCAGTCGCATTATGTTAAGAAAATTTTAAAGAAATATTATTTTCTATACTATAAACATGTTGTTACTCCTTTTGATGCAAGTATACATTTATCTGTTGTAACAAATGAAAAAGAAGTGATTAATCAAAAGAAATATGCTAGCATGATTGGTAGTTTGAGATATGCTACTGATTGTACTAGACCTGACATTGCATATATTGTTGGAGTACTTAGTAGGTTTACTAGCAAACCAAGTTGAGATCATTGGCTAGCCATAGGAAAAATTATGAGATATTTATCTTGTACCAAAAATTATAGTTTGTTTTATAACAAGTATCCTGCGATACTTGAGGGATATAGTGATGCCGATTGGAATACTTTGTCAGGTGATTCTCTCTCTATCTCGGGTTTTATTTTTACCTTAGGTGGTGGTGCTATATGTTGGAAGTCTAAAAAACAGACTATAATAGCTAATTCTACAATGGAAGCTGAGCTTATAGCGTTAACTTCAGCATGTGAGGAAGCAAATTGGTTGAGAGATTTGTTACATAAAATCCCTTTTTGGGAAAAATCAATTCCCCCTGTGTTAATTCGTTGTGATAGCACTGCTGCTATTGGTAGAATGAACAACCATTTTTATAATGGTAAATCCAGACCTATTCGAAGGAAACACAGTAATGTGAGATCCTATTTGAGTAATGGCATCATAATTGTGAATTATGTAAGATCTTGTGATAATCTTGCGATAATCTTGCGGATCCGTTAACCAAGGCCTTAGCGAGAGATAGGGTCTGGAATACATCGAGGGGGATGGGTTTGAAACCTATAAAATCATAAATCATGTATGAGAATACCCAACCTAGGGACCAGAGATCCTGTAACTAGGTTTCATGGGAAGAACGAATCATATAGTGGTTGTAAAAATGCACTATTTAATATTTTGTTATCTATCCCTATGATGTAAGTGTATTTGTTCTGTAATGTTGGAGGGTTGAGTTTTTATACTCTTAATGAAATTCTGTAGCTTTTGCTGAGTGGAGTGTGTAAATTACAGGAACATCCTTGACAGATTTCACCTATGTGAGCATGAAAGTGGGGCCGTTTTCTATGAGAACAAGGCTTATTCTCAAATATGTTCATGAAAACTGGGATTAGCACAATGCCGTAATGTGCTAGCTATTAAAGCTCATGTCAACACCTGGATTATTATGTGTGAGCAGTAATACTTTATTTCCCCTAAGTAGTCATAATTCAAGTTTGAGACCACTACTGACTCTGGAGTAGAGGTTACTGTTTCACTAATGAAGGTTCAATGCATAGCACACCTTCATAATGCATACTAGTCTATCTTTGTTTGGTAATCTCTTTTATCCTTGTTGATATTAAAATGGGTGGGGGATTGTTGGACCATTTTAATATCTTTTATTTATTTATTTTTGTTCATGAATCTTCTTTTATTTTATTCATGAATCTTATCTTGTTCATGAATAGAGATTCATTGCTTTGGTGTCCTTTTGTCTTGTTCACGAATAGAGATTAATTAGAATTCATGAATTTGGTGGTGAGTTAATATTTTGGATACACTCTCCCTTTTCTCTAGGTTCATGGTCATTATTATTTTTTGATGTATTTTGTAAAGTCCTAGTAGCTTATAAATAGTTCATCTCATCTACTCTTTTCTACAACCAACACACCAACTATTTTCTATACAAGAGAGATGAGTCCAAATCTGGCAAATCGTTTTGAAAAAACAGATGTTTGAAAGAAGTGCTAAACATGGACTGCTTTGCCAGATACATAGTCGCCACCTAAATATTTTTTAATGGGGGAATTTAGGAAACCCTGACTCGTTGCCAAAGGCCACGTGTCCGTCATCACCAAAGTTGCCTCGGTTCGGGAGCTTGGGTACGATTGGGGAAGGTCAGCTATGAGCACCCTCTCTCGCCCGATCCGAAGATCGGCCTCTACTAACCATGATATCTTATTTTGAAAACGTTATGTGTTCTTATTCCGGTTATTAGCCTAGAATTACTATGTTATGTACACAGCAAACAAGTATAGACCAAATCGCCTAAATTGGAACAAAACATTTCATGTTTATTTTGATGATGGTTTGCTACTCGCAAGTAGGCTAAAGATGCAGGTTTTGCCATCCTCAAGTGGGCTTTAGAAAAGATGGTTTTGCCACTATCTAGTGAGCTTAAAACTCACAGTTTCAATGCATTATTCCAATTTAGGTATTCGACCTCCATCCACAGGCATTCAAGCAGTTATATCACATAAGCAGCTAGCCTCATGGCAATAATGTTATTATGTTAACATTCACACTCATGCGAGATGCTAAAACATAAAACACTTACAGTGTACTCCAAGCCAAAACAATAAACTAGTTAGTAATTGTACGGGGAGCAAATATTCTGGCAAGCCCGTACTCCTCTCTTCCAAGCTCCGTCGATGTCCGATCACCTGAAAGCACAACGGCGGTGAGCTACCCGGCGGTGTGTGGCCGGAAAACCCCTCCGACGATCAAGTCAGCACACACCTTGGGGATAGAGAGAGAGAGAGGGGGTGTTAGAGCGTAAGAGTGTCTTACAGAGTGTTTGTTTTTTTCGTATGGGGGGCGCAGACATGCTTATATACCCTTCTGCGTCCCAAACCTGCTCCCAATGGTCTCTCAACACATGGCTCTGCTATCCCATCCGTCAGCACAAATCCTGCTGAGCATCACCTAATCTCAACTGCCCGCTCACTCTACTGGGAGCTCGGCAGCTGAGCTGCACCATCTTGTCCGCCAACGGCCGTGCTGTGCCTCATGTCCAAGCACTACACTGGCTAAGCTCAATGAGGACCGAGCTAGGCAACATCTCGGCAAAGCCAAGCTCAGGACAGCTCGTGCTTAATTGTGGTCGGCCTTCTTGCCGAGCAAACAGGTACCTCGGCTGACCACGCCTTTCCGGGCGCCGGTCACTTAACTTGACTGGCTTCGCCTCCGCCAAACATGTAGCTCGGTCCAACCGAGCGTTGCCTTAACCGAGCAACTTCTTTCCAAATTGGGCCACACATCCTTGGCCCAAAACTCTGTCTGGCCCAAATCTGTCCAGCCCAGTACCAGATCATTAATCTCCCTCTCAGTAATCATGCATGATCCTAGTTCATGTTAAGATGGCTAATGCGTCGCATACAGAATGTCACTAGAATAGGCTCGGCTAATCCTAGGATGGCATGTGAGATGCTACAAATAACACGTATTCAATTTGGAATTTGAAATACAATGCAGTTAGCATGATACGCCGAGCCTGGTGCATGCAAGACAAATGAATGAATGCACGCATGCATAGCATAAGGATGCTAATTTAAATATGACCTAATACTAACCATCAAAAGCAGGTAAGTAAAAGGGAGAAAGAAGTAGGGGTTGGAAGACATGCACACACGCACTCACACTTATTACAAATTTGCCCTCGCTCGGAGGGACCGAAAGAATAATACAATTTAATTAACCTACAAGCTAATTAATTATTACAGACCACCTAATTGATTAAGCAAATTAACTAAGCTAAGAAAGCAGTAAAGGCCTCGGGAAGAGGGTCCAATGCGCACGTGCTCGGGTTTGCTCGGAAATCCAACGCCATGCACAAGTTTGCCTCTATTTTCCCTGCTCTGCTCCTTTGAGTGCTCTAGAACACCACCGGTTGAAGGGATTAGTCACCGGCCATGTATAATGGTCACCGGCCACAAAATACTCCATCGGCCAAAAATAGATGGCCGGTCGGCACTGAAGATGGCCGGCCGGCTAAATCTCCCTGTAGAAACTAGTTTGACAGCAGCAAAGGACAAAGCAAAGCATGGCAATGTATTTCAAGCAATGTATGCACCAACCACACTCCTTATCATGTGTATGACTCAAAGGAGGATAAGCCTCGATTCTCGGACCACCAATCACGCATTTCCATGCATGATGGCCCAAAGAATCAAGTGTGCATTTTGATATGAAATGCAATGCACATAATCAAACAAATGGAACTCAACCTCTATCACAAGCAATTCAAGAGGCAAAGCATGCATGCCAATGTGATGCAATCCTAAGCATGTTGACTAGTATGCAACATGGACAACGCTAAGAAGCATACAAGGCATACAATGGTCATGCAAGACATGAGGCATGAGACAATGCAACTAACAAGTATGCAAGGCACAATGTGAGTGTTCGAGCATGCAAGCAAGCATGTGACTTCATTCAATCATGCAACTCCAATCATGCAATAACACACAAAACAAGCATGCACCACATGCGAAGGGAGCGACTTACACTAATTGGACAGCCCTCAAGCATGCCAAAATCAGTGGCCAATGCTATGGAAATGAAGGCTAACATGCACACAAATATGCATGCAAATGGGCCAACACTTAAGCATAAAATAAGCAACCTCTAAGCACACTTAAAAGAGGCAAAACATAGACAATTAGCATGCATAGAAAGCTCTGAAAATCATGTTAAAGATGATGCCAAATCAAGTAAACAAGACAAGCATAGCATGCAATTATGGTCAAAGATTCAAGGCAAACCAAGGAGGCTTAAACTAAGGCTGAGTCAACCAAACCTCACAAGGCTAAGGGGACTTAAAATAGGTCCAATGCAGACGTAAACAAGGCTAAGGGTGTACCTAGATGGCGTCTAAGTGGTCTAAATATGCAAGCATACAAAGAAGCACATTCATGGAGCATAAGGCAATAACCTTTAAACACATTGAAGGGGCATCAAATGCAAGTATATAGGCACATCATGAGGTCTGAATTAGCATGGCAAATGGTTCCAAACCACTGAAATGATGCAAGTAAAGCATGTTACACACTCACACACTTAAGGCTAATAAGCCAAAATGCAAGGTGGCTATACTAAGCATGTGATGGTCGACCAAAACAACCAAAAACAAAGCTTAAGCATGCTAAAACAAACACAAAAGCTTCACAAAGCTTGGCCAAAATCATGCTAGAATAAGGGTCAAAACCTAAAGCATGTTAAGGTCTAAACATGGCATTACAAAGCATGTATTCTAAGCAAGTATGGTGTACCAAAACCAACTAAACACAATGCTATATTATGACATAATAAGCATGAAAATCAGTCAAGGCATGGCCAACATGAACCTAAACATGGTGCTCACTAAAGAGGCAAAAATGGCCATTTTCAAGGACAACAAGGAGAGGGGGTGACCCTCTCCTTCCTAGGACCTCAAGGCACCATCCTCATCACTAAAATTCCTCAAGATTTCAGTGGTGAGGAGGCCCAAACACAATGGTCCCGGAGCTCAACCAAAATGGCACAAAATGGAGCCTTTCAAGGCTTAAGAGGGGTCAAACAACCCCAAAGCTTAAAGCAACCTTAACCAACTATTTAGAGCACTAAAAATCAGAGCTTTTGTATGTTATACACAAAGCTCAAAAATAGATGCAAGGTAGGCAAAAATGCAATGCAAAAATGGGGAATAAAGGGACAAGTTTCTTACCCTTGTAGACCCTCTTCACCAATGGTGGACCAGCTGGTTCTTCAAGCTCAAACCAGCTCCAAAACTCCAAAAACAATCCTCAAGGGCCTCAGCTCCAAGAAAAGGTGTGATGGTGGGTGTTTGTGTGCAAAACTAAGGCAAAAACACTCACAAAACACAAGAGAGAGAGATATATAGAGATAGATGATATATGTAAACCCTAACCCTAAAGCTCAAGCTCTGAAAATGTTGTCTAAAATGTCTAACCCCTCAACAAGAGAGAAGAGCCCCTTTTTATAGACAATTAGTCTTGTAAAGCTTCCAAAGGAAGCTAACAAGAGGGAAATCCCTCCATACACGTGTATGGAGGGAGTGACAGTGTATGCCAGCTGCCTAAAAATATCTGCAAAAGCAGATACACAGTAGTCGGCCGGCCAAAAATGCAATTGACCAAAGAAAGATAGCCGGCCGGCCATCTATAGTGCCGGCCGGCCAAACATTTGGCCGGTGGCAACAAAACACAGCCGGTGGCCTCAAGCCATGGCCGGTGGAGTGTGGGGATGGCCCACAAGCCATTCCCTACCCCTCCAAGGCAAAGCACAAGTGTTTGGTGCAAAACCAAACACGAAACAATCGAGTCGAGAGATCTTGAGGCAAGGCGTGTAGCCGAGACCTTTGAGAACTTAAGACGAACACAAACATGGATGATCACCGTGTAACGCCCTCAAAAATAACCCATTATACATACAACAATGACTTGCATTACTAAAAGAAAACATTGCATTATCTCAATCATCAGAGTATTACGAAATGAAGACATTACATGTAACATCATAATAAATGCCTTACAGGCTTACATCTTGCCAAGCCAACACTTGGACACAAAAAATATGAGTTCTAACTCAAATACAAATAAAGCCCTAGGCTTGAATGTTTACATGTAATCCAAATAAAAACAGATAACTAATCTAGTCTTCTAATCCAAGTCCTTCCAAGCTAAGTCTTTGGAGGTAGCTTATCACCTGGACCTGAAAATGATGTTCCCATAAAGGGTGAGCCACAGCCCAGTAGAAAAATACTAAACCAAATATAAGCATTGAATAAAGTCCTAGCATTCAATAGATGGTTAACCATGATAATCAATTATATCAACATACAGTCTTAAGACACTAATGTCTATGACACTCATCAATTTCCATTATTATCAATATGGCTCAGAACCTGGCCAAACTTATAACTGTGAACTATATAGCATATTCACATTACGTTCAATATCAACAACACAAATGAGACATAGGCTCATATCAAAACACTTCCATACTTCCAATATGATACACATTTTAGTGTTGTATCAATAACATGCAAAAACACTTCAATATCAATAAGCACACATAATAGTGATGCTAATGGAGTCCATCCCCTATCTCCTCCCAAACAAAATCCGGTTAAGAAGTCCATCCCCTATCTTCCCCTAACCGTGGAGTACATCCCCTATCTCCTCCCATACAATATGCATATGCAATGCTCAACTAATACATGTATGTAAACACATAACATATACATCTCACAATCAATACACGTAATGTCTGTATTAATTCAACAGTCAACATTAATGACTTAACCAATGTGATTAGTTTCAATTATCCCTAATCCACATGCAATGTCTACAACAATCATGACTATCCTCCACCGATAGCCCAAAACAGTTATCTCTAAACAGAAAATAACTAAATCAACAATTCAATAGGCATATGATTTAAATTAACCAACTACCCCATTTAATCAATAATTCCTCATATTTCGTGAATTCAACCATTATTCCCAAGTTTCCTTAAATTAAACTTACAATTCAATTTAATACGACAACTAGGGTTTTTCCCAAAATTACCAAAATACCCCCAACATATTAAAATACCAGAACTTAGAACAAAACGTATACATTGGAGTAGGAAATCCCTACCTCGACGAAATAACTCAAAAAGAAGAAGATGAAGATGATGCCCAAAATCCAAAGTGCTCCGAACCAATAACTTTTCAGATTAAATGAAAGCCCTCGACTCACTCTACCTTTTTAATGAAGGAACTAGGGTAGAAACGCACTCTAAATAGATCAAACCTAAGAGAGAAGGTGAGTAGGGAGAGAGAGAACTCGTAGCTAGGGTTTTAGAATCTGAAAGGGGCTGAAAAACTGATCTGAAACACGGTGCTGCGTATTTAAACCTGATAGGCTCGCTCGAGCGAAGACCTGGTCGCTCGAGCGACCAGACACATAAAACGCTCGCTCGAGCCAAGAAAAGCCTCGCTCGAGCGAAGAACAAACCAACTCGCTCGAGCGAAGACAGCTCGCTCGAGCCAAAAACCACTGCTCTCAGGTCTAACTACTAGACGCAATCCTCGCTCGAGCGAAGAACCCTTGGCTCGAGCGAAGGACCAAAAACAAAGACCTCGCTCGAGCGAAGAAGAGCTCGCTCGAGCGACCAAACCAAAAACTGAACATCTACACTTGGTTTCTAGACCTAACCAACCTGTAACAAAACCTGCCCAACATATCCTATAACTCGAAAATAAGGAATTAAAGGACAACAACTACAATATAGTACAACCAAATATCCGGAACATGAGTCTGGGTACAACAACCAAATGGGAAAAGACCGGGGTCGCTATAACCGAGTGTTCAAGCGGTGACGTCCAAGTCTTGAGGACGGTCAAAAATGGGGTGTCTACAATTACTAACAGAGAAAGGTGTTTTTCTTGGTGGAGTTTTGGGTTCACCATCTTGTGCAGAGTTAGTCTGAACCATATGACAAGTGGTCGGGCTGTTGTATCCTAGATAGGACAAGTCATAATTTTGTGATTGTTACATCTGTATTTGGGTTCTTCCTATCGCAGTGGGCTTGATTTTCTTAAAGAAAACGAGATATCTGTGCCTCAGCCTGATCTATTTATATCTCATTTTATTTGTATTATTTATTAATAAAATATAATTTTTTTTGATATTTTCACCAACAAGTAAAACATGAGAAATAGGATTTATGTCGGAAAAAAATAAAATAAAATAAATAATGGAGGAGGAGTAGGGTTTGTCGACACGGATGCACCCTCCACAAAAAAAAAATACACGGATGCACCCTCGTGCTCTCAGTTGCGGCTCGTTCCAGGTGTGACCCACTGTCTCCTTGTTGAGAGCTTTTCTGGGCCCAATTTTAGTAATCAATTAAAATCAATAAGAAATAGCACTTTAGGGTTAGTTTGGGAAAACAAATTAATAACTTTTTAATTTTTTTAATTAAAATATAATGTGAAAATATAAAAAGAGTTTATAAATTTTAAATCGTACAAAAAATAGAGATATTACAAAATATTTTTTTTTTTTTGTATTTTTAAAATTTTTTTAGTGATTTTTGTTAAAACTAATATATTAATTTCCCAAACAATCTGTAATGACCCGCACACAATCCCTTCATAAATCATGCCTATATATAACTCATTTGGAAACTTTATTTTTAGATTAAAAATAAATATCAAAAAGTTAAAAAAAATAATCAAAAAATTATTTAAAAAATTACAATAAAACCAATTATATACATCAGTTATTAGCATTTTTCTATAATTTTTTTTTAAAAAAATCATTCCTAAGTATTTTAACTTTTTTCACTTAAAAAAACAAAACTAAATACTAAAAAATTAAAAGTTACTTAAAAAAAAATCAAATCTAAAATGAGGCTATAATATGTCGTTTGCCATTTCTCATGATAATGATTGTCTAGAAGTTAATGCTAATGATTGTGTAAAATATGTATAAAAATATATTAAAATGTTTCGAAATTTATAAATTTTAATCTAATGTTTTTTGTTAGGATGTCACTAGCATGACTCCTCAAAATAAAAATAGTAAATATAAATATCTTGTCATGCATTTCCTTGTTATTGTTAAGCGGGTATATAATCATAGATATCTATCAAATAACTTACCGTAAATCAAAGTCAAGAATTTAATATCAAATAACTTACCGTAAATCAAAGTCAAGAATTTAATAAGATACATGGGAGTCTAACGAGAGCTAGAACGATACATTCAACATACTAATGAGTTTATATTTTATAGATTTAGGTCTTATGTTGGATAGAGTTAAAAAGTTTGTTTAAGAACAAATTATTTTAGTAATTTTTTAATTTTTTTAGTTAAAATTAGGGTTGCAAACGAGCCGAGCCGAGCCGAGCTTTAGTATGTTTGAGCTTGTTTATTAAGATTTTAACGAGCTCGAGCTCGAGTTGAATAAAAATTTAACGAACCGAGCTCGAGCCGAGTTGGCTTAGACTCGACTCGAGCTCGAGCCTGTTCACGAATCTTAACGAGCCAAAAAATTTATAAATTCATACATGCATGTGAGACTAAAGTTACAATTAAAATTTGGATTATACAATTATATATACAACATATATAAACATACTAAAAAAAAGTCCATATTTTACTAAAATAATAATATCTACTGTTGGAGATTTCCTAAAAGTTTCAAAACTTTAATTATTTTTATTTATTATTATATTTTATTATTTATTTATTTCCTTTTATGGTCTTATTTATTTGAATTTTAAATTTGGTTTTGGTTTTGGTTTTATATCAAAAGGTGTGTCTGTTCCAAACAGATACCAAAGAGCCTATTTAAATAGGACTCTAATTGAGAAAAGAGAAACAATGTACTCTGATCTCTCTCTCTCTCCTTCTTCTCTTTACAGTATTTTATATTTCATATTTTCTGGGCAATTGATACATTCTTGGCAAATTCTTCTGGTACAACTGTGCATTGTATCAGATTCCTGTGGATTCTTGGGTTGTATCTTGGAGTCGTTTGTGATCGTTAGAACCTGCACGGAGGGAGCGCATAACGACTTTAAGACAGCGTCTTTGACGTGCCTCTCACAATCACACAGGCTATTTTCTGAACTCTTTTATCTTTTACTTATTCTGTTATATATATATATATATATTATTGTTGAATTGTAAAACCTAGTTTTTCAGAATCTGTTTTGCTTTCAATATTATTCTATTAAATTGATTTAAGATAAATATTATTCAATTCGCACAACAATCTAAAGTCGTTAAGTCTGTAACATATTTAATCCTTTAATTATTTGTGTTTCATAATTGCACTTGTTGGTCTTGAACAAATCTGTTAAAAAAAAAAAAAAAACGGAAGTTTTGTTTTCCCGTCAATTTGGTAAAATTTGTTTTTTTGTTTTGTTTTTTTTATTTTTCAAAATCCAATCGGTAAACGTGCCTCCTTGTTGATTCTAATACAATATATACACCTGTTTGTATTGTGGAGTAAGTCCTGTTTGATTACTTTGATCTTATTCATTTTTATTTGTTTTTTTTTTCCTTTCCGGAAACACTGTAACTTTGTTTTCAAACATTGACTTATATATATATATATATATATATAAATCCAGGAAGTTGTAGATCTTGTTGTTTATGTGTAGTTTATTTTTTATTTTTTATTTTTATATTAATTATTCTTAGAAAAGTTGTTGAGTAAAATCAAAATTTTCACATGATAAATTATGTTGTTTAGATTCATGATATTTAATTAGCATTGTTCATGTTATAAATTATTGTGTTTAGATTTGATTTGTATAAAAAATTTGTCACATTTTATCTATTCCTAAATTGTTGGCAATTAATTTTTAATTTCAAATTTAATAACATTTGTGATTGTTTCATTGTTGTCTCTCACAGATTTTATAATTGTCTACTCTCTTGTACCTTAACTAATTTATTTTTATGGCTAATTTAGAAGAAACTGTTAGTGTGAAGCCTGAAAAATTTAATGGTAACAATTTTGAAAGATGGCAAAAACAAACAAGATATTGGTTGACCGTGTTGGGTCTTATGTCTGCCATAGAAGATCAGGATTTTGTTGGATCTTGGTTGTCACCCGAACAAATCGAATTTCATTGTTATAATAGAATCCTTAGTGTGTTATCTGACCATTTATATGATGTATATCAGTCAACCATCTCGACTGCAAAAGAACTATGGAAAACTTTAGAGGCCGAATATGGAACTGTAGATGCTGGTATTGATAGGTTCATTGTCTCTAATTTTAATGGTTATAAAATGAAAGATGACATACTTGTAGGAGACCAAATTCATGAGTTTCAAGAACTACTTAGAAAAGTAGAAAAGAAAGGGACAACTTTTAGTGAGGAGTTTAAAGTGTCTTGCCTTATCGATAAGTTACCTCCATCTTGGAATGACTTTGCTAAGCGTCTTAGGCACAAACAAGGAGATCTGTCATTAACTCAATTAATCAATACACTTAGGGTGGAAGAGAAACATAGATCAATCTAGAAACTGGAAAAGAGAAAACGCCTAAGGTAAATGTGGTGGAGAATGGGAATAAGAGTAGTTCCAACAATAGGAATAACTTTCGACCTAAAGGTAAAATTTTCAAGAACAACCTTAAGTTTAAATCTAGAGGTCAAAATGGCAAACACCATAATAACAACTACCAAGCCAATGCTAATAATTTTAAGGGACAAGGGAGTGGCAAGAGGTTGTGCTATGTATGTGGAAGAGCCAATCATTATGCTAAAGATTGTTTTTTTAAGAAGACTGATGAGTATAAACCAAGGTTCAACAATAAGCAAAGAAATCAAGGTCATAATGCTCAAGTGAATATGATTTTGGAGAAAGAAGAAATTGCCGGACCATCTTTTAGGTATAATCCTGAAATTAATTCTACTTTTGAATATCAAGATTGGTGGTTAGATTCTGGGGCTAATATACATGTGTGTTTTGATTGTGGTTATTTTAAAACTTTCCAGAAATCAAGTGGAGGAAGTGTAACTTTGGGAAATGGATCAATTGCACCAATACTTGGCATTGGAGATATAGATTTGAAGATGACTTCTGGAAAAATCTTAACTTTGAGAGATGTGCGATATGTTCCTGAAGTTAGAAAAATCTTATTAGTGGATCGTGTTTAGTACAGTTAGGTTACAAAATTGTAATGGAATCGAATAAAATTGTAATAAGTAAAAATGATATTTTTATTGGTAAAGGTTTTGTATGTGATGGTTTATTTAAATTGAATGTATTTTTTGAAGTTAATTATATCTCTCATAATATTTGCAATATTGAAGTTTGTGATTTATGGCATAAAAGACTTGGACATGTGAATTTAAGGAAAATTAGGAAAATGATGGATTTAGAATTAGTACCTAAATCATCTATTGATGTTAAACGCAAATGTGAAATATGTGTGCAAGCAAAACAACCTAAGAAACCTTATAAATCTGTACAAAGAAATTCACAACTCTTAGACCTTATACATAGTGACGTTTGTGATTCTAATAGACCACTAACTAGAGCAGGAAATAAGTATTTTGTAACTTTATAGACGATTGTTCTAAGTTTTGTTATTTATTTTAATTAAAACCAAAGATGAAGTGTTTAGTAAATTTAAAATTTATAAAGCTGAAGTAGAAAATCAATTAGAAAGAAAGATTAAAAAACTTAGATCTGATAGAGGAGGTGAATATAATGTAGGTACCCTTAGTACTTTTTGTGAAGAACATGGAATTATTCATGAAGTAACCCCACCTTATTCTCCACAATCTAATGGGATAGCTGAAAGGAAAAATAGAACTCTTATGGATATGATAAATGCAATGCTTATTAGTTCTGGTTTACCGGAGAGCTTGTGGGGGGAAGCGATACTCACTGCTTGTGTTATATTAAATAGAGTAATTGTGAATGATAATGATAAAACACCTTATGAAATCTGGAAAAAACGAGTACCTAATCTTAAAATGTTAAGAGTGTGGGGGTGTTTAGCAAAAGTAGCAATTCCAGAACCTAAACGTAAGAAAATAGGACCTAAAACTGTGGATACCGTTTTCTTAGGATATGCTCAAAATAGTAGTGCTAATAGATTTCTAGTAATAAATTCTGAAATTAGTGAAATTACTAATAATACAATAATTGAATCTCGTGAAGCTACATTTTTCGAAGATATTTTTCCATATAAAACTCGGATCTCAAATCAGGTTGTAAATAGAACTTCTACTGCTAGTACTAGTGTTATTCCTTTGAGAGATGATTCTGAACATCTAAATATAGAACCTAGAAGAAGTAAGAGAACTAGAATAGAGAAAACCTTTGGAGATGATTTTTATACTTTTTTAACTGAGGGAGAACCAAATACTTTTATAGAAGCTATATCATCTTTAGATGCACCATTTTGGAAGGAAGCCGTTAATAGTGAGTTTGAATCTATTCTTCAAAATAATATTTGGGAGTTGACTAACCTACCTCCTGGGAGTAAAGCTATCGGTTGCAAATGGGTATTTAGGAAGAAATTAAAACCTGATGGAAGTATAGAAAAATATAAGGCAAGGTTAGTAGCCAAGGGATTTACACAAAAGAAAGGAATAGATTATTTCGATATATATTCACCTGTTTCTAGGATCACAACCATTAGAATCTTAATTGCTCTAGCATCCATTTATAATTTAGAAATTCATCAAATGGACGTTAAAACTGCTTTTTTGAATGGAGATTTAGATGAAGAAATTTATATGGAGCAACCTGAAGGTTTTGTAGTAAAAGGACAAGAACATAAAGTTTGCAAGTTGGTTAAATCTTTGTATGGACTTAAGCAAGCTCCTAAACAGTGGCATGAAAAGTTTGATAAGATAATTCTAGAATTTGGTTTTAAGATAATGAACATGATAAATGTGTATACTATAAAGAAGATAATGGAGAATGTATTATTTTGTGTTTATATGTTGATGATATCTTATTATTTGGAACTAATTTAAAGATAATTAAAAATGTGAAATCTTATTTATCTTCAAAATTTGATATGAAAGATTTAGGAGAAGCTTATATAATTTTGGGTATGAAATTAGAGAAAACAACCAAAGGTATTACATTGAATCAATCTAGAATCCTAGAGAAAATGTTAAAAAAGTTTGATTATTATAATCTCAAACCTGTTTCAACTCCTTTTGATCCTAGCATGAATTTGAAGAAAAATATGGTGTACCAGTATCTCAACTTAGATATTCTCAAATTATTGGATCACTTCTCTATATTGCTAATAAGACTAGACCTGATATTGCCTATGCTGTTGGGAGATTAAGTAGACATACTCATAATCCTAGTAAAGATCATTGGATTGCTGTGGAAAGAGTTTTTAAATATTTAAGAGGAACTCTAGATTATTCACTTTGCTTTAGTGATTTTCCTAATGTGGTAAAAGGTTATAACAATGCTAATTGGATAACAGATAACTTAGATGTTAAGTCTACTACTGGGTATATATTTATGTTAGGTGGAGCAGCAATATCTTGGGGTTCTAAAAAACAAACCGTTATCTCTAGAAGTATAACAGAATCAGAACTTATAGCCTTAGATACTACGTGTACTGAAGCTGAGTAGATTAAAACTTTACTCCTTGATATTTCACTTGTGAAAAATCCTATACCTGCTATTTCCATCCATTGTGACAATAGAGCTGTAATAGACCTTGTGAGACAAGCACATACTAATAAAAGATGAATAGGCATATGCAAGTGAGGTATAAATCTATAAAAGTTTGGTGAATAAAAATGTTGTATCTTTGAATTTTGTGAAATCTGAAAAGAATATTGCTAATCAGTTAACAAAAAGTTTATCTAAGAGTGTAGTCTTAGATTTATCGAGGGGGGTGGGTCTAAGCCCATAGGGAGTCAACTAAGGAAATAACCCGACTTTTGTGATTGGAGATCCCATGAAGGAAGTTCAATAGGTAGGAACAATCCTTATAGTGTGACTCGTATTCCAACACTTTAAAGAAGGAGACTTTATTAAATTATATTCTCCTGCTCATCCCTAAGATATTAGTGCTGATGTAAATGTGATGGTTAAGGAAGAGTTTTTACTCTAAATGAATCCGAGGCGGGCAAACTCTCGCAAGATAGACATCCGTCACTTCTATCTTTGGAGGATTCACCTAAGTGAGAGCGTCGTGAAGCCGCGACCGTGGAAATAGGGCTATTTCCTAAAACTCTCATGAGAATCAAGATTGAGCACATGGCTGCTAATAGTGCTAACTCGCGCCACAGTTATGTATCATACCATATGTGTGACATGTTGAATTCTGGTAAAAGGATTTAGTTCAAGACCTAGTTCACTAAGATTCTTTCAGAATGAAACTGTTAACACTAAGTGAGGTTCAAGTTTGAAAAACACCTACACCCATTGTATGGTTTTAAAGTTGCCCATATTATTTTTATTTATTTATTTATTTTATTTTATTTTAATGTTTTACAAAGTTTTGAATCTTGTGGGGGATTGTTGGAGATTTCCTAAAAGCTTCAAAACTTTAATTATTTTTATTTATTATTATATTTTATTATTTATTTATTCCTTTTATAGTCTTATTTATTTGAATTTTAAATTTGGTTTTGGTTTTGGTTTTATATCAAAAGGTGTGTCTGTTCCAAACAGATACAAAGAGCCTATTTAAATAGGACTCTAATTGAGAAAAGAGAAACAACGTACTCTGATCTCTCTCTCTCTCCTTCTTCTCTTTACATATTTTATATTTCATATTTTCTGGGCAATTGATACATTCTTGGCAAATTCTTCTGGTACAACTGTGCATTGTATCAGATTCCTGTGGATTCTTGGGTTGTATCTTGGAGTCGTTTGTGATCGTTAGAACCTGCACGGAGGGAGCGCATAACGACTTTAGGACAGCGTCTTTGACGTGCCTCTCACAATCACACAGGTTATTTTTTGAACTCTTTCATCTTTACTTATTCTGTTATATATATGTATATATATTATTGTTGAATTGTAAAACCTAGTTTTTCAGAATCTGTTTTGCTTTCAATATTATTCTATTAAATTGATTTAAGATAAATATTATTCAATTCGCACAACATCTACTACCACTATTATATAAATGTACTATCTATAGTTAACTATTATTTACATTTATATTTTTTAAATATATAAATAGCATATTTCTCTTATTTGTTATACATATTTTTATATTATTTGATATATAAATAATAAATATTAAACGAGCCAGCTAACGAGCCGAGCTTACGAGCCAAGCTTTAGAATGTTTGGGCTTGTTTATTAAAAATTTAACGAGCTCGAGCTCGAACCCAAAAAAAAATTAACAAATCGAGTTCGAATGAGCTCTTACCGAGCTGAGCTCGAGCCTGTTCACGAACGGCTCTGTTCATTTGCAGCCCTAGTTAAAATATGAGATAAAAAAATTATTATGTTTGAAATAATTTTTTAATTTTTTTTATAAAAGATGCGTAAAAAGTAAAGAGAAAAAAGAGTCTTTGACCTTTTGGTATAAGTTGTCGATTTTTTAGTTTTTTCGGTGAGTTTTTGACTTTTAAACTAAAATATTGAGTTGCCAAACGAAACGATGCAATTGGAATTTGATAATTGCTTTTTTTTTTTAGTTATTTTTTAAAAAAATTAAACAGATTTTTTGGTAATTACTAAAATAGTTTCTATCTTTCTTTTTATTTTTTATGTTTATTTTTCTATTATTGGCAAGGTATATTTTTTAATTACTTTTTAGATCAAGACAACAATTTTTTTACCTTTTGACTTTATTTGGTCAAAAATATATATTTGTTTAGCCCCGACCAAAACCGTTAGTAATTTAGAGTATTTCTTATGGTTTGTCGTTAGAGCTGTTAAAGCTCAAATATAATAGTTACGTTCAAAAATTGGTGCTCCAATGGTTAAAAATGGTAGTTGTCAAATTTGACAATTGACAAATGTCAAATGTGCCAACTCATCTAAAAGCCAGCTGTTTCCTCCCTCCCTCCTTTTTAACAAAACAAGGCCAAAATTTTTTATAAAACCAAATTCACCAAAAAAAATTTGTGTAAAACATAAATTGTTTAAAATAAATTTTTTTTTTTTTTTTTTACAATATCAGAAATTGTTTCACCAATTTTGAACAGAAATTTCAACAGAAATTAACAAATCAATCAATAAATCTGAAGCAATTAACAAAAGCAATCAAGCAAAAAGATAAAATTAGAGGTAATTTTAACAAATCTCAAACAATCTAAAGCAAATCTCACACAATATGAACAGTAGAAGGATTAAATACCAAATTTCAAAATTTTGTTCATATTTCATACAAAAGCAGCAATTATTTAACCTATTTAGCTAAAAAAAAGTCAAGTCTTAGAGAGAACTTGAAAATCCTAGGGGTCCATAAGTATTTTGATAATTTTAATTATCACGTCTCAAAATTTAGATATCTAAATATTAAATTAGAACTAAATCTCAATTAATATTGCATTATCTAAATCTTAAGGTGAAACAAAATCTAAATGTTCTCATCTCTATAAGGTTTAAGTAAATTTCAATTCTCAAAAAAAAATACAAGGGATAAAAAAAAATAAATTAACAAACTCTAACCAAACCATCCATCATAAATTCATGACTATTCAATACATCAAACATTAAAGTAGCAACAAATAATCAAAACAACTTAAATAATGTAAAGTTAGAAAATGACCCACAATGCCAAATTATCAAAATACTAAGGTCATAAAAAAACATAAATAAACTAATATCAACTCTAGACTCTATAAAACAAAAGATGTCCAAAAGACAGGTCTTACAATCGTAGTTATTTTTCGTCACCACCGTAGTTCCAACTAATCTTGCAAAGGAAGCTCGGCTGTACTCAAACAAAACGAGTCAGTATATAAGTATACTGGTATGAGTATAAGATTTTACACCAACGTGTCCACCAGACACAAACAAAAGTTCATTTAATTCTTATTACGGGACAAGACAAGTAATTCCACCCGTACTTAGACGAAGGGGTAGTTTCCTGGGATACGATGACATTTAGTTTCTTACCCGTACACAACTAAACATAGAGTATACCAATAATAATAATAATAATAATATGGTGGATCAGTTCTACATAAAAAGTTAGTGAGATCCACCATTCTTCAAAAAAATAAAATTAGTATAATTTAATCATAAGTAAATTACTGAAGAAGTATAAAAACATACTGTTTCATGCTTAAATCATTCGAATTGACCAAGACTTAAAGAACAAAAGTTGTACATGATCAAATTTTCTAAAAGGTAACGCGAACGAATTTAGTAGAAATTGAATAGATTGAGAGAAAAACTTAATAGAAGAATCTAGACGGAATTCAACAAAAAAATCTAAAATTGAAAATGAAAAGAAACTGTCCTAAGATGATTTTTTTTGGGAAAAGTTAAAAATATGAAAAGTGTTAGTTTACGCGAAATAAAAAAAACGAGTTCGTTTCGTGGGATAAAACAGCATCTAAAATCTACATTGTTAAAATGAATAAAAAATATTGTAACCAAGATCATCTGATTACAAATTCTAATCGATCTTTTTAGTAAAAAGTTGAAATACAAAAGTTGTCTAGAATTATGTATACATGTCTCTACTCAAATTTCGTAATTTATTGAGATCTTTTACTATTTTTCAAGATGTACAAATCAAAACAATTCAAATTATACCATTAAGTTTGTATTTAATTCTTTGTACCTTAACTCCACCACTTCGGCCCTTTACTTCCGGCCTACACATATATCCTATGTGCCTCCCGTATATCTAATACCGCTTTGAAGCCAAACTTGCACTGGGATGTCGTCTCGAGTTTGACCCACACTTCTCAGATGGTTAGCATATATGTAAACACGTAAATCAAAAAACTCATCTACTCCGGAGAACGAGGCAACAATATATATATACACAACCCCTCATCTATTCATGAGAACAAACACAACAATACCGAGCCTAAGACATTCAAATAAATCTTATAATTTTCACTTTCTTTTTTTTATACATTTTCTCATTTGCATTCAAATAAAATAACAATCCATGTAGTCATGGTGAAGTATTCAAAATTTATTTATGGGTTTCTAATTTATTTTAATTTCATATATCTATGAGTATGATTATAATCATAAAATAAATACATATAAAAATCCTAAACCTTACATACGCATACACAACTAATCAAAATAATTAAAATCAATCCATCATCTACATGCAAATACAAACTTAAACCAACATCAAATAAATAAATAAAAACAACAGATTAAACATAAATAAAAAAAAGTAAATTTTATACCCACAATATTTTTTTAAAAATCAAAAAAATATTTAAAAAATTAATGAAACTACAAAAACAAAACTTTAATCCTTTTTTCTTCTCTCATTTTTCTCTTTGTCGTCTCTCTGTTCTCTTTCTCGGCTTGCACTTGATTTTGATTAAGAGTCATGATAGAGATCCCCTCCAATCACCACCCCCACAACCCCCACATACACGTGGCGGGTGGTGATTGGAGGAGTAGGAAAAAAAGAAAAAAGAAAAAGAAAATGTAACCAATGAGAGAGAGAGGGGGTCAAAGGGGATGGGGGAAAAGGGGGCATGAAACATTTTTGTTTGAGTAATCTCTCTTGGTTGTCGCACACAGTGAGCCCTCTTTCCTTCTTGGCGGCTCTCTCTCATTTTTATTTTTTTTAATTTTTAATTTTATTTTTAGTAAGCCTCTAATACTTATAACCTAATAATATTATATTATATTTTATTATATAAATACAATATATATAAATATGCTATATAAAATTAATATATATAACACCTTATATATATATATATATAAATATATATAAATATTTAAATTAATTATGTGTAATTAAATAACATATTAAATTAATTAAATATCACATTAAATTCTTATGTATTCACGCAATTAATAAAGTCAAAAATAAAATAAAATAAAATAATAATAAATAAATAAATAAATAAATAAATAATAACTTATGAAAAATTAAAGTCGCTACATTAATCGTTCATTTTGCAAGTTATTCATGTACATCATTTATGGAGAAGAGCAATCAATTCGACAATCGAAACATTTTAATTTTATAGTGTTTAATGTCATAAAATAAAAATATTTCAGTTATCAAATTCATTTGATTTTTTAACCAATGACTTACACTTAAAGTCTTACAAAATGAAAGATGTGAATAATTGAAACGAGACTCGTAGTAATTCTCATGGGCCCCTCAAATTCTCTAAACTTGATATTTAAATCATTTATTTTGAATTATTGACTACATAAAATTTTTAAGAAAAATGCTAGGAATCCACTCTTACAAACTCTGGATTTACCCCGAATGTATTTGTATAGTGGAAATTGAATTAATGAAATGTGAGGTCCATATATGAAATGAATTTGAGCCATTAATTTTTTTTTTCCAGAATAAATTTTACATTAATAAGGGTAGATTTGTAATGTTGATAGAAATTTTAAGGGTAAATTACAAATACACCTTCTGAGATTTACTTAAAATACGAATTGCCCTTGTAGGTGATTTGGAAAATTACAAATACCTCCCTGTTAGAATTTTTTATTTAATAGAATTAATTGAAAAAGTGAAATTTCTAACTGTTCATCTATATAATAATAAAATTATTTGAATTATTAATTGAAAATAAATTTTAACATTATTAAAAACTGTTAATTAATTTAATGATTTATTAATAAAAAGACCTATTTGTTATGAAATTAGAAACCCCATGGGACATAATATAATTTCTAGAACCACAAGAGGTAATTTGTAATTTAAGTAAACCTCAAGGGTTGTGTTTGTAATTCACCCAAATTCTAAAGGAGAGTTTTTTTTTAAGATTCTTGATATTAAAATTTTATAAAATGACACATAATATTTTCATAATAGTTGGGGTCCTTCAACATTTTTATAAAGAAAATTATGCCCGATTCAGAGAAATTTGTGTCCAACTCAGAGAAATTTCAATCTCGACACAAAGAAATTTCGATCCCGACATAGAGAAATTTCAATTTTTACAAAAAAAATTTCCTTTGATATGATCACAAAGAAATTTCATTAAGGGACTTTACCTAATAAAAAAATATTTTCTATTTCTTCTACTACATAAAATTAAAAAGAGATGTTTTACTAATTTTTCTAATCTTAAACTATTTCTAATTTAAAATGTTTAAAACAGTAACGGTACAGGGCCCGAAAGGGTTTCGAGCCAAACGGCTCGAATTTCAGAAGGAAGGAGGAAGAAGAAGAAGAAGGAGAGGAGGAAGAAGAAGAAGGAGAGGAGGAGAAGCAGAACTGGAGGGGCCCTAAAAATGGGGTTGGAGGCGGAGGTGGAGGCGGAGGCGGGTGGAGGCGGACGAGCGACGAGCTACGAGATCGGCGGACGAGCTGCGAGATCGGACGAGCGACGAGCTGCGACGCCGGCCGACGAGCTGCGACGCACGCCGGCGAGCTGCTCTCCTCTCTCTCGCCTCTGCTCTTCTCTCTGTTCAACGAAGAAGACGAAGAGAAAGAAAGAGAAGGAAGAAAAGAAAAAAAAAAAAAAATTCGAAATCCAAAACGACATCGTTTTAAACTTCGAGCCGGATTCGACCCCAGATTTCGAGCCCTCAAACATTTTTCTGTTTAAAATTGTTAAATTTTATAAAAAGTTATGTGGAAGAATCTGAATACATTATTCAACCCTCGGTGACTGTGAGGGTTTTTTGAGACCGGCAATTCTGAGCCAGTCTTCTTTATTATTATTCATCACTACACTCAAAACAGCACTAGCTCCCTTCAGTTCACACAACTGTGCTAAGACTCTCGGGAGACTTTGCCTCGCCGCCTTCCTCTCTCTCTCTCTGGTTCACTTTCCTTCGCCGCCGCCACCACCATGGTGGCACACAGAACCGTCCTCTTGCTGGGTTTTCTGGTCTTTCTTGAAATGCATTTTATTCTCACTGTGTCAGCTACTGGTAAGGACTTCATTTTCATAGTTTATCTCTGTTTTATGTGCGTTTTGGGACTGTTTTTGGGTAAGATTGTTAATTGTGCACACGGGTTTGGTGTGAAATTAAGCTTTTTTTGACTGACTTTTGGGTAAGATTGGTAATTGTGCGTTGTGGGTTTGGTGGTGAACTTGAGCTATTTGAATTGTTCTTTTTCTGAAGTATCTTTCTTGTTTTTGTTTACAATTTAATGGGCATTTGGATATGGGTTTGCTGTTCTTTCTTGAACTGCATTTCCCTCACAATGTCAGCCACAGGTATGGCATTTTCTCTCATTTTCACAGTTTACCGCTATTTAATGTGCCTTTTTGGTCTGATTTTTGGGTGAGATTGGTAATAGTGCTTATGGGTTTGGTTGTGACGTTGAGCTTTTTGGACTGGTTTTTGGGCAAGATTGGTAATTATGCATCGTGGGTTTGGTTGTGAACTTGAGCTATTTGAATTGTTCTTTTTCTTAAGTATCGTTCTTTCTTGTTTCTGTTTTCAATTTAATGGGCATTTACATGATGCATGATTATTTATGACATTTGGAGATCTCGGACTTGCGTTTGGTGGAGTTGGTGAATCTTGTCACGCGATATTACTTGAAAGAGTATTAGTTTTGAAGTGAAGTATCTCCACGGTTATGTATGAATTTGTTTATGCATCTATAGTTTTTTGGCAAGTTATGCATCTACAGCTTGGTTTTATCTCAGTGAAAATTTCAGAACACTTGTTTCGTTTATTTAATTTAGGTTTGTATTACGAAATCACACTGGAAATCACGCTTTGACTGATTTATGTGATTTTGTAGTGTGTATGTATCTGTTTGGTGGATGCAAATGAACATGATTTCATGCATTATGTTTGCTTACTGGTTGAATACTGCAATTCTGGGCAAGAAAGGCAGGAATTTGAGGGCTTTAGAGGCCATAATTTTAGGATTTATGTTTTGAAACAGACAAAACCCTTTTGTTTTTTTTCACCTATTTTGAACAATTATACATTTCTCATTAATTTTAACTCCAATTCAGTTTTATTGTAATTAGAGCTGTCTATAACATTCTCGATCTTCCCTCTGACATTTGGCAAATTTATTCCATCTTTATTGTTAATACATCTCAACAAGGCACTATGCCAGCTGTTTGGAGATATTCAACTCTTGATGGTATTTCTAATTCAACAATTTGTTTTGTACTTCCTCTTAACATAAACAAACTGATGCTGCATACTAATTGGCGGTAGCTGAACTCATGGTTGAATTGAACCTGTCACAAGGCCTGGTATTTCAAACATGTCCAAAAAAATTGATTTAAAGCTGTGAAGAAACAGCTCTTGACTTACAATTTGTCGGTAAAGTAAGCCTAATCACCTAAAGATGACCACAGTAAATTGATATAATTCTGTAGTTTTGAGACTGACAACAACATTGTGTTCGGAAAATCGCTATGCATCCATCATTCGAACTCTGCACATAAATGAAATGTGGCGTGGATTTCATTGCCTGACCTTCATAAAAACATAGCCCCCCAAAAAGAAGCTCTACTAGGATTTTCATTGTTCTATGGCATTTCCTTTACTTTTTCTTTCTTTCCATTTTTTTTCCAGCTTCTACTGGAACTACTGTCTGTGTTTTACATTACTGTCATTGGAAAGTTCAAGAAATTTTCATTCTCTTTCATTTATGCAGATTGTCCATTAGATTTGAGTGGGTCAAACTTTACACTCGCTGCCTCCATCTGCTCCAATAAAGAAGAAAGAGGGAAATGTTGCCGGTACATTAATGCCCTTATTGCAGTTTCTATTGCTCGCTATGCAAATCTCACGAGCAGCCTGGGGGTTACTCCAGATTTATCTCAGATTTGCATGAGTTCCATTTCAGAAACCTTAGACCTATATGGGATAACAAGAAATGCAACTGTTTTCTGTGGATTGGGGACCAAAATCCCTGTTAATTATGAATGCCAAGGTCGAACAACTGTTACACAGATGCTGCAATCTCCAACATTTCCAGATGTCACCGAAAATTGCCAACTGCCACTGTCAATGGAAAGTAATTGCAGAACATGTTTAAATGCCGGAATTCTATATCTTCGCAATCTAATAGGTGCAGTGGATAATATGACGTTAAGTACTTGTCGGGATGCAACTTTTGTTGCACTTGCCAGCCAAGTTGATAATGTGTCAGCTGTCGACATTGCAAGCTGCTTCTTTGGGGTTCCAGGGCTTATGACTCCTCCAGGTATTACTAGATCTGGAAAATAATAGTATTATTTTTTGTCGAACTTCAAGATATTTTTTCTTACAAGATGCTGATTTATGTGCAATTATTTATTTATTTATTGGTGTGGTGAAATTGGGGTATATTCTGAATGTGTGGAAGAGACCATCCGCAGCCTATGTAATTTTGGTTGTTTTTTTTACTATGATTCCATCACCTTTGTGTTTGTGGTTGGTATAATGGTGTCGGGGAATTCAGAATTGAAATAGTGGAGATGGACAAGTTTGCACCTAGAGGGGTTGAATAATCCAAACCAAGTAAAGGATAACTAATTTTAAAGTCAAGTTTTGCTATAATATGTTATTCAATTCAATTCACAAAGTCAACCAATACATTTCAATCAAATCCAAATTCCAATAGTAACCACAAATCACTAAGTGAAAAAGAAAACTATGAGGGAAAAAAGTCCCCCAGGGAAAAACCACAGGCACACCCTGTGGATTTAACAATCCACTAACTATCAAGATTTTATGAAGAACCCAACTTGATTAACCTTTATTCGTAACATCTTCCACAAACGAATTTGCTCAGCACACTCTCGTGGCTCTGAAACCTTCAAACTTCTCTTGATGAGATTGCACTATACACAGTTACAACCTTTCTCCACTCACACGACTCCAATACTCAATCGACCAGGGTAGATTGCTTGCATGTATCACATATTTGTCAGTTTTTTTAGAGAATGAAATCAATCTACAAAAATACTCAAAACAGTTTTGAAATCTTATAGTTCAATTCTCTGGAATTGACAAAGACGGGTTCCTTATGTGTTCTAAGAACTCCTGACAGGGTAGGGTTTTTCAATGCTTCATAAGTTTTTGTATAGAAGATGTAGTGCTGTAGTTATAGTTTTGTAGTATTCCAAATATTATGCACTGGTTGAGTGCCTTTTTGGTGGGCTTTGAGTGGCCTTCTTTGGATTCTTAGATAGTAGAAATCTCAACATCCCGCTCAAGCACACTTTGAACGAGAATCAAGAACCATCCACTCAAGTGCTCTTTGATCAATGCTCTCAGGACTTTTGCAAAACCTTCAAAGTGCTCCGTTTGAACACCCTTTGTGCTGTGTTCGAGTAGGACTCTCGGTTTCTAGTTATTGGGAATGATTTTATGTCTGAACATGGGCAACAATATTTATCTTTAAAAAACAATGCCCAATTAGTACCCATTATTGGGTGTTTGGGAGGGATTAGATTGGGTACATACCTAACCTTTGGTATAAATGCACAAAGTGGCTATCCTCAAACTTGAACCTAGAATGTCAAGGTTAGTAGGCCGAGATTTTAACCACTGAACCAGTGATTACCCCTAATATTTCTTATGGACCAGGTTTGATGGCCAAAATATCAATATCCTGTTAATTTTGTTGTCTGTATTTTTTTCTTACCATACTGAGTTGGAGAGAATATTATGTTGGTTCAGTCTTATCTTACCTAGCTTTCCTATATTAACTTGCTGAATCATGGCTTTTTGTTTCTCTGACTTGATAATCTGTCCAAAACTATACTGACTAATGCCATCGGTTGTATCATCTGCAACTCATACGTCCCATGTTGCATTAACATCTTTTTTGGAATCATAGGCAATCACCTCTAAGCTGTGCAGTTGGCATGCTTAGTTGAGTGTCTTTATTGGCATGTGCATTAAAAAAAGAAAAGAAAAAGAGGAGGTACTGTGATGAATGATATCTTGAGGTCCAATCCAAAGTCTATGCTAAATTTTTGGGTGTACTATGGTGGTAGTGTTTCCTTTTGTTTTAGTAACTAAAGAGTCACCATATACTCACAATTTGCATTACATTTGCTTTTAAATAGTTTTAATTTAAATGACTAACTCTTTCACAGTAGAAAAAGAAAGAAAAGAAAGAAAAGAAAGAGGAGTAAAGAATAGTTGATTACCATATCTAATGAAAAATAATAATAAAAATTTTTGAAGTGCAAGATTAAATGAGAAGTTTGAACAATACTCCCAAAAGAATTGATCAAATGAAATATTAGACAAGGGCACAAACACAAACCAATTTGATGTAAATATTGCAAGGTTTGTCAATCTTCATTACAAACTAGTGACTCCACTCCTTGAGATGTTGGTTCAACGGAAAAAAGTTACAGAAGGCCTCTCCCTGATTTGTTCAAGTCCCTTTGTATCATATTGATCTTATGATGTATATATTTTCCTCAAATAGTATTGTTTTACAAAAGTATTTCTGGCAGCATTGATGAGATCAGATTTGACTACTCAAATTCACCTCACCTTTTCCTTAGAAATTACTTGTAAGTTGTTAGTGTTGGCTTATGAGACAATGCCAAGAAACAAAGAACTTCTGTAAGCTCTGACCATTCAATGTGCACCTCATTTTTTTCAACTTGACTAGTAATTTATGGAATTTTAGCTATATAGTTTCCCAAAAGCAAAAAAAAAAAAAAAAGAAAAGAAAAAAATCTGCTGAGTAATATGAGCCTATGCATAAAAGATGGCCACGTTTTATTTAGTTTATTTCTGATGTTTTCTCTTAACACTGGATTTTACCCATTATCTGTTCACATCACATATGATGGTTATCTTAAATGTTTGTAGATGTTATCCATTATGCTCATATCTATATGTTAAGCCATTTGATTATAGTTTAATTGCATTTTTTATGCTAGCTTCGGAGCCATCCCCATCTTTGCTTTCACCCGAGGCTTCTCCGAGTCCATTGGTTGCTGCTAGCCCAGGCCAGCTCTCCTTGAGTCCGCGTCTTAACGAAACACACCATCTCTTTCATCTCACATTAATTCCATGTCTGGGTATAGCAGTTACAGCAGTTGCGGTTGTGTCGCTGGTAGTCTTGATATTTTTGATTCGTAGGAAAAGAAGAGAGCTAGAGGATTCTGAGACCATTGATAAGTCCTCTTCAAAAGGCTACACTCAACCTCCAAGAAAATTTCTGGAAGGTAGAATTCTCGTTTCTTTCTTGTTACATGGTCTCGACTTTAGCATATAAAAGTTGTAACCTTTTTTTTTTGGGTCTTATCCTTGTCTCTGTCATTTTGATTTTCCTTCTCTTTCATTTTTTTTTAAATTTTAATTGGGGGGGATGGGGGAATTTGAACCAAATGCAGGCCCATCGTCTATGTTTCGAAAATTTGGTTACAAGGAGACAAAGAAGGCAACAGATCACTTCAACACAATAATTGGACAAGGGGGATTTGGAACTGTTTACAAAGCTCAGTTTAGTGATGGTACCGTAGTAGCGGTGAAGCGGATGGACAAAGTTTCAGAGCAAGCTGAGGATGAATTCTGTAGAGAAATAGAGCTTCTTGCTAGGCTGCATCATCGTCATCTTGTTTCTCTTAGAGGCTTTTGCATTGAAAGACGTGAAAGGTAGTCCATCCACCTTTATATATACAGATGTGTGCACACATATATTTGACTTGTTGACAAAAATGAAAACTCTCTTTTGTTTATGGCAGGTTTCTCATGTATGAGTATATGGCAAATGGAAGCTTGAAAGACCATCTTCACAGTATGCTTCTCAATTTCTTCAGTTCACTTTTTTGTTGGTGCTTGATCTTTTAAAATGGAATATAAGTTTTTTTTTTTTTTTTTTCTTCAAACAGAACCTTGCAATTCTATTGCATAATCCATGTATTTATTTGACAAAATATGACACATAAAACATATTGATTCCATATCAAACTTCGGTCATGACTATCTATTCTGCATGATGAATTGACGCGTTCAGATGCAATGGAAATTAAATCTTTGGAGTTGGCTTCTTTTAGTAAGTCTTAAATGTCTCTGTATTTATGTGCAGCTCCAGGTAGAACTCCTCTGAGTTGGCAGACTAGAATTCAAATTGCCATTGATGTGGCAAATGCCTTGGTAATTTGCAGAATAATGCTTACCTATGAGCCAATATACTACAGTTTCAAAATCTACTAGATTCATTTGCAGTCTAATTCTCATCTTGTGACATTCACTTTGTCCTAATTTGATATCTCCACATGCAGGAGTACCTCCATTTCTATTGTGATCCTCCACTGTGCCATAGAGACATTAAGTCCAGCAATATTTTATTAGACGAGAATTTCATTGCGAAGGTAAGATACCAAGTTAGATGCCCTTTAAGGCTTTAATGAGTTTTGAAATTTAAAATTCGGGTAGTCTTCAAATTTCTCTGGTATAACTAAACAACATTAACTGAGTTATCATCTTGGAAAGCCCATCTGATATTTACTGGACATCTTTAGCACATCCACATGAATGGTTTTGGAATATTTTTTTTCCCGCCCTTGATTTGTTTTACAGGTTGCTGATTTTGGCCTTTTGCATGCTTCAAAAGATGGATCAGTTTGCTTTGAACCAGTGAACACTGACATCAGGGGCACTCCAGGTAAAAAACAAAAATTGTTTTCAGAAAACACAAAAATTCTCTGTACTTGCTCTGAAGGGAGTCAAACACTGCATGACTTTCAGGTTACATGGATCCTGAGTATGTGACCACTCAAGAGCTCACCGAAAAAAGTGATGTGTATAGTTATGGTGTGCTACTATTAGAACTGGTTACTGCCAGAAGAGCAATACAAGACAACAAGAATTTGGTGGAATGGTCCCAAGTATTTTTGAATTCAGAGTCAAGGCTTGCTGAGCTTGTGGACCCCAGTATTGGTGATTTGTTCGACTTTGATCAACTTCAAACAGTAGCGACAATTGTGAGATGGTGTACCCAGAGAGAAGGAAGGGCTAGACCGTCAATTAAGCAAGTTCTTCGGCTTCTGTACGAGTGTTCAGATCCGATGCATAGTGGGTTTGTTGAAGCTGTGGAAGATGAAGAGTATGAAGGAACTGATGGGAGAGGGAGAAGGAGTAAAGGGAAAATGCATAGAGCCGAGGTGTTTTTTCACAGTGGAGATGGAAGGTGTCTCGCTTCTTCTTCAAGTACATCTAGGTCGTATTGTAGTAGAAGCTTTCTACTTGAAACTGGTTCTCCGCAATCTCCTTCAGCTATACCCTCCATTTGAGGACAACCAATCATCTGTTTTAGCCACTGATAATGGATTTTGGACTTTTTTGGGTGGAGCACTTTGACGAAGCTGTGGTTGAATTGTAAAGCACAGGATCATATTTGATTCAGGTATGCATGGCTCTCTACCTCATTGAGTAATTGAAACTTTCCTTCAATCGAGCAGTTTAATGCATTTGTCATGATTATTACAAGACGTGTTAATTGGAAAAAGAGGGGAGAGAAGAAAAACTGCGAGAGTAGGGATGTTATTTGTTTTCTGTTTACATTGTGCTAAAATTTTGTGGGGGAAAGAGGTATAAAATATGTATCATGGCTTGTATTGTTAAAGATGCTAAAAGAAAATTGTCAGAGTATTGAACTCTTTGAGGCTGGAATGAATTGCAATTTTGTAGAACTATGTTGTTTGTCATATTTCAATTGACTTTATTAGTACTAACGATTATGCTCATAGGATAACGCAATTCTGTAACTTACTGTATGTCTTGGCACCGAGGACTAGATTTGTACTGTTATCCCACCCTATTCTTCAACTACTTACCTACAAAACGAGGAGAAAATTAAGGTAATCAATACATAAATTTGGAGTGACTATATCTTGCTTTATCATAGAATCTAAAATGAGATAATTCCATTTTTTAGAGATTACTTTTCATGCTGACTAGATTTTGTTCTGATATATAACTCCATTTAGAGAGTAGATTTTGTCCCACATAGGTTGTTTCTTTCCAAGTAAGTCTTATTCATTTTCATTGCTGAAAACAAACCACCAATCAGTTTTTCGCCATTGTTTTGTATCTCTACCATCTCTACAACTTCATACATGCATGCATACATATATACATTCATAAATATGCACATACATATTTATCAGAATGTGTACATATTGATCCAGTACAAGATCAGATTGTATGAAGATTTATCCATGATAGAAATTTTAGGATTTCTTTTGTGTATTATTTAAGATCAGAAGCAATCGTAAATTGGATACCGTTTTATTATTATTGTGGATTTGAAAGATTGCTATTTGGGAAATGTTAGATTGGATTTTAGCTAGCGCACCGTGCCCAAAGGAGTTGGGTTTGGAGTGTTACAAAAACTCCATTTGTGTCGTGCTTAGCTTTTCATTTTTCGAGCAACCAATCTCGAACTCGAATAAAAAAAAAAAACCTTTAATCCATTTAAAATGCTATATTCTTAATCAAGCATACAAATGAGAATGAATTAACACTTGAAAGTTAATTCCTTTATTATTATTTCAATTATAATTAAGAGCTCATATAAAAGTTGGTTTTTAGTTATGAAGCCAACCATTGTTTTACAACTACTCTAATTATACTAGAGCATTCTACAACATAAACATTTGCTGTCTTTATGCTCATCTGAATCTCTTGTGATACATTTTTCAGAATATCATCCAAAAGCTTTGAACATTTTGAAACCCCCAACTTATTGATCACATTTACAACAACTTTACGATCATTTCTATCTATGGCCTGAGTAGCTTTTGGAAATAGATTGTTCACAATTGGGATGTAAAGCTTCTTGCACTTACAATATATTTTCGCCTTTCGATTTAACTGGATTGGATTCAATAATCTCATAGGCGAGGTTTAGTAGAATAGTTGCCTTAGCATTTGTAGCTTCAGTAGCAATAATGATGCTTAGAACTTGGATATTTGCATTTTTGGTTGAAAAATCTTACTCGAAAACTGAGTGACAATGGCTGTAATATGGAATCATCTTCCTACATATTTTGTCTATTAAATCATTTTGAGCTAAAGTTTGAAAGATGATGAGAAGAAAGATGAAAAAGAGAGAGAGAGAGTTATATAGATCTTAATCTTGCAAATGGCTCAACTCCTTTTTTATATAAACTCAATTACTGTCTCAATATGCACTTAATTTTAGATAAAGTTAGTTTTAATTTCTATATGCGAAATGCAACTATTGTTGTCCTCCCATTTATGCTTATCACCACTTAAAACTTATTTGCAGATTTTGTTTTTATGCAAGCAAAGTCATTCAGATATTGTTTGGCACAATAAAGGAATATGTATAAATAATATTGTTTAGCATCAAATCCGAACTTTTTAATTTTGTTTGTTGAAAAACTGAAACCAATCATACATACTACAGTTTGAAATATTTATTTGGTACGACAAAAATTGAAGGTAAATAGAAAGTGATTTTAGAAACAAACATATTTGGACCAAAAATATCTTTCATTTTCGAAATCTGAAAAATATTTTTAACATTAAAATCTTACTAATACCAGAATATTAGAATATGAAGGTGGTTCTATCTTCGTCTTCAAATCAACAACAACAACAACAAAAAATCTGTGATGGGAATATTATTATTTTGATTCTAATATTGAGGACATGGACTAAATGTCAAGAAGGCTAGAGTATTGAAACAGGGATCAGACATTACTAGCCGTATATGTATGCCCTTGACTTCATCAATCATCTCTAGTTCATGTCCCTACAATGCAGGGCCGGCCTGACATTTGGAGGCACAAGAAGAATAATTGATCTTTATAGAATGATTATTTTCCATAATGGTAAATGATAATTTTATTTGTAATTTTATTGAGGTAAATTACAAATACATTTGCTTAAAATACATGTTGTCGCCTGTGATTTGGAAAATTACAAATACTCCCTTATCAAAATTTTTTATTTAATAGAATTAACTAAAAAAATAAAATTCATAATTACTCTTTTACACAATAATAAAATTACCTAAATTATTAATTGAAATATATTTCTAACATTATTAAAAACTATTAATTGACTTGATAATTTATTAATAAAATAGGCGATTTGTTATGAAATTAGAAACCTCAGGGGAATAGAATGTAATTTTCAGAATCACAGTTGCGATTCGTATTTTAATTGAAGCTCAAGGGTGTATTTGTAATTTATTCTTTTTGTTTTTATTTTTAATAAATCAAACGTGAGAATGGATATTATGATAAAGTGATTATTTCATTCAATTTCAATTCAATAAATTAAACATAACTTAAGACCAAAATTATTAATCAAACAAGATCAAAATTATTCGGTGCCTATTTTTTAAACATAATTTGGGGCCTGAGGTCACGGACTCACCAGCCTTGTCCAAGGGCCGGCTCTGCCTATATATGAGATCATTTGATCTTTCATCTCATAGTTAATCAAGCATTAGTGTCCATAACAATGGAACATGGAAAGCCTTCCTACCTCTTCTATTCTTTCATTTTTCTTATCATATCTTCCATATCATCCTCCTTGTCCGATGACCATCAAAGCTACATCATCCACATGGACAGGTCAGCTATGCCAGCTCCCTTCTCCACACCCCACAGCTGGTACACATCGATACTGTCATCCCTCTCTTCCACCGACAATGTTCCCCCGACGCATCTCTACACTTATAATCATGTGACAGACGGGTTCAGTGCAGTTCTGTCACAATCCCAGCTCGAACAGCTGCAGAAAATGCCAGGCCATTTTGCAACGTACGCAGAGACATTTGGCCATCTCCACACAACCCATTCCCCAAAGTTTCTTGGCTTGCAAGAACATGTCGGATTATGGCCCGTGGCGGGGTTTGGGGATGACATGATAATTGGTATCATGGACTCCGGGATATGGCCTGAAAGTGAGAGTTTCAACGACGATGACATGCCTCCGGTGCCAGCACGTTGGCACGGTGCCTGTGAAACTGGAACTGAGTTTAATTCTTCTCATTGTAACAGGAAACTTATCGGTGCATGGTCTTTTAGTAAAGCAATGAAGTAAGCTGGATTCAACATATCAACAACTGAAGACTACGACTCTCCAAGGGATTTTTTCGGTCATGGGACTCACACATCATCCACTGCTGCTGGCAGCCCAGTGCCGTGTGCTAGTTACTTCGGTTATGCCAAGGGAAAAGCCATTGGCATGGCACCGAAGGCTCGATTGGCGATGTATAAAGTGTTATTCTTCAATGAACCCGTCCTTACAACCTCGAGCGACATACTGGCTGGTATGGACCAGGCCATAGCTGATGGCGTGGATCTGATGTCTTTGTCATTAGGCTTCCCTGAGGCTCCATTCTACAAAAACCCAATTGCAATCGGAGCTTTTGCAGCAATGGAAAAAGGGATTTTCGTGTCATGTTCAGCTGGAAATAGCGGCCATGATCAGCTGTTTAATGAAGCTCCTTGGATCACCAATGTCGGTGCAGGAACTATTGATAGAGATTTTTTGGCTCATGTCACACTTGGCAATGGGGTCTTATCAGTTACCGGAAGGTCTACTTACCTTGAAAACCTATTAGTCTCCAAAGTCCCTTTATACTTCGGACATGGAAATAAAAGCAAAGAAATTTGTCAGTTTGGTGCCTTAGACCCTAAAGACGTTGCAGGAAAGTATATCTTTCGCGATTTTGACAACGAAACATCAATGAATCCGCAGATTCTGCAGTGGAAAGAATTGAACAGATCAGGAGCTGCTGGAGCTATCGTAAGTTCAAACTCTGTCGAGATATTTTCTTCCGGTACTCCATTTGTGGTTGTGAGCCTTAAAGATGGAGAATTAATGAAGGATTATATAGTTGGATTTGAAAACCCAACTGTGAGTATCAAATTCCAGATAACATTACTAGGTGTCAAGCCGGCTCCTCAAGTTACGAGCTTTTCGTCAAGACGGCCGGGTTCAGAGGCTCCATGGGTACTTAGACCTGATATACTGGCACCTGGATACAAGATTTTGGCTGGATGGGTACCCAACAGGTTGAGTGCGTATATTCACGGCAGTTCATTACTCTCAGACTATGTAATTGTGTCTGGCACTTCCATGGCGTCTCCCCACATAGTTGGCATAGCTGCACTGTTGAAAGCAGCCCACCAGGATTGGAGCTCAGCTGCTATTCGATCTTCTATGATGACTACTGCAGATGTGTTTGATAATTTGAATGGCACAATCATTGACATAGCCACTGGAGCTGCAGGGACTCCTCTTGATTTTGGGGCAGGACATGTGAACCCTAACAAGGCCATGGACCCTGGACTTGTGTATGACATGGAGGTCCAAGACTACATCGATTTCCTCTGTGGAATGAACTATACAGCGCAACAGATTCAGATTATAACAAGGAGGTCCGATTTCAACTGTGAAAATGCTAGTTTGGATCTTAACTATCCTTCATTTATCGTCATCTTGAACACCACTGATATTACAAGTTACACCTTTAAGAGGGTGCTGACTAATATGGTTGATTCACATTCGGTGTATCTAGCAGAGGTGACGGCTCCAATGGGTACGAAAATTATTGTGCAGCCGTCAACAATCTCCTTCACGGGGAAATACAGTAAGGCTGAGTTCAACTTGACAGTTGAAATTGATTTGGGAGTACGGTCATGGAATGGGTACAATGGGACTTATGGGTACTTAGGCTGGTATGAGGTTAATGGGACTCATGTGGTAAGAAGTCCAATAGTCTCCGCATTTGCACCATAGGCAAGGTTTGCCAATGGTGAAAATAAGTGTGCTTCAAGTACTACATTGTTTCTGTTGATGTCAGCCTAAAAGGGCACATCCCAAGCATACAAACAGAGAATGGCTAGAAACTAAAGGCCAAGTGCATTTTATATTTCACCTTCTGTTTTTTTGGGTGCAAAAAAGGATAAGAGGGGCGATCAAAGCATAGCAACTCTCCTTCAATGTAACCATAACACTTGTTATTTGATGGGGAGCGGAACAAGAAGGGTCTAGAAGGACATATGTCCGGTCCACCTTGCCACGTAGGACAAATGTCTCATCCCAATTCAAAGGAAAACCCCCCTTGTTATATAAATTATTATTATTAATGTCTTTTGTCACACAATAGTCTCAATTGGTATTTTATTTAATTTGTTCTTCTCTTGAGATTTGGAAATAATACAATTAATTTTATACTTTTGACATAATTATACTAATCTCCCTTCTAATAAAGGTTAAAGTGATGCAGATAACAGGTAGACACTGAAATAAATAAAAATAAATATATATTTTAGTAGAAAAGAGAAGACAATAATTTTTTTTATTTATACAACTAACGAATTGTTGATAAAAAATGACCTAACTGTTATGTAAATTAAAAACTTTAAGGGAGGTTAGTATAATTATATCAAAAGTGTGAGACTAATGGATTATGTATGCTCAGTTAAACTACATTTAAAATTGTTATGAATATGAATCTTTATTTGATCAATCTTGTTGCAGTAGTCTTTGAGGCTAATTTGGTGGGCAATCCCAAGGAATGGTGGGTGGATACTGGAGCAACTCGCCATATCTGTGCAAATAAGAATATGCTCACAACCTACAAAGCGGTGGAAAGTGGGAAACAACTTTTTATGGGAAAATCCTCCACATCAACTGTGGAAGAACAAGGAAAGATTGTGCTGAAAATGACCTCGTGCAACAACCCCGGCCTGTGATTCACTGTTAAATCATGATTAAGGATGCCCAATAAGTAATTAAGAAGAAATTCTAAATTAATTGCATCTGTGTTGCATTATTTGTGTTTATATCTGTCTGTCGTAGAAATATCTGTTTGTGTTTCTGTTCTGTTCTGCGAATTGAAGGCCTTATCGACATCTGATTACGAAATTGACTTGATATATGTGTTATTTAAGATTCTTAGAAAATTATGGTAGGTTTAATTGAAATTCGATTCGGAATGAAATAATTAGAATAAATAATGCTCAATTGATTAGTGGTAAGCCTAATTAATTAAATTTCCCAATCAAGCGTATATAAGGCTTATGCACCACTTTGAGCCATCTCCTCTTCATCATTATGAGCCTACAAACGTGAGAGAGAGGAAAAAACATAGAAGAGGGTTGAGATCAAAGAAGCATAGGAGAATTGGAGAGACTTTGAGGGAATTGAAGAAGACTTAAGAGAATTGAGCTTCCACACTTGTGAACTCAAGCTTAAGGTAAGAATTCAACCCATAAATTAAGTGTTTGAATCAATAAGAGGATGAATTCAAGAGAATTGAAAGATTAAATACAAGAATTAAGCTTAGATGATAGAATTGAGCATGATTCATATATGCATGCATTTTCATCACATTTTGAGTTTGAATTTCAAACAAATCTCATATGCATGTGTCTATTTGGCTTAGTTTTAAGAATTTATCAAATTTCTCATCATCTTACCTCATTCGTGTTTTGGAAGGTTTGAGTTCATGACAAGTCATGCATGTTATGTTTTGGAAGTTTCAAGTTGAATTTTGAATAATTGGCATGTTTTTCGGCTTTGATTTTGCGAAATGATTTTGAATTCACCATGTCTTACAAGTTTACACATGTTTTCTTAAGCTTTTGGCCCAAAAGACCCTGTTTTGAAACTTTGAATTTGAGTTTTGGACTTGGGAGTGTAATTTGGAAATTCTAGAATTCTGTTTCACCGCTCGAGCGACCACACTTGGTTTTGCACTTTTGCTCGAGCGACCAAAAGTTGGCTCAAGCGTAAAATTCATGCTCCCAGAAGTTTTGCAAGTTTTGCAGATCGCTCGAGCGACAAGAGTTGCGCTCGAGCGAGGACCCTATTTATTTAATCTTCCGCTCAAGCGACCGTCGAGCGTCCATCAAGCGGAAAATTCATGCAACTAGTACTTTTGTAGACATAAGGGCTTGCTCGAGCGTAGGAAGTAACGCTTAAGCGAGGTGCCCTGTTTTAAAATTTTGACTAAGTGTTCTAAGGCATATTTTGGCATCCTTATTGCATTCTAGGCATTCCTAGGCTATGATTAAGACATAGTAATGAGGATAAGTATTAGAAACACACCAAGATAAGAAAGAACTAAGTTAAAGAAATTTTGGGTGCGTGTTTCAATATGTATCCGTTTTGTGTTTGTGTAGGTCACGTGCCATATTTGTTTACTATATTTGTTTTGTTATTGGAGCCATCTGTGAGTAATAACTTTGTAAACCTATGTTTACGTTTAAGTATTTTCTTGTATGATATGACAAGAAATGATCTATTTTCTGAAATGCTATGTTCTATATTAATGAATGATTGTTCATATATTGAAAAGTAATCGTGGCATCCTTAGCACATGGCTCTTGCTCGGGGGTGACAATACCGTGGTCTATGAGCACAAGGCCCTTGCCTAGGGGTAATAATACCGTGGTCTTATGGCCGTCGCCTGGGGGTAACAATACCATGGCTTAAGAATGTTATTTGTTCCCGGTACCGGAGGTTTCTTTATGGAACTGGTCAAGTATGACCCTTAATGCTCTGTATTTGATCTGTTAGTGCTAATGGGTGTAGCACGTATGATCATCTGTGAAAATGAATAAGTACATGCTTCTGAACTCTGAATAAGAATATGAATCTGTTTCTGATCCGAATTTTGCTTTTCGAATCTGCTATGGGAAATCATTCATTAAACCCTTTACTCTATTAGTATTCACTGGGCTCCAGCTCATTGTATTATTTATGTATGTAGCTAAGCAGACGCATGACCAAGCCTAAGCTGCTGCTAGGAGAGTTTTGGGTCAACCAGCCACAGTGCCTCCCGATGAGGTTCCCTTTTGAGAAGCGATCAAATTTTGTGAACCATGTCAAAGATAACTTTTTTTTTTTTTTGTATTTCTTTTGGTTAAGTTTGTATATGTCCTTCGTTTTGTCTATATGTACTTGGATAGTGACGTGGTTTGATGCTTTAATTATGTAATTAAAGTTTTACATTTTCTGTCATATGTACGTCAGTATAGCTCTATGGGCATTGTATTTTATATATTTGCTTCTGCTAGCCCTTTATATTTTGTTATTTTGTTTAGAAGCCTTCGGACTCACTCTTAACAATGTACTCCATGTGTTAGAGATTCGCAAGAATTTGATTTCTGGGTCATTGTTGATCAAGAATGGGTTTAGATCAGTCTTTGAATCTAACAAGGTTATACTCTCCAAGAGTGGAATGTATGTGGGACGAGGTTACATGAGTGATGGGCTTTTTAAGCTCAATGTTTTAACTGTTGTACCAAATTTGGCTATTAATAATAAGAACACATCTTCTGTTTATATTGCTGAGTCTTCTTTTTTATGACATGGTAGATTAGGACATGTTAATTTTAATTCTTTGCGTAAACTTGTTTCTTTAGAATGTTTGCCAAACTTAGAGTTTGATCCTAATCATAAATGTGAGATTTGTGTTGAGGCAAAACTCATTAAGGCATCATTTAATAAAGTAGAAAGAAGTACTGAACCTTTAAGCTTAATTCACACAGATATCTATAATTTAAAATTTGTTCAGACTAGAGGAGGTAAAAAGTACTTTATTACTTTTATTGATGATTGCATCCGACATTGTTATGTTTACTTATTGAGAAGTAAAGATGAAGCCTTAGAAAATTTTAAACAATATATGCTTGAGGTTGAAAATCAACTTGGCAAAACTATTAAGGTAGTGAGGAGTGACAAAAGTGGTGTGCATGATGCACCATTTGAGGAATTTTGTTCTGAACATAGTGTTATTCACCAAACCATTGCACCCTGTTCTCCTCAGTCAAATGAAGTTGCTGAGAGAAAAAATCGAACTCTTAAAGAGATGATGAATGCTATGTTGATTAGTTTAGGGTTACCTTAGAACATGTTGGGGGAGGCGATTTTGTCTGCTAACTTTATCCTTAACAGGGTACCCCACAAGAAAATCAATCAAACACCTTATGAAGTATGAAAAGGTCGACCACCTACCTACAATTACCTCAAAGTGTGGAGGTGGTTGGCCAAAGTGGCAGTCCTTAGTCCTAAAACAACTAAGATAGGACCAAAAATCATTGATTGTGTGTTCATTGGTTTGTGCAAATAATAGTAGCGCATGCAGATTTTTAGTTTATAGATCTGAAAATCCTGATATGCATGTAAACACTATTATTGAGTCAAGGAATGCGTCATTTTTCGAACACATTTTTCCTTGCAAGGAAACTGAAGAGACAAGTTCAAAGAAAAGAACTTTTGATACTACTATGGGTAGTAGTGAAGACCAAAATGATAATGAAGCAGATGAACCTAGACGTAACAAGAGGGCTAGGATCTCTAAATCATTTGGTCTACATTTCTGACATACTTGTTAGAAAATGAGCCTCAAAACTTCAAGGAAACAATGTTAAGTCTTGAAGCTCCATTGTGGAAAGAGGCTGTGAATAGTGAAATTGAATCTATTTTGCAAAATCATACTTGAGAACTGGTGGATCTTCTAACATGATGTAAACCTCTTGGATATAAAGTGGATATTCAAGAGAAAAATGAAAGCAGATGGTTCAATAGATAAATACAAGGCTAGGCTTGTTGTTAAGGAATACAAGCAGAATGAAGGCCTTGATTATTTTGATACCTATTAACCAGTGATAAGAATAACATCTATTCGCATTGCAGAATTGTATAATCTGGAGATACATCAAACGAATATTAAAACAACCTTTTTAAATGCTGAGTTGGATGAGGAAATCTATATGGAACAACTGGAAGGGTTTCAAATTCCTGGCCAAGAGAAAAAGGTTTGTAAACTTGTCAAATCCCTTTATGGATTAAAAACAAGCTCCGAAACAATGGCATGAAAAGTTTGATCCGCTATGCTTTCGGATGGTTTTAAGATAAACGAATGCGACAAATGCGTCTATGTTAGAAGCACAGACAAAGGCTATGTCATAGTTTGTCTTTATGTGGATGACATGCTCATTATTGGAAGCAATAATGACATGATTAAATCCACAAAGAAAATGTTGAACAAAAAGTCTGACATGAAAGATTCGGGAGTAGTAGATATAATTCTAGGAATAAAAATTACTAGAACATTAGAAGGATATGATTTATCTCAATCTCATTATGTTGAGATGATTCTGGAGAAATTTGGAAAGCATGACGACCGTCCTCCTAAAACACCTATTGACATTAGTCTTCATTTGTTAAAAATACAGGTATAGACATATCACAATTAGAGTACTCTCGGATAATCAGAAGCTTGATGTACTTAATGAATTGTACTAGGCCGGATATAGCCTATGCTGTAAGCAAATTGAGTAGGTACACAAGTAATCCAGGGTCAGATCACTGGAAAACGATAATTAGGGTACTTAGGTATCTAAGGCATACTTAGAATTATGGCTTACATTATACCAAATATCCAGCAGTATTTGAGGGGTATAGCGATGCAAATTGGATATCGGATACTAAAGACTCAAAATCCACTAGTGGATACGTCTTTACCTTTGGAAGTGTTACAGTCTCTTGGAAATCCTCCAAGCAGACATGCATAGCAAGGTCGACAATGGAATCTGAGTTTATTGTATTAGATAAAACATGAGAAGAAACATAATGGCTTCGTAATTTCTTAGAAGACATTCCAATGTGGCCTAAACCTATGCCAGCTATATGCATTCACTGTGATATGAAGCAACAATAGGCGGGCACAGAATCATATGTATAATGGTAAGTCTCGACACATTCATTGAAGACATAATACCGTTAGGCATTTGCTCTCACTTGGAATAATTTTCATAGAATATGTAAAGTCAAGAGAGAATATTGCGGATCCATTGACTAAAGGGTTAGCCAGAGAGTAAGTGTACCATTTATCGAGAGGAATGAGATTAAAGCCTATTACTTAAAAGTCGCTATAATGGCAACCCAACCTAGTTAACTGCAGATCCCAAGATCTAGGTTCAAAGGGACAACCGAATTATGGATGACTTCATGTATCACTAAGGAGGTTTTCTCTTACTCATTTCTATGATAAGAAGAGTGATACCTGTAGCGTTAATAGGATAAGCTTTGCTTTTAATGATTCTTATAGCTTGGACATCCAAGTGGGGTATGAAAGAATACTCTTAATAAGAAGTCACCTATATAAGTGTGAACTGGGCCGGTTTTATGAGAATTGAGAAGGCTAAATTCTCTAGAGCACTCATGAATTACCAGTGTTGTTCAGGGCCAAAATGAACACAACCCTGAGAACCAAACTGTGTGTGCAGATACACTATGTGTAGTCTATTGTCTTGGCTTATACAAACAGCTGAACAGTTCAAGGTATCGCGTCCACTGGTTAGCCATTAAGTCCGATAGGCTTTCACCAAAGGAGGTTCAAAGCCAAAAACTACCTATCTCGATGTGTGTATCTTCTTAATGTACTCTTTCTTTGTCTGCATTTTGTTGCATGTTGTTATCGTAAATTTCATTCATGTGGGGGATTGTTGGAAAATGGCTTTGTATAAACTTATTTTTTTGCTAGCTTTGAGCATTAATTAAGGTAAGACCCAAGCATTATTTTTATGTTTCTAATTTGCGTAGTGAATAACATCGTGTATTTGATTGCTCAAAACCATTTCCTGATGAATGAGAATTCAATGTGCATTTTCGAGTTCGTGGAAATGGCTTTAGGTGGGTTTCCTACACATTTATGAAATGTGCTTGTCCCTACATAGGAAATACTTAAGGATTTATATGAGTATATGTCTAGCTTGCCATACTTGGGATGGGCCCAAGGGGTACCCAAGTTTTGTAAGGAAGGGAGTTATGGACAAAGTGGGCTTGGCCCAAAGCCACCACACATGCACGCGCGCCGCTACTGTTGTCCGGCTGACTGGTCAAGCCGAGTTGAGCCAGGCACGGGTGCGTAGTGTGGGTCGGGTTGGGTCCTAACTTTAATTTTTTGGACAAAATTCGTTTGAATTTTTTCAAATTCTTGTGGGAAATTTTTTTTCCTTACGGAAATAATTCAAATTTTGCACCAAATTTTCAAATTCAAATTTCTGAATTTTCTGGTCGCCTCCTTTCTAAGCTGGTGCTGTTCCGGTTGCAACTTTCCGGTCATGTCCGAACAGCCACTAAGGCCTACCCGAATAGGTGCATGGTTGGCTATAAATAGCTTGCCATTCCAGCATTTCATTCCATCAATTTTTCTTCAACATTTCTTCCTTCTTTTTCCTCTTATCGTCCTCCTGTTCTTCTACATCTGTTCTGCATTTAATCTTAGGAAGAGAAAGAAGAGTTACAACATAGTTTTGGTTCGCCAGACTTGAGTTTTTAGTGCTGCAAATCAAGTATTAGTCGTTGCATCCTGGGAAGTAGACGCGTTAATTCTCAAAGTACTGGAGCGAGGGCGAAATCTACTTTAAGGAGATTATGTCCAATACAAGCCTGACTTATAATTTTTGTAAGCAATTAATTTGGAATTTAATTTATTTAATTATTTTCTAGATTATTTATTTTTATTTTGTTATTTATTTTATTTATACATTTAGTTTACACACACACAACCATTGGGAGTAACGCAAAGTACTTAAAATATTTTATTCTAGTACAAACTAGCTATATGGCCCCAAAATGCGAAGCAAAAGAAAAGAAAGAAAGAGACAAAGAAACACTTTGTGGCTGAGTTAATCAGTTGAGCAGTTTAACATTACTAGTTATATCCTAGTGGTTAGCAGAACTAAAATTCCAAGGGCAATTTTGCCTACAACCAATAGTATTGAACATATGGCAAAACAAGATGGTCAAGCCAACCTCTACACCGAAGGTAATAAATTAAATATGCCTCTACACCGATGGTAATCTTCCACATGATGATTTCTTCCATGTGATTTCTCTCAGCGTCCGTCTCCACGTGATCCAACAAACAGAGGAGTGTCTGCATTCCAATGGCTAGTATTTTGGATATAAATAGAAGCGTTTTATATGGAGAAAAATCAAGAAGTGAACAAGAGAAAATTTTGTGATATTGAAATAGTCTTAATATTGTGTTGTGTTATCAGTGATTAATTATTTCTATTGAGAGAAAATTTGTTGAGAGTTTGAGCAAAATTGTAAAAGGGTTTTCTATCCCTTATTCTTATTATTCTTGTAAAAGAGAGAGAGAGAGTTTTTGTAAGTGATTTTTTGGGATAAAATTACTTGGGTTAGGTGAGACTAGGCATTGGATTCAAAACTAGTTAGATTATTTTTGTGGGTGGTTTTTGGGTTAAAATCACTTGGTGAGGTGTGACTAAGCACCAAATTCTAAACTAGTCAGAGTGATCGGGATTGGTCACTTGTTATAAAGGTTCACTAGCACCCATGAAGTTAGTGGTGTATTACTATTTGAAGAATAGTAGAGAAATTTTTGAGGAGGATATTTGGGGAGTTGACGTAGGCCCGGCGTACCGAATCACTATAAATCACTATATTTGATCTCTCTTCCCTTTGCTCATTTTATTTCTCTACTTAATATTGTTGAGAAAATTTATTTATTTATTATTTGGGTTAAAATTTTAATTTGGTAATTTATTTAGAAACTCAATTCATCTCTTTTCTTGGGTTGTCTACCTGAGATAATAATTGTATCAAAGTAAGAACTCTTATTTATTTTTTGACCTAACAGTCTTAAAGTTGATCTATGGCAACCATTATAGGAACACAAATTATTGATGGTCACTCACCTTCCAACCTTCTATATTTTACTGGTGATAATTACAATTATTGGAAAAATAGAATGATGGTGTATATTCAAGGGACAGACTACATGGTATGGAAGATTATTAAAAATGGTCCAATTATTCCTTCCAAAATCGTAGATATAAAGAAAATTCTTAAAACATAAGAGGAATGGGATGGGGATGATATTAGAAGCATTCAAATAAATGCCAAAGCAATATATATTTTATATTGTGCACTTGATCCTAATGAATATGATAAAATTTGTGCTTGTGACACAGCAAAAGAGATTTGGAAAAAATTAAAAATCACACACGAAGGCACGAATCAAGAAAATGAAATCACAGAAGAAGTAAAATTTGCATATGGAGATGATGATGATGATGATATAAAATATCCCAATGGAGAAAGCAATGAAAACGAAGTGACAAATATTTGTTTCATGGTAGTTGAAGATGATGAGGTAAATACAAATTCTCCCACATATGATGAATTATTAGATTTTATTGAGCAGTTACATGATGATTTTCAAAAGATTATTTCAAAACAATATTTTCTCGAAAAATCAAATAAATGTCTTTTAAATGAAATTATGTTTTGAAAAATGAAAATGAAATCTTGAAAAATGAAAATAAAATCTTTAAAATTGAAAATGAAACTCTGAAAAATAAAAATGAAAGTTTAAAAAAGGAAAATGATTCTTTAAAAAATTCTTCAAATGATTTGAAAATTGAAAATAATTCTTTATAAGAAAATATAGAAGATTAAATAAAATGATTTTTAAATTCACACAAGGGAAAGAAAATTTAAATAAATTACTTGAAAATCAAGGATGTGTTTTTGATAAGAGGGTATTGGGTTCAAACCCCACAAGAAACAAATTTTTTATAAAAATTTCTTTGTTAAAGTATCATCATTTAGTAATCCTAATATTGTGTGTCATTGTCACGACCCAAACCCGCCTCTATAGGTTTAGCGTCGTAATCGGCTAGTAATCCTGGGATTACCAAAGGCCTCTGACCTGAATATCAAATAATATAAGGGGCTGTGGAAGCAAATATACAAATACAACATCCATAGAGCTGTGTAGACATACATGGGATAGAAAATTTAAACCTTAACATATACATATGACGTCAAAATTACTTAAGTCAAGCATCACCATACATATATTATCATAAGGGACTTAGCCAGTGTACAGATAAACAAAAACAAAACTAAACAAAGTAAGTCCTTAACATGATCTGCAAAAACTTGACTTCTTCAGACGAGAACCTTCCCGGGATGCGTAAAGGTTGGCTGACAATAGATTTCCAGGCACCATCATTGAGCCTGGTCACGCTCCTGATCACCTACATACATAATATAAGTAGTAAGTGGAACCCAATGAATAATAACAGAGTAAAGGATTTAATAAATGATGTCCTATATCAAATTCAGAGAGCAGAGTTCAGATCAGAAACAGATTCATATTCTTATTTAGAGTTCAGAAACATGTACTTATTCAATTTCACAGATAATCATACGTGGTACACCCATTAGCCAACAGATCAGATACAAAGCATTAAGGGTCATACTTGACCAGTTCCATAAAGAAACTTTTGGTACCGGGAACAGATAACTTACTTAAGCCACGGTATTGTTATCCCCGGGCGAGGGCCATGAGACCACGATATTATTACCCCCGGGTAAGGGCCTTGTGCTCATAGACCACGGTATTGTTACTCCCGGGCAAGGGCCGTGTGCTAAGGATGCCATGAATACTTTGCAATATATGGACAATCATTCATTGATACGAAACATAGTATTTCAGAAAACAGAGCATTTTTTGTCATATCATATAGGAAAATACTTAAACGTAAACATAGCTTTACAAAGTTATTACTCACAGATATGTAGCTCACTTTTTTTGCCCCCTTTAGAAGCTCGAAAGAAGCCTTACAATTCGGACTCCCGCGGTTCTGAATCTAATCTCACAAGTGCAATGTGAAATTGATTAACATCAAAGAGTCCAAATCCGGCAAATCTTTTGAAAATTGATTTTAGGATCAAAAATGAAAAAAATGGATTGCTTGCCAGATACAGAGTTGCACCTAAATATTTTTTTTGGGAGAAATTTAGGAAACCCATGACTCGTGCCAAAGACATGTGTCGTCATCACCAAAGTTGCCTCGGCTCGGGAACTTTGGTACGAGAGGGGAAGGTCATGAATTGAGCATCCTCGCTCACCTGATCAAAGATCGGCATCTACTAATCATGATATGTTTTTATAAACATTATGTGCTCTTGTTCCGTTTATTAAGCTAGCTTTTACTATGTGATGGGCACAAATATAGACTATTTTGCTCAAGTTGGAATAATTCAATTTCATGTTTGTTTTGAGAAAAGGGTTTGAATTTGCCACTTCAAGTGGGCTTAAAGTTTGCGGATTTGCCACTCAACAAATGGGCTTAAAACTGTGAATTTGCCACTAGACATAGTGGGCTTAAAACTTACATTCGTTGAATCGTTCCAATTAAAGCAGCAAGCCTTCATCCACAGGCATTCAAGCATTTAAACAAGTAAGCATTTAGCCACATGGCAAGCATGCTAGACATGGCAATCACTCACACATGTGCAAGTATGCTAAAGTATTAAAAACTCACCTAGTACTCCAAGCTAAGAAAATGTGAGTTTAGAAAAATATGCATGATTCCTAACTATACAAGATGTCTAATGCAACATATGCAATATGTAATTAATAGGCTCGGCTACTAATATGCATATGAACAATTAAATAGTATGCGGTCTAAGCATGTATTCAAAAGAAGGTATTGAAACGACAATGCAGTTAGAATGATGCGTCGAGCCTCGGTGCTGCAATGCAAGATGAATGGATGCAAGCGTAAGGTATGCTAATTGAAACATGTCCATAATCTAACCATTGTAAGCGATTAGCTAGCTAATTAAGCTAATTAGACTAATTATTACAAACAAAATTAATAACTAACTAAACTAATTAACTAATTATTACATCACTTGAATGAACTAACTAGTAAGCTAACTAATTAAGTTACAACACAAATCTAAGCAAACTAAGCAATTAAAGATATTAACTACTCTACCACTACTCCGCCTCGGGAAATGGAAGGTGCACATGCTTGGATACCACCGAAAAAACCTCCGTTTTGCTCTCGGAAGCCTCTGTTTGCAGAGTTGAACACTTCCAGAACTATTTTGCTCCACCTTACCAACATTCTGCTGAAGTTTGCATCAGTGGCCAGCCAGCTAATGGTAGAGACTGCCGGCTAGGTGCCGGCTATGGAAGTGGCCTGCCGGCCATCAATAGTGCCCTATCAGCCATGGATGGTGGCCTGTCGGCCATTGATGCACTGTTTCACTTGCTGCAACAGAGGACAAACAGAGTAAAAGGAAGGCAGTCTCACAGATTGTTTGCACAACTCACCCCTCCTTTTCATGAACAAATCCAAGGAAAGGTGAACTTAAGTCACAAACCACAATCCAAGCAATTTCATTGCATGATGGCTTGTGATTCAAGATGTACAAGTTCAATAAATGCAAAACAAGACACTCAAGAACCATCACCCTATCATGCATGATCAAGGGCAATGGAGACCTAGAAAACTTGAGACTTTTCATCACTTTGAGTATGAAATGTCCCAATTTTCCTTGTGTTCAATTAACGTCTGATTGAACACACAACACACAAGTTATTATCTTGCTCAATTTTACTTGCCACTTTTATTTACTCATTTTAATTACCAACCATTACTTAGTCAATTAAGTCATTGGTGAAAGTTTTCTAAAGTGAAAGAAGTGTTAACCAAGGGTGGTTTAAGGCATGAGAGAAGTTTCATACCGTTGGTAATGAACCCTCAAAAGAGTATTAAACCATTAAGCATGGACCTCAATCTCAGCTTAAAGAATTCCAAGTTTGAAACAACCCTCAAAGCAAATAAAGAGTGAAGAAATGAGGGAGGTTGTAGAGCTTTAGGTGCTGATATGAAGTGCAAAACAACACCAAAACATGCAATCAACTCAAACAAGGGTGTCTAATGGCCTAAAACACCATCCTTGTGAGGACATTTACACTACAACCATGCTAAACAAGAATCAATTGACCCAAACAGCCCAAAATAGAGCTAAAGCAGTCTAAAATAAAGGCAAAACATACTGGAATATAGCTACAAAAAGCTAGAAAATCATGCTAACATATAGAATTAACTAGGCTAGCAAACAAGACATAAGGAAGTGAGGCTAACCCTCCAATTTTGGACTTCAAAACATATTTTTTTCCATTGAAAATACTCTAAAATTCAGTGGTTAAAGGCCCAAAAAAGGTTGGTTTGAAAGTGGGAAACAAAGGTGCAAAAGCCTTAGAAGCAAGGAATAAAGAAGAGTGAGACACCCCCTAACCTTAAATGGCTTAAAATACCAATTTCAACCCATTAAAACAGAGATTTTGACAGCTCAAAAATGACCCAAAAACAGTGGGAAAAGATAGAGAAACAAGTGTACTAAAACAAGTTAAAAGACAAGTGTTATACCTCTTGAAGCCAAACACAACTTTAGGCACAAATACAAGTCAAAACCACCTTCAAGAGCTCCAACAAGACCTTAAGGGACCTCAGCTCAAAGGTGATCAATTTTGGTTAAGGATGTGTATGCAGAAGAGTGATATAACTAGGTAAGTGTGCATACAATTGCAAGATAGACCGAAATCTAGAGAAAGAAAGAGAGAATTTTTGAGTTTGAAATCTTCTAACCCCAAAACATGAGAGAGGGGGTCCCTATATATAGAAAAGATGAATTCTATACAAGGAGATCCAGCCCTCCATGTGTGGACAGATGCAAGCATCTGTGCAAACAGCTGGCATAAAATATCTACAGAAAACACTAGTGGCCGGCCAGCCATCAGTGATGGCCAGCAAAGCACATCAATGGCCAGCAGACAAGAAGTACTAGCCAACAGCCTCCATGGATGGCCGGCGGGCCACCAGAGATTGCAGGCTGGAAAGACCAAGGCATGGTCCAAAAATGAAACAAAATGAATGCAGGGTTTGAAAGGCTCAAAGCTGTGGTGTTCCGCTGAGGACTTCAAGCGCTTGGCGAGCAAACAGACTCGTTATCGGACGTACCTGCAAGAACATCCAAGTCTTGAAGGGCTGTCAAAAATGGGATGTCTACAAGATAGCTCCAATAGCAAACAGATATAGTAGATGGATTAGGCGATTAATAGGACGTGACCTACAGAAATACAGAACGGATATGTATTGAAACACACACCCAAAATTTCTTTAACTTAGTTCTTTCTTATCTTGGTGTGTTTCTAGACTTTATCCTCATTATTATGTCTTAATTAGGGCTTAAAAATACCTAAGATACAATGATGATGCCAAAATGTGATTCAAAACACTTAGTCAAATTTGCTGAAAATAGGGTCTTCACTCAAGGGTAACTTCTTTCGCTCGAGTGGAGGTTCAAACATAAGGGTGGTCGTTTAAGCGCAATTGTGGTCGTTTGAGCGATTGTAAACTCTACAAAAGTACTGGTTGTGTGAATTTTTTGCTTGACGGTCGCTTCGAGCGTGAGACTGAGGTCTTCGCTCGAGCATAACTCTGGTTGCTCGAGTGGTCTGTAAAACTTGTAAACTTCTGGGAGCATGCATTTTACGCTCGAGCCAACTTTTGGTCACTCAAGTGAAAGTGCAAAACAAAGAGTGGTCGCTCAAGCGCAGAATCTGTCACTCGAGCGATGAGGCAGAATTCTGGAATTTCCAGATTGCACTCCCAAGTTCAAAACTCGAATTCAAAGCCTTAAAACACAACCTTTGGGCCCCAAAACTTGAGAAAACATGTCTAAACTTGTAAAACATAGATAATTAAAGATCATTTCATGGAATCAAGACCCAAAAGCATACCAATTGCTCAAAATTAAACTTGAAATGTTAAAAATGTGCCATGCATCTAATTTCTTGATTTCAACGTTTTCAAATCATGATCAAATAAGGTAATTTGATGGAAAACATGATGAATTCCCCAAACTAAGGTAGAATTGGTGCATGCATGTGAGAATTAAACTGAAAATGTAAGAAAATATGTATGCATGCATGGATTGACCTTAATTCTTGCTCTTTAAGCTCAATTCTTGATCTTAATCTCTAACTTCTCTTGAATTCAAGCTTGAATGAGTCAAACACAAAGCTTAAGGATTGAAATTCTTACCCAAAGTTCTCAATTCCTGAAATTCTTAGTGAGTTCTTGCTTAATTCTCCAATTGCCCTTTAATTCCCTAGCAAATCCTCCTTTCCTTCTTGAATTCAATTCTCTCACCCTAATTCCCCCCCCCATTCTCTCACATTTTTGAGGCTTAAGAGTGTAGGAACAAGAGTGTAAACTGTCTAAGTAGTGCTAGAAATGGCTTATATAGGCTTGATTAGGGGACTTAATTAAGCTTGACTTAAACAACTTTGCATTATTTTATTCTAATTATTTGGTTCCAAATCGAATTTTGATTAAACTTACCATAAAATTCTAAAAATTCCAAATAACATAGAAACCAAGTCAATTTCGCATGGTGGCCAATAAGGCCTTCACTTCGCAGAAAGAAATAAAATCACAGACAATACTCCTTCCATGAACTGATAGAAATGCAAATAACATATAAAACACGCAATGAACGCAAAATTTCTTCTTAATTACTTATTAAGCATTTTTAATTAAAGATTATTAGCTAATCACAGGTCGGGGTTGTTACAGTAATTATTGTAATAGGAATGGTCACTCAATTTCATCATGTCAATTTAAAAAGGATTACATGGAACAAAAAATCAAGTAATCTTATAACTAACAGTCACAGACCCAAAAAGATTTGGATACCAAAATAAAAAACTTGATTTTATTTGTAGGTGCCCTTCAAGGTGAAATCCGGTAAGAGAAAATGGTAATTGGACAGTGGATGTTCATAATGCATAATTGGAGGCAATATTCACCACATCTTCTCGGATAAACAGTAATCATGCAATATTCAAAAACACCAATAAATAATTGGTATAGCTAGGTTTGGTAAAAGTTGATTTTCTAAATCTGAAAATATTTCATTTGATGATATCATTATTATTCTCATGCTTACCTGCAATCATCATTAGGTTGATACATAAATATATTATTCTCTCATTGAAGAAGGTATGCTTCTCCATCATCACTCTCCTCTCAAATCAATACTCATTTGATCACTTCTTCTTTTCTTGTTCTTGGTTTTAGGGTTTACTCACTCTATCCAAGTCATGAATATATGTATGTATATATATATATATGTATCTCATGCAATGATAGGTAACTGAGTTTCAATCTATATTTGGGATGTTTTGAAAACATGGTTAAAAGTTGGTTTTTTTTTTTTTTATAACTTTTTTTGAAAAAAAGTGTAAAAATATATGAAAGATGATGTAACTCAAAATGGGTTAAAAGTTAGGAAGTGACTTTTAATTCACTTCCCAAAAGAGGCCTTTATTTTTGTTTTTGTTTTATGTGTCTGTGTTCTTCTTTTAAGTATCCCCTAAAAGCTCTTCAACTTTTGTTGCCCCTTTGTGCAAGTCTATATTAAGTCTTGTTTGACAACTCACTGATTAATCTAAAAATTAAAAAATCATTAAAAAAATTAAAAAGTCAATAACCTATATTAAAAAGTTAAAGATTCTATTTTCTCTCTATTTTTGTATATCTTTTCATAAAAAACTAAAAAGTCATTTTAAATATACTAATTTTTTTTACCTCTCATTTTAATCAAAAAACTAAAAAGTTACTAAAATAGTATGTTCCCAAACGAAACTTTAGTGTTGATTTCTTGTTTTGAGTTTCGAAACTTAATAACATTATACTTATTATCTTTTTAATTGCATTATGTTTATTAGTAAATAAAATGTTGTATAAAAAGATGATAAATACAATATTATTTCTCAAAATCATATCGTTAAGAGTTTACAGTTTGTAAATGTTGTTTCAAGTTTTAAAAACAACAATGCTGTAGTTATTATATTTTCCATAATACATTTAGTTTATAATATCATGTGACATATCTAAACAGTTAAATATTAATGCACCTTATGTCAAACTCATTATATCAATGGTTATTGATGTGTCACGTGAGATGATAAATTAAAGAGTTATGTTAGGGATCTCAAATAAATTACTAAATTTTCTACCAAACCTCTCAGGTATGGGACCTACACCCATGTGATTTGTATAGGTCTCACACTCATGTGAGAGATTTGGTAAAAAATTTGATAATTTATTTGGGATCCATAGCACTTTCCTAAACTAAATGAGACATAAATTCATAAAATATAAAAGTTAAGGATTTGGGATATTGATTGTCAATAATTCAAGTGACAAATTAGATTAACTATTTTTTTTCCCCTAGATATTTATTTAAGAGTCTTATTAATGATAGTCCTAAAAGCTGTGAATAAAAACCATTAAATGTCAGACGTTTTGTAATCTTAATATACTCTTTACATATCTCAAAATATTTCACACAATCTTACAGTCGTTTTCAACATTTTTTATTTAATTATTACTAGTAAATCATCAAAATTTACGAGAATTCGATATATATATCTTGAATTATTGGACTTAACAGCCTGTGTTTAATGTGGCATGTGCATGTTTTAATCAGTGTAGGTATCTATATATCTCCTAAGCTGAGGAATTAAAGGAATCGCATTTATGGATATATCTTTGGAAAAATGTATATATATATATATCTTGAATTATTGGACTTAACAGCCTGTGTTTAATGTGACATGTGCATGTTTTAATCAATACAGGTATCTATCTATCTCCTAAGCTGAGAAATTAAAGGAATCGCATTTATGGATATGTCTTTGGAAAAATGGATTTCGGAATCGCTGAGTAATTTTTTAATATTAATTTGCAAGAAAATGATATAAAAGTTTATTTTTTAAATCTATTTTCCAGATTCAGTGATGTGTAAGAATATGATTGATTGATCCGATCATCTCTTTGACATTGAGTCTAGAAAGTAAGTCTAACTTTTAAATCAGAATAACAATCCTTTAATTTTTATAAGAATTTTGTTACATGTACACGTACACGTACATATATTTTATAGATATTCTGCATGTAATAATAGTTCTATAACAATGTATGTACCAGTTTTGTATCAATATATATGTTTTTATAATTTGATTAGTCTAAAACTATAAGCTTAATATTTAAAAATAATGTTAACATCACTTAGAATTGTGAATTTTATCATTTTGAACTAATTACAACTTGCATTTTGTGTTAGTATGTAAACAAAATTTAACTATTTTCTTTATTCGCACCTTTAAGACACGATAACGAAATCCTTTTCATATCACCTTTTGGAGTGCTACTTGGATGACGAGCAACCCAAGTTCAATCAGGCTATGGTTGTATTGGCACCATAAATATATAATTTTATTATTATTATTTATATAATTGTAAAATATGTGGCACCTCTTACTTATTTGAAGGTTATGAGAAATTATGAAATGTGAAAAAATGACGGAGAATAAAATGAAAAACATAGAGTATGAAGTGGAGGTTGAAGGAAGTTATGGAAGGTCATGGAGTATGAAATGGAGGAGGTGGAAGAGTGGGTAGTTTTCGGTAGTTTTTTTCCTACAAATGTTTGCCTATAAATAGTCATTTATTGCTACATTGTAAATGATCCACAACTCAAATAAAAAACAATTGATTTCAAATTTTTCTTGTCATTTATATTTCTTTGCCATTTATATTTCTCGCACTTTATTTTTAACACTTCCTTTTCGAAGCATATGAGTAGAGGTAATTTTATGCACTTCCTTTTCAAAGCATAAGAGTAAAGGTAATTAATTGTTACTTTGATTGTTCACTCAATCACCCTGATTGTTTATTCAATCATCTTTCTCCGTTTCCCTCATTCTTCTTTTAATTTTTCTTTTCTTTACACTTGGCAATTTTGAAGTCCTCTTCATTGAGGGAAAAGAACCATCAACATAATCGCTTGATAATTGACTTGAATTTAATCTGTAAGGATTTTTCAATCCTTGTTGGCACGCTCGCATTTATGGTATTTTTCTTCGTAGGAAAAATAAGCTAATAATTTTTGGCATGCCCAGTGGGATGTCAAGTGTAAGAAATGAAAAATGAATTGGATTCGTTTATTCCAAATAACCTAAATGAAATCTTTTGGCGTAAACAAAAAAATTTGAATCTTCAAGAAGAGATCCATTTTCTTGATGAAATAAACTTTCATCCCTTACAATATTATTTGGTGGAAGAAAAAAAATAGCATTTAATTGGAGAAATTCATCAACTTGATATGGAAATTCGCCAATGGAATGATGAGTTGTCAACTCTTACTACCAAGTCTTTAACTGAGGCTTTAATGGCCAAAATTGGTGAATTTTTTTAGAATTTTTCCATTTTTTTTAAAAAGGTATATATTTTATATCTGATATAAATATTATTTAAAGAGATTTTACAGTGCAATCAAATTTTCTAATAGAAAACTTACTATACAATCACTGTGCATCATTTGATTTTACGGTAGATGTTTCGAAAATTTTGTTGTTACTATTGATCGAAAGTGATCCATAGCTTATATTTTCAAATCTTCCACGTGATGATTTTTTTCGCGTGATTTCTCTCAGCATCCGTCTCCATGTGATCCAACAAGTAGAGGAGCGTATGCCTCCCTAACGACTAGTACATTTTGGATAAAAATAGAAGTGTTTTATGTGGGGAAAAATCAAGAAGTGAATAAGAGAAAAAATTGTGATATAATATTGTGTTGTGTGCTAACAGTGATTAATTATTTCTATTGAGAGAAAATTTGTTGAGAGTTTAAGTAAAATTGTAAAAGGGTTTTCTATCACTTATTCTTATTATTCTTGTAAAAAAGAGAGAGAGTTTTTATAAGTGATTTTTCGGGATAAAATCACTTGGATTAGGTGAGATTAGGCACCGGATTCAAAACTAGTCGTGTTATTTTTGTGAGTGATTTTTGAGATAAAATCACTTGGTGAGGTATGACTAAGTACCAAATTCTAAACTAGTTGGAGTGATCGGGATTAGTCACTTGTTGTAAAGGTTCACTAGCACTTGTGAAACTAGTGGTGTACTATTTGAAGAATAGTGGAGAAATGCTCGAGGAGGATATTTAGAAAGTAGACGTAGGCCTGGCGTGCCGAACTACTATAAATCACTGTGTTTGATTTCTCTTCCTTTTGCTCATTTTATTTCTCTACCTTATATTATTGAGCAAATTTATTTATTTATTGTTTAGGTTAAAATTTTAATTTGATAATTTATTTAGAAACCCAATTCACCCCTTCTTAAATTGTCTACCTTGAATAACAAATATGGAGAAAAGAAGGGATTACATCGGATAAGATGCAAAGCAATGAGAAAGCATTGTTAATAGCTGTTAAAATTCGTAGCGTAGTATTTCTTCATACATTAAATAAACTAGTGAGCTTCCAACAAAGGATAACTCCACAGCACTATTGTAGTCTGACCATTAGAAAGATGAATATTCTTGCACATACATATCTACCAATGCGCCTTCCAAGAGTGACAACTTCAGGTCAACATCTCTTATATATCAATAACGGCTCAGCTCCACAAAATATTACTGATAAACAAACAACTTGAACCGCCACTTGATGAGAATGTACCCTCAAAATCCATAGCCCAAAATGTAGCTGGAACGACAATTGTTAAAAAAGAATAACCTCAACTCAAAATTCTTGTAATGCCCTCAAAATAATACAAATAATTTAATTGATACAAGGAACAAATATAAAAGATTTGATATACTTTCATTGATTGGAGTTCAGATTACAAAAGATATTACACGCGTTATACATTCATAAATGTTCATCCTGAATCTACAGCATGTAATATTAGTAAAGTAAATAACAACAAAATAAATGCCCTACGAGCTTACATCTTTCCAAGGCATTTTCTTGGTTACCACAAAAGGGAGTATAAGCTCCATACATATAAAGCCATCGGCTTGAATTAGATACCTAAATATAAACACAAGATAGTCAAATAGAGCTCCCAGCTCCTGAGTCCTCCCAAGCTATGTCCTTAGAGGAGGCATGTCGCCTGAACCTGAAATGGTGTCCCAAATAGGGTGAGCCAAAGCCTAGTAGAAACATTTTAACACAATATATGAAATTTAACTAAGATATAGGTGTCAGAAGGATATTCAATATTCTTGACCAACATACATTCTACACATAATTACCCAACACCGATATTCACATACCAATCCATTCTCGATTATTCATTTCAAGTCAACTCATTTCATTTCAATTCACAAGCCATATTATAATTCTTCAAAATAACCTAACAGAGACTATAGCTCCATGGTTCTCAATTAACACAACCATCATATAAGTACTTCAACCTTGCCATTTTACGGAAATTTCATTCGCGGGATTGACACCCATGTATACAAATGATTTCGGGACATTCACCTTGGACACTTCGGCCAACTTAATTTCAATGGAGTCCATCCCCTATCTCCTCTCAAAACATGGAGTACATCATTTTTCTCCTCCCAAACATGATACATATAGAATGCATTTAGAGTACCGTCATATATAATGACCACCAATCACACATATTCAATGCCTTAACACATTGTCATTTTCAATGACTATCTATTTAAAAGATTAGTTTCAATTCACCTAATCCTCATGCAATTTCTACAACATCATAACCTATTCTCCACCGATAGCCCAAAACTAGATATTTTTAAACAGATATATATATATAATCTATATATCAGATAATTTATCAAATTTTCATAGGTGAGTGATTGAACAAATCCAACTACACCATTCATTCATATATCCTCCAAATTTCAGATTTCCCATATCAATTTATTATTTCTACACATTAATTAATTAACACAAATTAGGGCCAATTTTCCCATTTTTTTCAAATATCAAACACAAGGCTAAATTTCACCATTTTATCCCACGTTATTCTCATATTCAAAACCCCATATTCATTTATAGAGCCTAACGTAGAAGTCCCTCTTTCAATTTTGAATCCAAACCCTAACTTTATCCAAATCCTCCCAAATCCCACAATTTATACAAAACAACAAATATCTATGCTAAAAACCATATTAAGGTGTAGAACATCCCTAGCTCAAGTGTAAAGCTCAAAGGAGAAGAAGAAAAAGTTCAAAAGTGCCTGTAGACTGCCCGGAACCCCGCTCCCGTGCGCGAGGGCGCGAACTGTAAGTTCTAGCTACTACAGTTCGGACTCATGTCACGGTTCTGAATCTAATCTCACAAAGTGCAATGTGAGATTGATAAATCACCAAAGAGTCCAAATCCGGCAAATCGTTTTGGAAAATCGATTTTAATCAAAAAGTGCCAAACATGGACTGCTTTGCCAGATTTCAGAGTCGCCACCTAAATATTTTTTTGGGAAATTTAGAAAACCCTGACTCGTGCCTAAGGCCACGTGTCTGTCATCACTAAAGTTGCCTCGGCTCGGGAACTTGGGTACGAGAGGGGAAGGTCATGCAATGAGCACCCCCACTCGCCCGATCAAAGATCGGCCTTTACTAACATGATATGTTGTTTTTGAAAACACATGTGTTCTTGTTCCGGTTATTAATCTAGAATTACTATGTGATGCGCACAACATACAAGTATAGACTCAATCATGCGGATTAGAACAAAACAACTCATGTTTGTTTTTGAAAGTGGTTGGAAAGTGCTACTCGCAGGTAGGCTAAGTCGCGGATTTGCCACCCTCAAGTGGGCTTAGAAAACAACATGATTTTGATGAATTGTTCCAATTCAAGCAATGAAGCCTTTATCCACAGGCATTCATGCAGTTATAGCAATTAAGCACATAGTCTCATGGCAAGCATGCTATCATGGCGGTCACTTACACGCATGCAAGGATGCTAAAGCATAAACACTTAGGTGTACTCCGAGCCAAAACAAAAGCTAGTTAGAAATCATGTATGATCCTAGCTTATGTTAAGATCCTAATGCAACGCATACAAAAATGCAACTAAAATAGGCTCGACTATCTAGAATGGCACATGAATGCAACACTTGATAACATGCTTTGAAACACATATTCAAGAAAGTGTATTGAAATACAATGCAGTTTGAATGATGCGCCGAGCCTGGTGCATGCAAGACAGATGAATGATGCAGCATGCAAAGCATAAGTATGTTAATTGAAATATGCCCTAAAACTAACCATCAAAAGCTGGTAAATAAAAGGGAGAAAGACGTGGTTGGAAGACATGCATCACACACACGCACGCTTATTACAACTTATACCCCTCTCGACGGAGGGTCCAAATAATAAGCTAACTAGCTAATCTAAGCTAATTAAACTAATTATTACAAAACAACTAATTAACTAACTTAGCTAATTAATTATTACAAAACTTTAACTAATTAATCAAATTAATTAAATTGCAAAACCAACTATGTAAGAAACTAAATAAGCTGCCACAGTTATGCCTCGGAATGATGAATGATGCATGCTCGGTCGTGTCCTCCCGGAAATCCACCACCGTGCCTCATGTTGCCTCTGTTTGCACACTTCTGTATCTCTGAAGATTGTGCCAACTTCCATAGTGCTTTTGACCCACCTTAGGAACAATCTGAGGGGTGGTTGGCTAAGAGGAATGGCCATCGGCCAAAGAAAATGATCATCGGCCACTTTTTATAGCCGATCAGCAGACTAAGTGGTCGATCGGCCACTTCTTCCTGCAAATTTCTCGTTTTGCTGCGATAGAGCACTAACAGAGGTATGGTAGTGTATTTACAAGAAAATGTGTGTACAACTACACCCTTATCATGTCTTAAGCTCAAAGGAGTGTAGTGCTCGGCTCTCGAGCCACCAATCACGCATCTCAATGCATGATGGCCAAAGAGGCCAAGTTGCACAAATCAATGTTAATGAATGCACACAAATACCACATAAGGGACCTTAACCTCTATCATGCTTGATCAAGAGGGTCGGGGACCGAGAATTGAGGCACGTTTCATCACTTCAAGTATGAAATGTCCCTCGTTCCTTGTGTTTGTATTGACACCCTATCCAAACACAATGCAAAACATACAACATTTTAAACACAATGTGATGCATGCACACACAATGCAATGCAACATGATCAACCTATCAATGCTAATAGCATACATACACAATGCAATGCAACATAAGCATGCAAACAACATGCTAGCCTATCAATGCTAGAATGGTATGCACAAGATTCCAACACATGAAAAATGCATGCATGGCAAGTTAGAAGCTTAAGGCATCAAAGCTAGTAAAGAGCAACATACAAGAGGCATGCGAAACAATGCTCAATGGACTTAAACTGAATAAGGACAGACCTCAATCATGCCCAAAACAGTGGCCAAGATGCTATGAAATAATGGCATGAAAGTAAGAAAATGCATGCACATGCATTGGTCCATCAACTAAGCATAAGAGCACAACTCTCAAGAGTGCTCAAGGAGTGACAGATGTGGAAGTGTGACAACACCATAAGCTCTGAAATCATGTATGAAATGATGTCAAATCATTCAAACAACTCAAAGATAACATTCTAGAAGGCTCAAAGCTTGAAACTAACATAGGCACTTGCACTACAGCTATACAAGGCAAGCCCAAAAGGCCAAGATGATCCAAAATAGTCCTAAAACATGTCAAAATAATGCTAGAAACATGCATGGAATAGAGCCAAGACAAGCTAGCATGAAGGCATGAAGCATGGAGTATATAAGGCCAATGAGGAAGGTTACACTACACCCACCAAGACCAAGCATGAGATGACTTCACCAACAAAAATCAGAGTTGTATCATGGCAAAACAACACCAAAAACACACTGATATGGCAGCCCAAATGCTTAGGCATGCATGCATACATATTGGCTCATGGACAAGTCATAAAGACACAACTCTTAAACATAATTAAAGAGTGATAAACATGAGAATATGTCAAAGATATAAGCTTTGAAATTCCATGCCAAATGATGCAAAGGCATGTAAACATCACAAGTATAGCATGGTAGGGGCCTCAAAACTCAAGACTAGTCAAGGCATTTGCACTATAGCTATACAAAACATGAGTCATATGACCAAGGCAGCCCAAAACAGTCCTAAAACAACCCAAAATATGAATAAAATCATGCTGGAGTATAGCCAAAATGAGCTAGAATAATAGGCTAAAGAGACAGGCATGCAAGAGGTGAGTCCACCAATCAAGATCAGAGTTATAACATGCCAAAATAACACCAAAAACATGTTTGAACTAAGCTAATTCAAACCACAAGAGCATGCTACTTGGTAAGGCTAACAAGGCTAGCAAAGAGGATTTACACTACAAGTGCATGAAGCATGCAACCCATGATCAAACAAGCCAAAAACAGAGTTATGCCATGCTGAAATAAGCCAAAAAATAAGCTAAGAACAAGCCAACACATGCTAGAAAAACATGCTCAATAATTAGGCCAACAAGGCATACAACCAAGACAAGAGGAGAGGGGACCACCCCCTCCCATTTTGAACCTCAAAACCACATTTTTACCACTGAAAATCCACTGGATTTCAGTGGTTAAAAGGCCAAACAAAGATGGTTTTAAAAGCTTAGGAAGTTGGCTCTAAAGGCTTTACAAGCCAAAGAGTAAAGGGAGAGACAATCCCCTAGCCAAACAAGGCACAAACCAACACTTTTAGGGCTGAAAAATAGAGGAAAAACAGAGGTTTTTGTAGTTTAACATCACCCCAAAACAGCCCCAAAACAATGGAAAAAGGGTGGTGAAATAAGTGTGCAAAACCAATACAAAAGAGGAGAGTTATACCTCTTAATGCATAGCAGTAAAACAGCCTCTTTCTTGGCTCAAATGACCTTCCAACAGCCAAAAATAAGCTCCAAGGGACCTCAGCCCATAGATATGAAACTTTGATGAAGGATGCCTAGGCAAACTAGTTGTATTTCTCTACTTCTATGCACTTCTATGCACCAACGGGCCAGAGAGAGAGAGGCTTTAAAGAGAGAGGCTGAGCTTTTGCTCTGAAAATTTTGTAGAGAGAGAGGGAGTTTAGTGAGAGAAGCTCTCAAACTTGTTCAAGAAGTTCTCACCTTCAAATATGAGATATAGGTTCATATATAGCAATTCAAGAGCTTTTGGTCGAAAATATCTAAGTTGGGAGAGTTGGAGCTTGCTGGAAACAGTTGGGGAGAAAATATCTTCAAAAAAATCTGAGTTTGGGTCACTCTTGGCCGATCGGCCATCTTTGGTGCCGATCTGCTACTTGTGATGGCCGATCTGCTACTTTTTTGGCCGATCGGCCACAAACGTCTGCTTTTTCGGGCCCAACTTCAAATGGGCATAACTCCTCCATATGAACTCCCTTTTAGGTCATTCTTGTGTCCAAATTGAAGCCCCGGAAGTAAGCTTTCCAATGGTGGCATCCTTGCATCAAAATTCCAACTGTGAAAAAAGTTATGCCTCTTTTAGTGAAGACTGCTTAGTTTCGGTCCAACCGGAACGATACCCAACTTCAACCAATCATATCTCCACCATCCGGACTTGTCTTTAAGAGATTCTTGAGTGAAAAATGAAGCCCCAGAAGTCTTATTTCCAACGATGATGGCCTCATAGATTAAATCCAAGTATACCAAAGGATAGGCCTAATTTAGCGAGGGTTGCCTGACTCTCTCTTAACGGTTCATGCCCATTTTCTTCCTCAACTAGGTTTCTTCTCCTCTTCTCCTCTTTTCTTCAACTCCAAACCCCTAAACAAGGTGTTTTGAAAGATTTTTTTTAAAGATTTCATCTCTCTTTCATTCATTTCCACTTTTTTCTCGCTTGATTTACCGAAAAGCGCAACATTTAACGGAATGCGAGCCTCGGGACATCGTAGGAACTTTATTTCAAAAATATTTTGAAAGAGAGGGTTTTAAGGTCTAAAAACCATCCAAAATAGCTTTGGTCCAAAATGGGGTGTGAGGTTAGGATTTGACTCTCCTCTTGCCGAAGAAATCGAACTTTTGCCCTGCACATCTTTCATCACCAAGTAAAACATCTTTCATCACTAAGTAAAACATCAGTAGCGCCCAAGTCTTAAGGGCGGTCAAAAATGGGGTGTCTACAGTGCCCAAACTCGTTTTTACTTAGATCAAAGGGAAGCCTACAAGATGCTCTAACTTTTTATCAAAAGGAGTAGGGTAGAGAGATGCTTAGATCAAGGAGTATTTGTAGAGAAAGAGTATTTTAGAGAGGGAGATAGTGCCGGATTTGGGTCTCAAGAAGAATAGATCTGAAAAAGTGATGTAAAAAGTGCTTTTCGCGATCTGATATACGCGCAATCCGCTCGAGCAGAGATTTTGACGCTCGAGCGTCAGACATAAAGTTTTGTTCCTCTCGAGCGCAAAAGTCGCCCGCTCGAGCGTGGAATACACACATCCAGTATTTAAGTAGACAACAGACAACCCGCTCTAGCGCAAGGAAGGCCGCTCAAGCGTCAACTCGCTCAAGCGTAGGAGACACCACTCGAGCGTGAAAAACACTCCTCCAGTACTTCTGCAAACGTGCCAAGTACTGAGAGTTTGCAACTTCCACTCGAGCACAAGAAGGTCCGCTCGAGCGGAGGACCAAAATTCTGGGCAACTAAGTTTGGGAAAAGCAAGCAGCTAACCTGTTCCAAACGCAACCACAACAATTCAAAGGCCCATTTCAAGATATACAAGGGAGGAAAGAGGTAAACAACAATATGAAAACATTAAACCCGAGTCCGATATACAACAAATGACAGGTTAAAATCGGGATCGCTATAACCTCCCCCCTTAATGAATTTCATCCCCGAAATTACCAATTAAGTTCAAAATCAACATTAGATCATTCATAACAATGTTATCCTTACAAGTCCATCATCATGACTCATTCTCCGGTCATCCATTCTTATTGACTCGATACACAAGTCCCATATAAAAATAAAATTTACAATTTTTCCCAAAACATTTACAATGTTAAATCAAATCCACATTTTCGAAATTTGCCTAGAGTATACAATGCCTCCAAAGGTGATAAAATACAAAATATTTCATATTCTCAAACATGTGCCATGCCTGAATTAGAGTTCAAGCTTTCAAAATCTCACATAGCATATACCATGCTTCCAAAACGAACACAACGCATAAGACATCCATAACATATACAATGCTCTCATATTTTAAAACATATACAATGTTTACTTCTTTCATTATCGTAATCAAATCTAAATACATGCTTAGACATCAACAAACAAGTTTGGATATTTCTCTCGGACTTCCAATTCACGCTCCCAAGTTGCTTCCTCGACCCTGTGATGTTTCTGCAGTACTTTTACTAAGGAAATTATGTTACCTCGCAAGACTTGGTCTCGTCTATCCAGACTCTCACCGGTCTCTCCTCATACGAGGCTTCTTCATTTACCTCTACGTCGGTCCAATCCAACACATGTGATGGATCCAGCTCATACTTCCGAAGCATACTAATATGAAACACGTCATGCACTCCGGAAAGTTGTGGCGGTAACACCAAACGATATGCAACCTCCCCAATTTGCTTAAGAATTTCAAAAGGGCCAATAAATCGAGGGGACAACTTTCCACTCTTTCCAAATCTCATCAAACCCAGTCTAGGTGATATTTTTAAAAAGACGTGATCTCCCACCTCAAAATACAAAGGTCTTCTCCTACGGTCAGCATAACTTTTCTGGCGACTCTGGGCTGTAACCAACCTCTTACGGATAAGTGCAACTTTCTTCGTTGTTTCCCGAACTAACTCTGGACCCAACAAAGGTGCATCACCCACCTCGGCCCAAGACACTGGAGATCTACACGGTCGACCATATAAGGCCTCAAATGGTGCCATGCCAATACTCGATTGGAAGCTATTATTGTAGGCAAACTCCACTAAGGGTAAGTGCCTCTTCCACGATCCCTTAAAATCAAGGACATAGCCTCGTAGCATATCCTCAAGGATCTGAATGGTACGCTCGGTGTCACGACCCGAACGCGCCCCTATGGGTTAAGGCCATAACCAGTCAGTAATCACGAGATTACCTACGGCCTCAAACCAAATAAGACAAAACTCATCAGAGTAAAGGGGCCAAACGGAAGCAAATTTAAAACTTTGTCCATAGAGCCGTGCTTATATGCACATCATAACATTCCATACATACATATGTTAATAACTCACAGCAGAAAGTATAGTAACATAAAGTTCTGTACAGACAGGATCATTCAATCTAAGTCAGCCAAACAAAACTATATACAGACGTAAACCAAAGTCCTCGCCAACATGACAAAATAGTATAGAATGACAAAAGGGCGAAGACGTGTCTCGTGCGTGAGACGCAAGGGTTGACTCTTTAAAACCTTAGTTGTTCCACACAGACTTCATTGAGGCTGGGTCTGGACCTCTCTTGGCTCACCTACAAACACATGAATGAGCGTGAGCGAAAGCCCAGTGAATAATATCAAATAAAGAATATCCATTGGAACAATATACATCAAACGGCCTTGGGCCCAATTTATATTTCTAACTAATACATATATACATAGACATATGTAAGTTAAGTAACTGCGGTTCCAAACACATCATACGGCCTCGGGCCCAATTCATTCGTATCATTCAGGTCAAACTGGCCTTTGGCCCATTCATACTTTCATGTCAAACTGTTATTCGTGTCAAACTATCATTCGTGTCAAACTGTTATTCGTGTCAAACTAGCCTTTGGCCCATTTATTTATTCATGTTGAAACGGCCTCTGGCCCATTCATCCATGTCAAAATGGCCTCTGGCCCATTCATTCATGTCAAAATGGCCTCTGGCCCATCCATTTATTCTTGTCAAAACAGCCTCTGGCCCATCCATTCATTCTTGTCAAAATGGCCTCTGGCCCATTCATTCATTCTTGTCAAAACGGCCTCTAGCCCATTTATTCATGTCAAAACGGCCTCTGGCCCATTCATTCATGTCAAAACGGCCTCTGGCCCATTCATTCATGTCGAAACGGCCTCTGGCCCATCCATTCATTCTTGTCAGAATGGCCTCTGGCCCATCCATTCGTTCTTGTCAAAACGGCCTCTGGCCCATCCATTTGGTATAGCAAACATTGTCCACCAATCGAATCAACGAATCTTATAAAACTTACATGGACATAAGCAATTGGACAATAACATATTTCAGATATCTTTGTTAAGATATTACTCACAGTGATCGGCTGATTGATTTGCCCTGGAGCTTGACCCTACACATCACATAACACATATGGGTCACAACCGATTCAATCCATTCTTAATTCATATATTCCTCTTTAGGCTTAATTCTTATTCTTCTAACTCATTTGCAATGCTCAATGTATGCCTAAGAGTACTTAGAAGTGGAAGGGAACGGAAAACGGAACACATAATGCATTTTCAAAATTTCAGAAAACAGGGTCCCCGCTCGAGCGGACCCAAGAGGTCTGCAAAAGTACTGGGTGCATCGAATTTACGCTCGAGCGTGAAGTCTGGCGCTCGAACTGAAGGTCTGTCTACATAGCTCCCTGCTTGAGCGTGAACTTCTCCGCTCGAGCGGACACCATGTCTGCAAAAAGTTCTGGGAGCACGTATTTCCCGCTCGAGCAGCGGTTTCTACGCTTGAGCGGACACCAAAAATTATGGGTTTTCCAGCAATGTTCTTGAGCCAAAATTTGACATTCAAAGGTTCCAAGACACATGATTTCAGTTCAAAAACATGCAAACACATTACATTACATGAGAGTATAAAAGTATGACCCCAAATTGTTCAAAGTCATCATTTAATTCCCAAATAGATCGACATTTCTTTCGTATGATCAAAATCCAAACATTCAAACTTCATACCAATTCCATAACTTCTTCAATCATGCATGCATGTCAAATTTTGACTTCATTTCTGTTACAAATGGTACAAATGATGCTCCAAATCATGAAGCTACCCAAAACTACTCATGCATGTAAGGTTTGATGCTCCATTCTTCATATTTAACATGCTACATGCTAGAACACCCAAAATTGTAACAATTATGCACATGCATGTTCATTTTAACTTCAAATTCAGCTCAATCTTAGCCATGAGCTACCATACCACTTGATTTCACAAAATTACATACTCAATTCATAAATCAAGAATTGATTACTCACCTAGGAGCTTCAAACACTCAATGTTCTTTGAGTTTTAACTTCCAATTTCACAATCTTGAATCAAAATGCATAACTCCTCCTCCTCTCTCTCTAGAACCGGCCCCCTCTCTCCCTCTTTAGAGAAATCTCAGCCCAAATTGATAAAAGAGAGGAATTGAGTGCATTGTGCCCTTTTATGTAAGTCCCACTAGTCAAAATTATTAATATTAAATAATTAGGCACTTAATTAATCGTTCTGAATCTAATTATTTTGATTCGAAACAATTTTCAATTAAATTTCACCGTAGGCTTTAAAAATTATGTCAATCACAATGGCGCAATCAATTTCGGTTTTTACTGCCGATAAGGTCTTCAATTTAAATTCCAAAGTAGGTAATCAAACAGATATTCCTACGGTGAACAGATAGAAATTCAAAACCACATATTTTCACATCATGGCACACAAATTATATCAAACACATAATCACATTTATAATAAGGACCATTTAGCATAATTACGGAACAGGGTTATCACACTCGGATTGCCCGTCAGTCTGAGGATGATACGCAGCACTAAAAGTCAATCTAGTACCGAAGGCACTCTGGAAGCTCTGCCATAACCGAGCCGTGAAACGCGGATCTCTATCCGAAACAATAGTCATAGGGACCCCGTGTAACCTCACTATGTCCCTAATGTACAGGTCGAC